>JAHUZM010000140.1:0-84304 GCA_019925275.1 Mytilus edulis
TTAAGGATTTATTTTCGTTTTTTTCACGTTTGGACCGTTTCCATGACAACGGTAGCCATTTTAAAAGTTCTTAAGATGGATGTCACGCCTTTTAACGATGAGTTATTAGTTCTGAAAGTTTCATTAAATTAGAAAGAAGCACGTTAAATTATATATTCGTTTTCTTTAGCATATTCTATAAGATGTTTTGCACATAGTCTTCATCACAGAATTTTGTCTCAAATTTTCGAGTTTTTTTTTTTTTTTTTTTTTTTTTTTTTTTTAAAGGCTGTTTCCATGGCAACGGCGGCCATTTTGAAAATTTCGAAGACAGATGACAATACAATAGCATTTAAACGGGAATGAGCTTAAAATTTGTACGAAAATGTTACTTTGACGTTTTTTACCATATGGGTCCAATGTGCACTTTTAGCGTTATCTCCATGGTAACAGCAGCTATCTTAAAAATTCCAACGGCAATGAATTCTACAGTTTATACTGCTGTTTTCTACTTACGGTTTTTTTTGCCGTATCTGTAGCGGTTTATTTTCTATGAATTAATTAAGGATTTATTTTCGTTTTTTTCACGTTTGGACCGTTTCCATGACAACGGTAGCCATTTTAAAAGTTCTTAAGATGGATGTCACGCCTTCTAACGATGAGTTATTAGTTCTGAAAGTTTCATTAAATTTGGACCATTTCTCGGTTTTTTACATTTTTGCCGTTTCCATGGAAACGGCGGCCATCTTGAACCATTCCATGCTTACTGCAACTTTGCACATGGGGATTGTCATTATGGTGCATTTTTATCAATATATGTCAAGGCATCTCCGAGAAATCGGCTGGACAAAAAGTGTGGAAGAAAAAATTCGTAGAATAACAATATATCCCCCCTTTTTCAAAGGGGTGACATAATAATATGCGAAAGTCGATTGTTCAACAGAGAATTAAAGGTATTTTCTTTCATAAACTCAACGTAAAAGATATGTGGATTGGTTGATTGATGGTTTGTGATCATGATTGATCAATCATTGATTGATTAATCGTTTGATTGATTGATTAATCGACTGATAGGCAGTTTGTAAAATGGTAAGGGGACGTTTTTTTTCGATATCTGCACTTGATCCATTACTTGTTTGATATCAAAACTTGATTGATTGATCACTTATCATGATTTGATCACTTGAATCATGATTTGATTGATTGATCAATACTTTGTATAGCATAAAGTGACACATTTTGCATTGGTTTATTCCTTGTCTATACGTTTTGTGCTGTTCAGTGACAAATATCTGTGAACAATTTTACACGTAAAATTGAGAAAAATACTCTATTTCCTGTTTTCTCATCAGAAAAAATGAATTGCGAACGAGTTATTCTAACACTAGATTTGCCATTGCAAGCAATAGCGGAGGATGTCACCCCGTTCTTGACATTGTCACAGTAGCAGCAACCAGTTTGAGTGTATCAAAGTCACATGGCACGTCTAGTATACATGCCTTTGGACCCCCCCCCCCCCTTTTTCTCTTCTCGTAGACTAAGAGTGATGTCTATTTATAGTTGGGGAACTCTTTAAAATCTTAAATTAGACACACGCTTGAGGAAGAAAGGTGCTGTCACGTGATACTGAAGTATATTATCGTGGAGTTAGTACATTACTATTCTTTTTAGAGGGGACCTTGGACAGACAACATGTGTATATATTGACGGAGCGGCATACTAACTGTTCATTTTATTCTTCAATATCTCGCGTATCACACGATACAAGTATTTTTATCTTGTACAATTTAATTACACGCTTATCGATTGATTTCAGCTCATGTGTATATTTTTGCAGGTGTTCGATTAACGGATGTGTACTTTAATGCAAGTGCAGAAATGTCAATTATGTGTACTCTTCATGTTTCTCTCTCTCTCTCAGTGGCGATTTTCTCTTCAGAGCACGACTTTTGTATAGAATAGAAAGAAGCACGTTAAATTATATATTCGTTTTCTTCTAGCATATTCTAGAAGATGTTTTGCACATAGTCTTCATCACAGAATTTTGTCTCAAATTTTCGATTTTTTTTTTTTTTTTTTTTTTTTTTTTTTTTAAAGGCTGTTTCCATGGCAACGGCGGCCATTTTGAAAATTTCGAAGACAGATGACAATACAATAGCATTTAAACGGGAATGAGCTTAAAATTTGTACGAAAATGTTACTTTGACGTTTTTTACCATATGGGTCCAATGTGCACTTTTAGCGTTATCTCCATGGTAACAGCAGCTATCTTAAAAATTCCAACGGCAATGAATTCTACAGTTTGTACTGCTGTTTTCTACTTACGGTTTTTTTTTGCCGTATCTGTAGCGGTTTATTTTCTATGAATTAATTAAGGATTTATTTTCGTTTTTTTCACGTTTGGACCGTTTCCATGACAACGGTAGCCATTTTAAAAGTTCTTAAGATGGATGTCACGCCTTTTAACGATGAGTTATTAGTTCTGAAAGTTTCATTAAATTAGAAAGAAGCACGTTAAATTATATATTCGTTTTCTTCTAGCATATTCTATAAGATGTTTTGCACATAGTCTTCATCACAGAATTTTGTCTCAAATTTTCGAGTTTTTTTTTTTTTTTTTTTTTTTTTTTTTTTTTTAAAGGCTGTTTCCATGGCAACGGCGGCCATTTTGAAAATTTCGAAGACAGATGACAATACAATAGCATTTAAACGGGAATGAGCTTAAAATTTGTACGAAAATGTTACTTTGACGTTTTTTACCATATGGGTCCAATGTGCACTTTTAGCGTTATCTCCATGGTAACAGCAGCTATCTTAAAAATTCCAACGGCAATGAATTCTACAGTTTATACTGCTGTTTTCTACTTACGGTTTTTTTTGCCGTATCTGTAGCGGTTTATTTTCTATGAATTAATTAAGGATTTATTTTCGTTTTTTTCACGTTTGGACCGTTTCCATGACAACGGTAGCCATTTTAAAAGTTCTTAAGATGGATGTCACGCCTTCTAACGATGAGTTATTAGTTCTGAAAGTTTCATTAAATTTGGACCATTTCTCGGTTTTTTACATTTTTGCCGTTTCCATGGAAACGGCGGCCATCTTGAACCATTCCATGCTTACTGCAACTTTGCACATGGGGATTGTCATTATGGTGCATTTTTATCAATATATGTCAAGGCATCTCCGAGAAATCGGCTGGACAAAAAGTGTGGAAGAAAAAATTCGTAGAATAACAATATATCCCCCCTTTTTCAAAGGGGTGACATAACTAGATTTGCCATTGCAAGCAATAGCGGATGGCACCCTTCCCCCATTGCCAGGCCAGCGGCAGCCATTTAGAAAATGTTTGCTGTTTCCATGGCAACGGCGGCCATTTTGAAAATTCCTGACTCAAAAGTCAAGTCTACAAAAGCTTGGCAACATCTATTATAAGTTTCATTAAATTTAAAGCATTTTGAAGTTTTTCATATTTTTGCTGTTTCCATGGTAACGGCGGCCATTTTGAATATTGCAAAGTCAAACCCCCACTTCAATTTTTTCCCTCCATAATCATATACCATCATATACCTTTTAATATGTCTCTAGAATAAATTTAACATTGATGTTCTGGAATGTTCTGTGAAAATTCAAAGTTTTGACCTTTTTGCATTGTTTCCATGGTAATAACAGATATTTTGAAAATTCCAACGACAAATTCCACATCTTCCAATGTTGCTCATCGTTACTGTGAAGTTTCATGAAGTTTGGAACATTTTGGGATTTTTGATTTTTTTGGAGTAGTTTCCATGGCAACATAGTAGTTCCAATGAGTGCCAAAATCACCCAACACCTGTATATAGTGGGCACCTACATTGTATTAAAATATAATGGTTCTGAGTTCAATCATATCCCAATAGTTCACCTAAAAAAAAAAACTGGATTTTTTCACATTTGTTTAGTTTCCATGGCAACGTCAGCCATCTTGATGATGCCATACCCCGTTTGCACAATTTCATATAGGGGACTACATTATGGCATAGTTTCATCAATATTGTTCAAGCCAATTCCGAGAAATAGCATGGACAAAATGTGTGGAAGAATAAAAATAATAACTAGATTTGCCATTGCAAGCAATAGCGGATGGCACCCTTCCCCCATTGCCAGGCCAGCGGCAGCCATTTAGAAAATGTTTGCTGTTTCCATGGCAACGGCGGCAATTTTGAAAATTCCTAACTCAAAAGTCAAGTCTACAAAAGCTTGGCAACATCTATTATAAGTTTCATTAAATTTAAAGCATTTTGAAGTTTTTCATATTTTTGCTGTTTCCATGGTAACGGCGGCCATTTTGAATATTGCAAAGTCAAACCCCCACTTCAATTTTTTCCCTCCATAATCATATACCATCATATACCTTTTAATATGTCTCTAGAATAAATTTAACATTGATGTTCTGGAATGTTCTGTGAAAATTCAAAGTTTTGACCTTTTTGCATTGTTTCCATGGTAATAACAGATATTTTGAAAATTCCAACGACAAATTCCACATCTTCCAATGTTGCTCATCGTTACTGTGAAGTTTCATGAAGTTTGGAACATTTTGGGATTTTTGAATTTTTTGGAGTAGTTTCCATGGCAACATAGTAGTTCCAATGAGTGCCAAAATCACCCAACACCTGTATATAGTGGGCACCTTCATTGTATTAAAATATAATGGTTCTGAGTTCAATCATATCCCAATAGTTCACCTAAACAAAAAACTGGATTTTTTCACATTTGTTTAGTTTCCATGGCAACGTCAGCCATCTTGATGATGCCATACCCCGTTTGCACAATTTCATATAGTGGACTACATTATGGCATAGTTTCATCAATATTGTTCAAGCCAATTCCGAGAAATAGCATGGACAAAATGTGTGGAAGAATAAAAATAATAATAAAAAGAAAAAAAAGAAACGTAGAATAACAATATGTCACCCCAACTCCGTTGAGGGTGCCATAAAAAGAAAAAAAAGAAACGAACAATAACAAGATGTCACCCCAACTCCGTTGAGGGTGCCATAAAAAAAGAAACGTAGAATAACAGTATGTCACCCCAACTCCGTTGAGGGTGCCATAACTAGATTTGCCATTGCAAGCAATAGCGGATGGCACCCTTTCCCCATTGCCAGGCCAGCGGCAGCCATTCAGAAAAATTTTGCTGTTTCCATGGCAACGGCGGCCATTTTGAAAATTCGAAACTCAAAAGTTAAGTCTACATAAGCTAGGCAACATTTGTTATAAGTTTCATTAAATTTGAAGCATTTGGAAGTTTTTCATAATTTTGCTGTTCCCATGGTAACGGCGGCCATTTTGAATATTCCAAAGTCAAACCCCCGCTGCAATTTTTGCCCTCCATAATCATATACCATTTAATGTCTCTAGAATAAATTTAACATCGATGTTCTGGAATGTTCTGTGAAAATTCAAAGTTTTGACCTTTTTGCATTGTTTCCAAGGTAACAACAGATATTTTGAAAATTCCAACGCCAAATTCCACATCTTCCAATGTTGCTCATCGTTAATGTGAAGTTTTATGAAGTTTGGAGCATTTTGATATTTTTGAAATTTTTGGTGTAGTTTCCATGGCAACATAGTAGTTCCAATGAGTGCCAAAATCATCCAACACCTGTATATGGCCGGCACCTACATTGTATCAAAATATAATGTTTCTGAGTTTAAGCATATCAAAACAGTTCATCAAAACAAAAAACAGGATTTTTTCACATTTGTTTCGTTTCCATGGCAACGGCAGCCATCTTGATGGTGCCATACCCCACTGCACTATAGAATGTGGTGGTCTACATTATGGTATAGTTCCATCAATATTGTTCAAGCCAATTCCGAGAAATAGAATGGACAAAAAAGTGTGGAAGAATAAAAATAATAATAATAATATCAAAAAAAGAAACGAACAATAACAATATGTCACCCCAACTCCGTTGAGGGTGCCATAACTAGAATTGCCATTGCAAGCAATAGCGGATGTCACCCTGGTTCCCCAATTGCCACTAAACGGCAGCCATTTCGAAATGTTCCATCAGTAAATGCAGATATATCCATAACAAAAGATCTTTCTGTCAGTTTTCATAGCTTTATGTACGTTTTTCTGTTTTCAACAATTGTGCCGTTTCCATGGCAACGGCGACCATTTTGGAAATTAAAAACTCAAAAGTCAAGTCTACAATAGCTAGGCAACATTTGTTTTAAGTTTCATTAAATTTGAAGCATTTTGGAGTTTTTCATATTTTTGCTGTTTCCATGGTAACGGCCGCCATTTTAAAAATCCCAAAGTCAAACTACTGCTGCATATTGTTCTCCCCCTAAGAATATACTATTATATAACATTTAATGTCTGTTGAACTATTTTAACACTTATGTTCTGGAATGTTCCATGAAAAATTCACCCCCCTTAAATTATGTCTAGAGACCCCCCAGTTGAAAAAAAAATGTACCATGTTGAAGTGTGCATGACTCTCTTAATATCATTGAAGTTTCATATAAATTGGAACACATTTCTATTTTTCACATTTTTGCTGTTTCCATGGCAATGGCAGCCATTTTTTTAATTCCAAGTTAAGGTGCAAAACTGCACATGGTGATTAACATTATGTTATAGTTCCATCAACATTGGTCCATTCAATTCCGAGAACTAAGCCGGACAAAAAGTGTGGAATAAAAATAATAAGAAAAAAAGAATCGTACAATAACAATATGTCACCCGACCTCCGTCAGGGTGACATAAAAAAAAGAAACGTAGAATAACAATATGTCACCCCAACTCCGTTGAGGGTGCCATAATTAAAAGAGACATACGCAGGAAAATTAACATTGGACAAGAATTAATGAAACCGGAAGCTCCGCTCAAAATTGTGATTCATCCCGTCTGGGCAAGAAAGATAATTCCTCGGGAGCAGTCATTATTCCGTGGACTTGTGTGCGTACTTCCGCTTGCCGTGGAAGCTCTCAAAGACATCGACTTCATGCTTGATGAATATATTAACGATTTTGTATTATAATATGTTTATATTTCATGTCATTATTCCGTCCATATAATATAAAATAATAAAATATACCATCTAAAATGGACTCAAACCTTTGCCTTTAAGAATGCTCAAAGCGGAGACCATATACATCTCTCTAGCATCTGCATGGCTCTGTCTGTTTTCTGTCTTCATTCTTCAACAAGTTGGCTAAATATGTATGCATACATGTAAATGCAATATGGGGTTTGTTCACTGTTGAAAGCTGTTTGGTGACCTATTATAGTTTCTGTGTCATTTGGTCTCTTCTGAAGATTTGTCTCATTTGCAATCGTACCATATATTTTTTTTTATACATATAGTATACTACATTAATGTTATTGTCTATGGAGAAATAACTTTAAAAATGTGGTGCACACTGAGTAACGCGTATTTCGAATACACAGCAAAAATAATACAGTTATTCCTTATAATTCAATTCTCAATTCAATTTTAAGCCGGAGTAAATCATGAATAACGTTGATGACGTCACGGTCACATGACAAAATTTTGTCTATGAGATGATAGACAAAACACTTGTCAGCCAATCAGAAGACACGTTACATCCACAATTAGATTATTTCATAATTAACACAAATAATTATTGTTACTCTACCCAGTACACGCTGGATATTGCCACTGAGAAGACAATTGTTTATACCACTGCTAGTTATAGTAACCAAATGTATCCATTATTACTCTACCCAGTACACGCTGGATATTGCCACTGAGAAGACAATTGTTTATACCACTGCTGGTTATAGTAACCAAATGTAGCCATTGTTACTCTACCCAGTTCACCCTGGTTATTGCCACTGAGAAGACAATTGTTTATACCACTGCTGGTTATAGTAACCAAATGTAGCCATTATTACTCTACCCAGTACACGCTGGATATTGCCACTGAGAAGACAATTGTTTATACCACTGCTGGTTATAGTAACCAAATGAAGCCATTGTTTCTCTACCCAGTACACGCTGGTTATTGCCATTGAGAAGACAATTGTTTATACCACTGATGGTTATAGTAACAAAATGAAGCCATTGTTTCTCTACCCAGTACACGCTGGTTATTGCCATTGAGAAGACAATTGTTTATACCACTGCTGATTATAGTAACCAAATGTAGCCATTGTTACTCTACCCAGTTCACGCTGGTTATTGCCACTGAGAAGACAATTGTTTATACCACTGCTGGTTATAGTAACCAAATGAAGCCTTTGTTACTCTACCCAGTTCACGCTGGTTAGTGCCACTGAGAAGACAATTGTTTATACCACTGCTGGTTATAGTAACCAAATGTAGCCATTGTTACTCTACCCAGTTCACGCTGGTTATTGCCACTGAGAAGACAATTGTTTATACCACTGCTGGTTATAGTAACCAAATGTAGCCATTATTACTCTACCCAGTACACGCTGGATATTGCCACTGAGAAGACAATTGTTTATACCACTGCTGGTTATAGTAACCAAATGAAGCCATTGTTTCTCTACCCAGTACACGCTGGTTATTGCCATTGAGAAGACAATTGTTTTATACCACTGCTGGTTATAGTAACAAAATGAAGCCATTGTTTCTCTACCCAGTACACGCTGGTTATTGCCATTGAGAAGACAATTGTTTATACCACTGCTGGTTATAGTAACAATATGAAGCCATTGTTTCTCTACCCAGTACACGCTAGTTATTGCCATTGAGAAGACAATTGTTTATACCACTGCTGGTTATAGTAACAAAATGAAGCCATTGTTTCTCTACCCAGTACACGCTGGTTATTGCCATTGAGAAGACAATTGTTTTATACCACTGCTGGTTATAGTAACAAAATGAAGCCATTGTTTCTCTACCCAGTACACGCTGGTTATTGCCATTGAGAAGACAATTGTTTATACCACTGCTGGTTATAGTAACAAAATGAAGCCATTGTTTCTCTACCCAGTACACGCTGGTTATTGCCACTGATAAGACAATTGTTTATACCACTGCTGGTTATAGTAACCAAATGTAGCCATTATAACTCTACCCAGTACACGCTGGTTATTGCCACTGAGAAGACAATTGTTTATACCACTGCTGGTTATAGTAACCAAATGTAGCCATTATTACTCTACCCAGTACACGCTGGATATTGCCACTGAGAAGACAATTGTTTATACCACTGCTAGTTATAGTAACAAAATGAAGCCATTGTTACTCTACCCAGTACACGCTGGTTAGTGCCACTGAGAAGACAATTGTTTATACCACTGCTGGTTATAGTAACCAAATGTAGACATTGTTAAGTACCACTGCACTTTTAAAGTGTATCATCTACCCAGTAAATAGAGTTAAGCACCACTGATGGTAAGGATACCCTTACCACAGCTGTAATGAACTCTTGTCTACTGGGTGCCTGATACACTAGGATACCTTTAAAAGCAGTAGTATAAAATACTGTACTGGATAGATGAAACGCTTACAGGCATTGGTACTAACCACCGTCTACTGGTTATATGATACACTTGGATACCAGTTTCAGCAGTGGTACTAATCACCATCTTTCGGGTAGCTGATACACCTCAATACCAGTACCAGCAGTGGTACTAACCACTTTATTGTGTAGATGGTATACTATGGCAAGCCGTTCTCGTCAAAACTATGTTTAAACCATTTTTCGAGAAATTTACACACTGAGAATTATAAAAAAACACACTGAGAATTAAAAATTACACACTGAAAATTAAAAATTACACACTGAGATTTCATAACGACGCACTGAGATTACAAAAATGAAAAACACACACTGAGAATTGAAAATTACACACTGAGAATTGAAAATTACACACTGTGAATTGAAAATAACACACTGAGATTTCAAAAAGACACACTGAGAATAAATAAATTGAAAACACACACTGAGAATTTGAAATTACACACTGAGAATTTAAAATGACACACTGAGATTTGTGCGCACTTTTTATGCGCACATATCTAATTAGCATACTTAATCTGAATCTATTACAAGCTTAAAGCAACTAGGGGACAGAACTCGTTAGTCCTTCGATTTGGTTCTAAATTATTCATAAAAAAACTTTAGAAATACAAGGACAAGAAAAATACCCGCTTATTACTATACTATATATAAAAATATTAATTTTCGCGAACCATTTAGGTCACGGAAATTCCAAAATACGGCATCAGTAAGAAGAGTTGTGCAAATAATGTGAATACACAGGAATAAGGAGAGTTTTACAAATAATGTGAATACACAGATCCTCCATCCTATTTATATGTTGCTGGAAATGTTGCAGTGTTCATCATTTCTGTTTTGATTCTGCTCACAACATTCCATTTTTTCTATAATTCTGATTTAAATATGTGGAACCCGCAATAAAAATAGATGGCCTCAATCACGTGGCCTCAATGATTTAATAGCAACGCAAAAAAATCCATTAATCATGTACTTTGTTACCAGTCGGAACTACTCGGCCTTTCTGCTTGCACGAAGTGAATAGCCGAGTAGTTCCGATTGACGATGTTACATAAGCCAAATCACACATACAGATCTTTGCGCTCAAATGTAATTCTTGGTGAAGTATACAGGTAACTTCGTTTACGAAAATTTATACACACTTTTTCATTAACATATTACCAGACTTTTGCATATTCACGTTTTTTTATGCTGAACTGTAGTCGAATTCAATTCTATACATTTTTTTTACGTGAAGCAATAGGAGTAAGAATATTTTTTCGCGCCAATTTAAGCAGCTTCGTCATCATCAACAAAATTATTTATTGTTATTTTCGTGAAATTTTAGTCATATAGTTTATCAATTAGAGAATTTTTGGTAAGTATTACTTATTCATGTTAAGGTTCTACTGGTGTGCTCCTCTAGACCTTTTTGACGGTCCGTTTTATCCCATTTATCTCAATACTATCTCCGATGACAGAAATGTCAACTCGACCTATTCGTGTCGAAAGTGAAAATCGCATCTATTTGATGAAATAATTTCTTCTTCAACGGTTCATGCATTATTTTTTGTATTATTTGATAACCAATCACATTCACGTTGCATGTTTGCATGAAAATGGTTATGTATTAGTGAATTGTAAGGGCGATGCAACATGCGAGGTCAGTGCGCGATCACGTGACATTATTATTTGTAAACAAACATGCTCCCCGTGTAACACGTGTCTGAATTATCCTTTCAAAGTGTTATAAATCTTTCAATCACTATTTTATGACATATTTCTTTTTGTTTTTAGGTCTGCATATCAATATAGTCCAAGTGAATTAGTAATAGTTCTGAGATGTGTGTTTTTTTTTTTATAGAATTAGAAGGTAAGTCTACATAAGTTATATTTAACTTAAATCTAAAAAGATAACTCCACTTTCCCTCCATATTTAAAACCGTATACTAATTTAAACAGCATTTGCTCCCCTTGAACACTAATTTGCCCCTTCCCCGTCATTTCCCTTTAAATTTGCGCAAAAGTCATACTTTTAGTCCATTTACATTAACGGCCGATTTGTGATTTAACCATCTTAACTGCAATTTTCATATTGAACACATTTGACCATTCAGTATGAGTTCCCAAGTTTTTTGTCTTATATGAAGGAGGTTAACTTTTTAGGTCATGTTTTCCTAAACACCTTATTGCTATTTGGTTAGAGAACACAATTAATTTGTAGTGCTTTTCATCTAGAACATATATGAAAATTAAAATAATCCCACCCGCGCTTTCTCAATGAAACTTTTACAGTGTGTTGAACTACTTTTGGGACAAATTATATCAAAATTAAAGAAAACTCTATCGTCTCTAACTCAAAATATGGACAATTTTATCTTTAGGGCGTCTTAAAATCTTTTGACAGCTTCCGAAGTCCTGTATTTCAACCTTTTTCACTTGGACCAAATCACTACTTTCCTTTAAAATTCGGGACCCAAATTTTTTTACAGCGTAATTTCACCCCCCTACTTACAATTTGAGGCATTAAACATGGAGAAATTAATATGGAAGGGGTATTAAAATTAATGGCAAGTAACCCACTATTAACACTAGGGACTATATTCGTGAACAATTTGTGATTTAACCATCTTAACTGCAATTTTCATATTGAACACATTTGACCATTCAGTATGAGTTCCCAAGTTTTTTGTCTTATATGAAGGAGGTTAACTTTTTAGGTCATGTTTTCCTAAACACCTTATTGCTATTTGGTTAGAGAACAAAATTAATTTGTTGTGCTTTTCTTCTAGAACATATATGAAAATTAAAAAAATCCCACCCGCGCTTTCTCTATGAAACTTTTACAGTGTGTTGTACTACTTTTTGGACAAATTATATCAAAATTGTAGAAAACTTCATCGTCTCTAACTCAAAATATGAACAATTTTATCTATAGGGCGTCTTGGAATCTTTTGACAGCTTCCGAAGTCTTATATTTCAACCTTTTTCACCTGGACCAAATCACTACGTTTTCCTTTTAAATTCGGGACCCAAATTTTTTTACAGTGTAATTTCACCCCCCTACTTACAATTTGAGGCATTAAACATGGAGAAATTAATATGGAAGGGGTATTAAAATTAATGGCAAGTAACCCACTATTAACACTAGGGACTATATTCGTGAACAAGGAAAATCAAGGGACGACAATTGTGGTCTCGGACCTAATAGGATAGAAAGAGTTGACAAATCTTAAAAAAACTTGGTATGACCAAAGCTTAATAAATTATAACACTGCTTGCAAAGTTTCACAACAATAGGATATACATTATAGACAATATGTTAAATTCTATACTCATCTTTGCGTGTTAAATTTTGATGTTAAAATTGGAAAATTTCAACTATCAACATGTTGGGCTTTAAAAATTAAAATATTGCCGAAAACTTCCATTTAAATGCCTTAATATATCATTTATTATGTACATAAAGCAATAGAGTACTCATTTGATTTATCAGACTTAGCATAATTATTCAAAAGTCAAATTTATATCAGCCTGGGCCTAAAAATTGAGTTTTTTTCAATGAAAGGGGGCCTTTCATGAAGATGTAATATTTTCCAGCAATTTTAAATTTGTGAAGCTTTTTGGTTATAAATAATCCTTACATATGTATTGCATGTACTTGAAATGGAAAGAAAAGTTACAAATATCATATCATATTAGTTTAAAAGGGTCTTAAGCCAAGTAAGACTGGAAAAAATAAGGGTCAATTTAGGCCGTGCCACATATTTCCATTAAAAAATGCATATTGAGGCTATAAGAAATAAAAATTTTGTCTTTTTTTATCATTTCTATACTTATGTGACATGATACAACAAATCTGAGCACTAAAAGGCTCTTGCAATTAACTTTTCTTACAAACAGTATGGACTGATACAAAGATTTTTGCCTTTTTAGGGAAAAACTTTAATGCAATTTTAGTGTCAACAGGCTTATATTTAAACCACTTGCTATCCTACAGAAGAAAAGAAAGATATGTGAAATGGAACAGGTACAATAGACATTGTAAAGTGCTTTTGGTTCAAATTTAGTGAGGTCTTTATTGTGGACTTCAAATTTTATGTACCAAGAACCCCACTTTTGACTTCATCCAAACAGGGCGTTAGACAAGGGTCATTTATACAACACATTTTGCACATATTGTCTGAGATAATCTTCTTTTCTGTAGATCCTGAGTTCATAAACAAGTAAAGGAACTAGATAAAGGCATAGAAACACAAGTATTGACACATGAAAACCTGTCAGATAGAAAGTCAGGATGCCATGTATGCATTAATATTGAAAAAGCCATAAAATGCCTATTTTGACCATAAAATGCCAAAATTGGTAATTTTTGTAGAAATTCTATAGAACAAAAGTTTGAATCCTTTAGTTTCATGCTATTTGACAAATTGACACCACCAAATCATTTAAGGAAGTTGCCCAAGTACAGATTCTATATTGACAGACTTCACCTCTTAGGTCCGAGAACACAATTTATTCGTAGTGCATTTCTTTAAGAACATAAATGAAAATAAAAAAAATCCCACCTGCGCTTTCTCAATGAAACTTTTACAGTGTGTTGTACTACTTTTTGGACAAATTATATCAAAATTGTAGAAAACTTCATCGTCTCTAACTCAAAATATGAACAATTTTATCTATAGGGCGTCTTGGAATCTTTTGACAGCTTCCGAAGTCTTATATTTCAACCTTTTTCACCTGGACCAAATCACTACGTTTTCCTTTTAAATTCGGGACCCAAATTTTTTTACAGTGTAATTTCACCCCCTACTTACAATTTGAGGCATTAAACATGGATAAACTAATTTGGAAGGGGTATTAAAATTAATGGCAAGTAACCCACTATTAACACTAGGGACTTTATTCGTGAACAACGAAAATCAAGGGACGACAATTGTGGTCTCGAACCATTTGTCTCTCTGGATTGTTAAAACCACAAAATCAGATAGTGATGAATATGCAAAAAAAGTCAAATGTACAACTCCCTGTTTGGGTCATGTGGCTGAAAATAGAGGTTTTTTAGTAGAGAGCCGAGGGAGTAAAAACTTAAGAAAGCGATCATCAAGAAACTTTAAGGGAGTGGCGGGTCTAAATCATTTATATAGGATTTCTCTATGTTTTTCTATAAATGAACTTTATATTATAGTTAATAGAAAAATAAAATAAAAAAAGTGGGGTCACCCTTCATTTGCGCTCATAATCAGTCTTCCAAAGAAGCATACATTTATGTAAAAGTGTTTTTTTTCTGTTGAAGTAATAAGAGAAATAAAGTTAATATCGAAATAAAAAAAGAAAATTATTACAGAAATCGCTCAAATTTTACAATAATTTAGTTTAAGTACAGCTTACATATGGAAATGATATCAAAAAATATAGATCACAGATGAGTTGAAAAAGATATTTCAATTTTAAAGCAAAAAAATGGCATTTACCCACCAAAGGGAGATAATTTGAAACTTTTTCAATGATGAATACATTCTAAAACAGAGACAAAACTTAAAGGGGGCCCAGTCGCCCATGGCTCCTAGATTTTGAGCTGGGCCCCTAAACTTTCAGTTAAATTTTAGTTGAACATATACAAACTAATTATGAAATATCTGGTCTGGACTCCTAGCTTGAAATTCCCAAGTTTAGTCCCTGTAAAAGTCATCTGTGGCCAACACAAATTTATTGTTTTGAATGATTTTTGTACCATATGATAAAGTAACAACTACAAAAGGTAACAAATAAAATTTGTAATGAAAAACAAATGTTTATTTTTTTTCTGAAAATTTTATACCCTCGATTCTCCTTTAGTATGATCCACTTTTTTCGAAATAAAAATTGAAGTAAAAAATTATTTTGTTTAAAGTTTTTACGGTAAGGGACGACATCAAAAGATCAATGTAAGATAAAAAAACTAATTCAAATAGTTTGGGGGTTGAACTGCTGCAAAATTTGGTTATCTGACATTGATTTTTACATATATCCATATGGGTCAATCAGTTTTTCCCAAATTAAGTTAAGAAGGGGGTAGGGGGGTCAGTGAAAAAACTATGTGAATTAAGTTTTTTATCCTTCATTGAACTTTTGGTGTCGTCCTTAAGTTAAAACAGGTCTCATAAAAAAGTATTGTGCATCAGTGTAAATTTCATGAATTCTTAAATCACATGTATATAAATCATGGACTATAATTCTTTATAGCAATATCTGTTAGCCATTTAGGGGTCTTTTGCATTTAAAACTCAGATTAAGTGGGTTTATTTTGCGAAAAATTACCTCCAAATAAAGGACAATATATAGACTCAAAAAATGGTATATCAAACAGAAGACAAAAAAGGGAAAATACAGTGAATTTTGGAGAATTTATATTATTAAATGTACATGCATTTGAAATATTTAAGATCCATGGTGACCTAGCTACCAGTTTAGAAAACAGTGATTTAAATGCTAGTCTATTAGAGGGATATTTCATTTTCATTGGTAGTAGATATAGAATCTTATTTTATCATGAAGTCCAATTTGAAAATGACTTTGGGGAGGGTTGGGATCCCGCTAACATGTTTAACCCCGCCACATTATTTATGTATGTGCCTGTCCCAAGTCAGGAGCCTGTAATTCAGTGGTTGTCGTTTGTTTATGTGTTACATATTTGTTTTTCGTTCATTTTTTTTACATATATAAGGCCGTTAGTTTTCTAGCTTGAATTGTTTTACATTGTCTTATCGGGGCCTTTTATAGCTGACTATATATGCGGTATGGGTTTTGCTCATTGTTGAAGGCCGTAGGGTGACCTATAATTGATAATGTTTGTGTCATTTTGGTCTTTTGTGGATAGTTGTCTCATTGGCAATCATACCACATCTTCTTTTTTATATTTGGGAATGAAGATGTAGTAAAGGCTGAATGCCAGTTTTAGTCTTATATATGTACTTTATAATTTTAGTCTTACATGTATATAATTACATATATGTATGTGTACATATATCACTGATTTAGTGGCAATGATAAATAGACACTGAAAAGTCTTCAATGGTGGATCCAGAACTTTTCAGGGGGGGAGGGGGGGGGGGGGCAGTCATGCTTCAGTGAGTGATTCCCTATATAATCAACCAAATTTTTCCCATAAAAAGGGGGGCCAACCCCCCCAGGATCCACCTATGGTCTTAGATAACATTTTATAGTTATGAATATTTTGTCAGTGGACTAAAACTAGATGGAGGTGTGTGTGTGTTCTTATTTTCAACAGAAGGACACTAAACCTATATCAATATGTGCATGAAGCAAATTGATAGTTGCTAGATACTGAATGATTATACCACAAGAAAGTTTTAACCTGTGCATATATATACTTAAAATACGATAAAAAAATCATGTCTTTTTCAGGACTTCTGAATCCAACCATGTAGTATGGAATGTTCTTGAGATATGGTTTTGGTCGATGGATGTTCACGAAGGACCTGTAGTACAAAGTATATCACTGGATTTAGCTCTTTGTCTAAGTGTATTATTAAATTACTTTGCTTTGAGCTCAGTTCATTGTTATGCAATTCTTTCTTTGTAAAATAAAGATTTGACAGACAACTCTCATGTACAAGGATTTGTCAAAGTAGTATCACCTCTTATGTACAATGTAAGTATTAGGGAGATAAAAGCATTCTATTTTAATTTGAACCAAACATATTATGTTTGTTCAATAAATATTATGTTAAAAAAATGATAAGCTCTATCTAGGCTTATCGATTTCTTAAACTATATTTCATTGTTCATGCTTGAAATTTTTATACAACCACAGAAATTTTTGCTCTCCTAAATATATAGGTATCCTGTCGTCGTCGTCCGAAGACAGATGGTTTCCATATAATAACTTAACTATAAGCAAAAAGAAATAAATAAAATTATAACACAATGTTTATAACCACAAAAGGAAGCTTGGGATTGATTTTGGGGGTTATAGTCCATAAGGTTTAGGTTCCAAAGGTGCCCAAAACAAGCATTAATTTAGTGTCAGTACAAAAAGTTGTGTATAAGTATTTCAATTGCTCTGAAATTGTACCATAATGTTTAATACCATAAGTAGAAGGTTGGGGTATATTTTAAGAGTTATTGGGGCAAACAGTCGAGAAATTGAGGGCCAAAAACAAGCATGTTTGTAGAGTCCAGACCATAAATTGTCCAGAATGGTTGTTGAATTACCTAAAACCATTGCTTTATGAAATCTTCTTTGAAAATTAAAATTGTCTTTCTCTGTCCAGAATAGTAGTTTAATCAACTTAAATTAATGCTTTATACAATATACAATGCAAAATTCACTTTACTACCAACTGATCAATTAAAGCAGTCTTTAATAACCATTCAGTGATTACAAGCACTTTGATTATCATTCTAGGGTTATGCCCTTTTACAAATGGAAACATTGAAGAATTATTTAGTTTTAACTTAAGTTTGTTTTAACTAAATCTAGTGAACCATACCAATAGTAAGCAAATACATATGAAAAAGATGTGGTATGCTTTCCAATGAGACAGTTCTCCACAAGAGACCAAATGACACAGAAGTTCACAACTATAGGTCACTGTACGGACATAAACAATAAGCAAAGCCAATACCGCATAAACAGCTATAAAAGGCACCAAAATGACAATATAAAACAATTCAAACGAGAAAACTAATGACCTTATTTATGTTAAAAAAAAAATAAACAAAAAACTTATATGTAACACATAAATAAACGACTACCGAGTTACAGGCTCCTTATATCATGTTCACAAATCTAAATATCATCTCCCATATAGAAAAAATACGCGTGAAAAAATTAATCTATTATGTGTTGCTCTCCTAGATACAAAATGTATCCAAAATCAAAGATGTACAACATATTCTATCATAATAATTCGGTAACTAGTGTTATTACTGTCTCCTCCATGCCTGTCTTGAACATAAAAAAAAATATTAAATAAATAACAGTTCTAATGCTCAGGTTGGTTGTCACCGTGCAACACAGTTAATAATATAAAAAAGAAGATGTGGTATGATTGCCAATGAGACAACTATCCACAAAAGACCAAAATGACACAAACATTAACAATTATAGGTCACCCTACGGCCTTCAACAATGAGCAAAGCCCATACCGCATATATAGTCAGCTATAAAAGGCCCCGATAAGACAATGTAAAACAATTCAAGCGAGAAAACTAATGGCCTCATTTATGTAAAAAAATGAACGAAAAACAAATATGTAACACATAAACAAACGACAACCACTGTCTGAATTACAGGCTCCTGACTTGGGACAGGCACATACAAAAATAATGTGGCGGGTTAAACATGTTAGTGGGATCCCAAGCCTCCCCTAACCTGGGACAGTGGTATAACAGTACAACATAAGAACGAACTATAAAAATCAGTTTAAAAAGGCTTAACTCATCAGATAGACAAAAAAATAACACCATAAAGGAAAAACATAGAACTCCTTTTGTCATAAGACACTGTCAAACATCCAAACATACTATCCACACTCATCTGTGTCCACACTTGTTCTTATTACAAAATATTTATACCAAATGGTGAAAATTTTATATTAAAATTATAAGAAAACTTGGGACAATTTGCACTGAAAAAAAAATAATGCAGTGAAGTTTTTACTCAAGTGTCTATAATAGCATATAAACGTAACAAAAATATAAAAGATTAACTTGCAAAATCAGGGTAACAGTTGGAAGACTTTTTAAAAGGGACCCATGCTAAAACGGTTTTAAGTCCCGATACACTGGTAGTAATGATATGAATTATAGACAACAAACTTGTGAATATGAGCGATGTTAAGTCATGAAATTTATTACGAATGTTAATTGGTTGAAGGAATCGCATTTCACTATAATGACAAGAGTTTTTGAGATCAAGATATTAATCTGTTGAATTATTCATCTCATGAATATTCATTAGTAATTTGCATATTAATCTCAGTGTGTATTTTTGAAATCTCAGTGTGTAATTAACAATTCTCAGTGTGTGTTTGTCAGTTTATTTATTCTCAGTGTGTCTTTTTGAAATCTCAGTGTGTTATTTTCAATTCTCAGTGTGTAATTTTCAATTCTCAGTGTGTGTTTTTCATTTTTGTAATCTCAGTGCGTCTTTATGAAATCTCAGTGTATAATTTTTAATTCTCAGTGTGTAATTTTTAATTCTCAGTGTGGGTTTTGAAGTTTTTAAATCTCAGTGTGTTTTTTTGTAATTCTCAGTGTGTAAATTTCTCGAAAAATGGTTTAAACATAGTTTTGACGAGAACGACTTGCCATAGTATACTTACTTGCAGTAATACATAACACTGTCTGTTAGGTAGAAGGTATCTATACTAGCAGTGGTATCCAACACTGTCTGGGTATATGATACACTTCATAGCAGTGGTACTTAATACTCTACTGGGTATATGATCAACTTAGGTACCCTTGCAAACAGTGGTACTTTATACTCTACTGGGTATATGATCAACTTAAGTACCCTTGCAAACAGTGGTACTTAATACTTTACTGGGTATATGATCAACTTAGGTAACCTTGAAAATTTTGTGAAGATGATATAATGGTATACCCTTTCAAGAAGTAGTTCTCAAGACTGTCTACTGGGCAGATGCTATACTTATATATCGTTACAAGCTGTGGCATTGACCACTTTATCATATGCACATTGTACACTTTGATACCCTTACCAGTAGTTGTAATAAACACTCTCTAAATGGTAGATAAATGATCCAATTCCAATCTCCTTACTAAAGTGGTATCAAACACTGATATTTGATACATTTTGGGTACTCTAACCAGCAGGGGTAATACAGAATGTCTACACACTTATATACCCTTACAAACAGTGATGTTTAACACTTTCTGCTGTGTAGACGATATACCCTTAAAAGCAGTGGTGATAACCAGAATCTATTTGGTAGATGGTTCACTTGGAAACAATTAGCAGTAATGTCTATACACACTGTCGACCGGGTATGTGATAGACTTGGATACATTTACACGCTTTGTTACTTAACACTCCCTGCCAGAAATACGTAGGATACATTTCGATACCCTTACCAGCAGTGAAACTCACACTGTCGACCGGTTATGTGATAGACTTGGATACCTTTACATGCTTTGGTACTTAACACTCCCTGCCAGAAATAGAATACATTTCGATACCCTTACCAGCAGTGAAACTCACACTGTCGACCGGTTATGTGATAGACTTGGATACCTTTACATGCTTTGGTACTTAACGCTCCCTGCCAGAAATAGGATACACTTCGATACCCTAAGCAACAGTGAAACTCACACTGTCGACCGGGTATGTGATAGACTTGGATACCTTTACATGCTTTGTCACTGTTAAAACACTCCCTGCCAGAAATAGGATACACTTCGATACCCTTAGCAGCAGTGAAACTCACACTGTCTACTAGGTAGATAGTAAACTTGGATACCCTAGCAACAGTGGTACTTAACACTATCTAACTTGTATATTACTTAAACTGTCTCCTTTGTAGATTATACAGTTGTATACATTTACCAGCGGTGGTATTCAAACTGTCTCCTTTGTAGAGTATACTGTTGTATATACATTTACCAGCGGTGGTACTTTAAACTGTCTCCCTGGTAGATGATACAGTTGTATACTTTTAGAAGCAGTGGTACTTAGACTGTGTCCTTGGTATATGATACTGTTGTCTATACATTTACCAGTGGTTGTATTTAAACAGTATCCTTGACATATGGTACAGTTTTATACCTCTACCAGCTGTGGTACTTAAACTGTCTTCTTGGCAGATGATACAGTTGTATACCTTTACCAGCAGTGGTTCTCAAACTGTCTCATTGATATATGATACAGTTGTATACATTTACCAGTGGTATTTACATGATCTACTGTGAAGATGATATATGTGTGATACCCTTACCAGTAGTAGTGTTAACGACTGTCTATTGAGCAGATGGTAGACTTAAATATCGTTACCAGCTCAGGCATTGACCACTTTATCTTGGGTAAATTGTACACTTGGGTACCCTTACCAGCAGTGGTATTAAATACTCTTTAAATGGTAGATTATTTACGTGAACAATCCAAGTCCTATCTCCATACCAGTGTGGTACAAACACTGATAGATGATACACTTGGGTACTCTAACCAGCAGCGGTAATATAGAATGTCTACATAGTAGATGATTCACATTTACAAGCATCATCTCTTCAGTAGACACAAAGCACCAACATAGAATTACTTGTAGTAACTGAAATGTAATTCAAAGTAAAAAAACAATTGATAAATAAATCATATTATCCCAGACTTAAGTATCAATCAGTACAGATAAAACGGATTTAATGTTCAGTAGTCATAGCAGTGAAAACAATATCACATTATGCAAGATATTTTTTTATCTGAGAAGATCTATAGCACTCATTATATGGATTTTCAAATTATAAGCAGTGTGAACAAAGTTTGGAATTACATGTCATATTTTTCTTAAATAGAGAATTTAATTTAAGAGAGTTGACAGTAAATAATATATCTTGGAAAGGGTGCATGCTTTTAACAATTAAATGTCCATAATCTACACCATTGTGGTGTAGGATGTATGAAATAGTAGCGCACATATAACTGATTTTGTATTTATGTATTTTGTTTTTACCTCTTTGAAACATGATACTCTTTAGTCTGTTTTGGGCTAAATAAAATGCAATACATATATTGCTATTTTTAAACTCGAATTTATGAAATGCTAATGTAGAATTTAATATATTGGAACTTACCAAGAATTATTTTGAACAACTTTGAGGCACCAAATGAAATTTTGCCATTTTTCCCCGCTGATGTTCATTTTGGCCATCACATAATTAGTGAGGACCCCGAAAAAAAATTATATGCATCTAAATATTAGTAATTGCAGATAGTAATGTTTGTCGGTGTTAAGAACACATCGAACTACTGCATGGGTTGTTTGTCTCATTAATGAGAGCACCCCATGCATTAGGGGCACATCGTGTTACTGCATGGGTTGTTGGTCTCATCCACGACAGCTCCACATGCATTAGGGGCACATCGTGATACTGCAGCCATTGGTTGTATGTTTCACGAATCCATGACAGCTCCATCTCCAAAAGGAACACATTATGTTGTTATGGGTTATTTGGGTCATACATGAAAACTCAATCTTCATATGGAACACGTCGTATACTTATTTAATATCGTTTACACAGGAACTCCTTTGTTGTCGCTCCATTGATAAATTTGACTTGAGGTATATGAACAAGTCCATGACATGAGTCAGTGGTACAATTCAAACCCACTTGTATGGGGATCTGTTTGGGTTTACAGAATAGAGAATAATGAGCGAAAAAGGACAGAATACATGGCAAAGAAAATTGAAAAAAAAGACAAAATAAAACAAAAATAATAAAGAATAGACAATAATAGGCAAAAAGGTTGTTTTTCACATGATTCCGTGACAGCTCCACATGCATTAGGAACACATGTGTTGTTGGTCTCGTTCGTGACACTTTTATCTGCGTTAGGAACACATCGTGTTACCGCATGAGTTGTTTGTCTCATCGATGACAGCTCCATCTGTTTTAAGAACACAATGGAGCTGTCATGGATGAGAGCAATAACACGATGTGTTCTTTTTGCAGATAGCGATGTCATAGACAGAACGGAGTGCAGTTGTAAGGTTTTGCATTAATAGAACCACATCATGTTACTGCATGAGCTGTTTGTCTCATCTATGATAGATACATTGTGTTCTCGTCATTTAACTGCATGCCGTTATTGGTTGTCTGTTTCAGGAATCAATGACGTTCCATCTGTATCAGGAACACAATTAAGCTATCATGGATGAGACAAACAACTCGACTAGTAACACGATGCGATGTCATGAATCCGAACGCAGTTGTAAGGTTTTTCTCGTACGGTAACACGATGTGTTCCTAATGCAAAGGGCGTTGTTATGGATACGAACGAAATGCAGTTGTTAGGTTCTTCCCATGCAGTAACACGATTTATTTCGAATACAGAGTGAGCAGTCATGGATGAGACAAAAAAACGTGCAGTAACACGATGTGTTCCGTTTCTAATGCAGATGAAGCTGTCATGGATTCCTGAGATAAACAACCGATAAAGTTTAAACTGAGAAATGTTAACTTGAAGTGAGCAATGACAACTTCTAACTGTAATGTCCAGGTGAAAGTAAGAAATATTACAAAGGAAATGAGAAATATAAAAAAAGGTTGTCCTAACAAATATTTCGTATAAATTTTTAATAAAAAAATCTTGTGCATACATAACTCGTCTAAACATCAACCCAACAATGTTAGATCTGTAAATTTGCTATCGCAAATTTTTGGTTCTTCCCTCGCCGGGATTCGAACCCATGCTACTGTGATATCGTGACACCAAATCGCCTGCACTGCAGCCGTCCCGCTAGACCACACGACCACCTGGGCTCTACACACATGTATATATATATATATATATGTGTGTACTTCAAATCCAGAAATAAACACTTTTTAGCATTTTAGCCTTTTAAACAACAGTCAATGACTGATTGAAAGTTAATCTCGCAAAATGCAAGAATCAAGGATTTGAGAATTAAATTTATGATGCTGACCGTTACATATTATACATACAAGTAAGAGTTTGGCGAAAGTTAGTAAGACAGCAGCCACGCAACCAAACAAACTTAGACATCTAGAGGTCAACGTACGATCTTCATCACTGCTCCTGAAACTAACGAACATCTGCCGAATATCAAATATGTTTATCACTTCTATTATAATGTTCATATAGTTTGCCATGATTAATTACTGATGTTTATTAACTTTAAGCTTATGTTACAAAGGATCAGTTCCATTTTCAAGTTGTAGACCGCTGCTTAGCTTAGTTTACAAAGAATTTTCCAATATTCAAGAAGACATCCTCACCGAAATCTAGTTTGACCTTGGGTTTATAGAATATAGAATAATAGGCAAAAAGAACAGAATACATGGCAAATAAAATTAGAAAAGAAAAAAAAATAATAAAGAATAGAGAATAAAAGGCAAATGGGTTGTTTAGGAACACATGTGTTGTTGATCTCGTCCATCACACTTTTATCTGCGTTAGGAACACATCGTGTTTCTTCAGTTACCTTTTTTAACATCGGACTCGGACTTCTTTAAAACAAAGTTTTACTGTACGTATTGCTATGCATTTGTTTATTCCACATTGGATAGAAGTATAGAGAAGGGTTAAGATCTCACAAAACATGTTTAAAACCGCCGAATTTGTGCGCCTGTCCCAAGTCAGAACCTGTAGACATTGTTAGTCTTGTGTTTGTTTTTTTTTTTGGGTTTATTTGTATGTTTCGGAGTTTAGTGTAGCGTCCATTTTGCTGAACTAGTATACATTATTATTTAGGGGTCAGCTGAAGCCCGCCTCTTGGTGCAAGATGATTTTCTCTCTGTGTTAAAGAACCATTCACGGTTGGCCTTGGGCTTTTTTTTTGCTCTTTGGTCTGGTTGTTGTATTTTTGACATATTCCCCGTTTCAATTCTCAATTCTACACCTAGCTCACACATGATAATCTAGAGATCAAAATACGGACTTAAAACTTTAGAAACAACTTCACATAAATTAAATCAATCTATAGATCAAAATACTGACTTAAAACATTAGACACAACTTTATAGAAATTAAACCAATCTAGAGATCAAAATACGGACTTAAAAAACATAGACACAACTTTATAGAAAATAAACCAATCTAGAGATCAAAATACTGACTTAAAACATTAGACACAACTTCACATAAATTAAACCAATCTAGAGATTAAAATACTGACTTAAAACATTAGACACAACTTTATAGAAAATAAATCAATCTTGAGATTAAAATACGGACTTAAAACATAGACACAACTTTATAGGAAATAAACCAATCTTGAGATCAAAATACTGACTTAAAAAATAGACACAACTTCACATAAATTAAATCAATTCTTGAGATTAAAATACTGACTTAAAACATTAGACACAACTTTATAGAAAATAAACCAATCTAGAGATCAAAATACGGACTTGAAATATAGACACAACTTCACATAAATTAAATCAATCTTAAGATTAAAATACTGACTTAAAACATTAGACACAACTTTATAGAAATTAAACCAATCTAGAGATCAAAATACTGACTTAAAACATAGACACAACTTCACATAAATTAAACCAATTCAGAGATTAAAATACTGACTTAAAACATTAGACACAACTTTATAGAAATTAAACCAATCTAGAGATCAAAATACGGACTTAAAACATTAGACACAACTTCAAATAAATTAAACCAATCAAGAGATCAAAATACGGACTTAAAAACAGTAGCCACAATTTCACAGACATTTAACCAATCTAGAGATCAAAATACGGATTGAAAACAATAGCCGCAACTGCACATAAATCAAAGCAATCTAGAGATCAAAAAAAGGACTTAAAACATCAAACACAACTTCACAGAAATTAGACCAATCTTGAGATCAAAATGCGGACTAAATAATTAAACACTACTACACAGAAATTAGACCAATCTATAGAGATCAAAATATGGAAGTAAATCATCAAACACAACTACACCGAAATTAGACCAATTTTGATATTAAAATATGGACTTGAAACATTTGACACAACTATATAGAAATTAGACCAATCATGAGATCAAAATACGGACTTAAAACATTAGACACAACTATATAGAAATTAAACAAATCTAGAGATCAAAATACGGACTTAAAACATTACACACAACTACACAGAAAATAAACCAATCTAGAAATCAGATACGGACTAAAACACAAGACACTACTACACAGAAATTAGACCAATCTATAAAGATCAAAATAAGGACTAAAACGCAAGACACTAGACATAAACCAAACTAATCTAAAAATATAAAAAAAACCGGACGTAAAACTTTTGGCAGAGTTCTCTTCAATATGTGGAGTATTTCATTGCCTCGAGTCTTGAATTAATTATAAATCATTTGATTATGCGTCAAAAAGAGGACTTTCAATAGTAATAACAGTTTATAGTGTTACATCATCATGTGTGTACTTTCAGGTTCACACCATAATGTCCCACATAACATATAAGTTTCTAGTTGACATACTGATGATACGAGGTATTAAGGATTGGTGAAGTTGTCTTTCATTTTCGAAGCTGATATAATCAAAACGTTCCATGAAATAATTACGTTGTTATATTGTAAGAAATACAACAAAATGGATTAAACATTTGACTAAAAGTAGAGCTAGGGTATACGTCACTGATCGTTTGATTGATTTGTGTTTGCTTAATGTCCAGTGGCAAATAGTTCATTCAGGATGAAGGACAAGAAATACTAATACTTTAGGTAGATGCTGCAAGATACACGTAGATCGAACAAGATAAAGGGCGGGTAATTTAGACTGCCACTGAAAAATGACGGGAATGTTTGAAACAGACAAACATGTTGCTTTGTAACAGGTCATTATAGACCTGTTAGACAGTTTATTATATCTGAATGAGACAGCAACTCAAAAACACAAAAGATTAACAGACAGATATTCTGTCTTAGAAAAACGGTGTTGATCTTTGGCGTATATCTGTATTAAGGTAAGTTACTATTTAAAAAAACTAAACTGAATGTTAAAATTATGAAGTCAATTATCATATATGTGTTTCATTAACTTTTTGTAGATTTTCCCTGCTTATTTTTGTTTTTTACACTTTTCTCAATAGTTTCACTACAAATGGTAAATGATCATCTATTATGTGCAATTATTGAATTCCATGAGGAGATGCCGGACTATTTCAACCTTGTTGACACATAAATAGGTCTTGGTTACTTTCTTTTTTATAGTCATCTGCATACAAAATCCCTAAACGACTGGAAAAAAATATCATTCATGGTAGAAGTCCAAACCTATGAGCTGAATGACTATTAAAGCTACATTGACTTATTTGTACATCTAGTCTTGCCGATTATTTTTACTTTTTTCAGTTTCTAGCCAAAATAAAATCATCATTTAAAAGCAATCTCTCTTATCTTATAATGATGACTGAAATTCGTGTTAACCAACGAATATATCTTCACCTGCTGATAATAGCTTTACAGTATTGCTCTATCTGATAGTTTTAATAGCTTTACAGTATTGCTCTATCTGATAATTTTAATAGTTTTATAGTATTGCTTTATCTGATAGTTTTAATAGTTTTACAGTTTTGCTCTCTCTGATGGTTTTAATAGTTTTACAGTTTTGCTCTATCTGATAGTTTTAATAGTTTTACAGTTTTGCTCTATCTGATAGTTTTAATAGTTTTACAGTTTTGCTCTATCTGATAGTTTTAATAGTTTTGTAGTATTGC
Source organism: Mytilus edulis (assembly GCA_019925275.1). Taxonomy (NCBI): domain Eukaryota; kingdom Metazoa; phylum Mollusca; class Bivalvia; order Mytilida; family Mytilidae; genus Mytilus; species Mytilus edulis. The sequence goes on from JAHUZM010000140.1 coordinate 27,907, forward strand.
TCTATCTGATAGTTTTAATAGTTTTATAGTATTGCTCTTTCTGATGGTTTTAATAGTTTTACAGTATTGCTTTATCTGATAGTTTTAATAGCTTTATAGTATTGCTCTTTCTGATGGTTTTAATAGTCTTATAGTATTGCTTTATCTGATAGTTTTAATAGTTTTTACAGTTTTGCTCTCTCTGATAGTTTTAATAGTTTTACAGTATTGCTCTATCTGATGGTTTTAATAGTTTTACAGTATTGCTCTATCTGATAGTTTTAATAGTTTTACAGTTTTTCTTTACCTGATAGTTTTAATAGTTTTACAGTTTTGCTCTATCTGATGGTTACCACAAAAATACGAAAAATAGGTAAAAATTGTTATTCAGGGGCAAAATGAAGTCGACAACCGATTTTAGTCTTTTGACCTTTTGGTTGATCTTGTCCTGTTGCTCATTTTCTATTATAGTTTTAAAAAGTACACGTGTACATGCAAATCTGTCAAAAATGGTAAAAAGGCATTAAAGGAAAATAAGTGGTCTGACAGCTTTTGTCTCCTAGACTGCAGTGCATCCAGGTAGATCTGAGATTTTCTTACCATCTCTGCAGCAGTTAGATTTTTATCTATAACAGTTTGCTAGGTAATAGACAACACTCCTGTTAACACATATCTTCTATTGTTAACCTTCGTTTTGCATGTCCCACCAAAACGTTGGTCCCTTTCAAAATCGTGCATCAGCATCTGAATGTAATCATGATCCCCTGGTGACATGAACCCCTTTAAACAAGTGATGGAACTAGCTGCTCCACAAGTGACATGAACTATGTTTAACCTGTGGAGGAAATAGCAGATCCACAAGTGACATGAACTCGATAAATCCAGTATGGGAAAGATCTGCTCTACAAGGAACATAAACTCCATTAAACCTGTGGAGAAACTAGCTGCTTCGCTTGAAACACGATCTCCCTTAAACCCGTAGAAGGACATGCTGCTTCAATTGGGACTTGAACTCCGTTAAACTTGTGTAGAACTAGCTGTTTCAAAAGAGACACGAACTCCCTAAAATCAGAGGAGTAACTAGCTATTTCACTAACGACATATGCCCCTAAAGGAGGAACTAGCTTTACAAAAAGTGACCTGAAATCCCTAAAATCAGAGGAGGAACTTGCTATCCCACTAATGACATAAACTCCCTAAAAGCAGGGGAGGAACTAGCTATTTCACTAATGAAATGAACTCCCTAAAATCATAGGAGGAACTAGCTATTACATTAATGAAATGAACTACCTAAAATCAGAGAAGGAACTAGCTATTCCACTAATGAAATGAACTCCCTAAAATCAGAGGAAGAAATAGCTATTCCACTAATGACATGAACTCCCTAAAATCAGAGAAGGAACTAGCTATTCCACTAATGACATGAACTCTCTAAAAGCAGAGGAGGAACTAGCTACTCCACTAATGACATGAACTCCCTAAAAGTAGAGGAGGAACTAGCTATTCCACTTATCACATGAACTCCATAAAATCAGAGGAGGAACTAGCTATACCACTAATGACTTGAACTACCTAAAATCAGAGGAGGAACTAGCTATTCCACTAATGACATGAACTCATAAAAGGAGGATCTAGCTGTTCCACTAATGACATGAACTCCCTAAAATCAGAGGAAGAACTTGCTATTCCACTAACGACATGAAGTCCCTGAAATCAGAGGAGGAACTAGCTATTCCATTAACGACATGAACTCCCTGAAATCAGAGGATGGAACTAGCTATTCCACTAATGACATAACATCCTAAAATCAGAGGGAGACTAGCTGTTCCACTAATGACATGAACTACCTAAAATCAGAGGAGGAACTAGCTTTTCCACTAATGACATAAACTCCTAAAATCAGAGGTGGAACTAGCTATTCCACTAATGACATGAACTACCTAAAATCAGAGGAGGAACTAGCTTTTCACTAATGACATAAACTGCCTAAAATCAGAGGTGGAACTAGCTATTCCACTAATGACATGAACTACCTAAAATCAGAGGAGGATCTAGCTGTTCACTAATGACATGAACTACCTTAAATCAGAGGGGAACTAGCTATTCCACTAATGACATAACATCCTAAAATCAGAGGAACTAGCTGTTCCACTAATGACATGAACTACCTAAAATCAGAGGAGGAACTAGCTTATTCCACTAATGACATAAACTCCCTAAAATCAGAGGTGGAACTAGCTATTCCACAATGACATGAACTCCTAAATCAGAGGAGGAACTAGCTATTCCACTAATGACATGAACTTCTGAAATCAGAGGAAGAACTAGCTATTCCACTAATGACATGAACTCCTCAAAATCAGATGTGAGAACTTGCTATTCCACTAATGACATGAACCCCTCTAAAATCAAGGAAGAACTAGCTATTCCACTAATGACATGAACTCCTAAAATCGATGTGAACTAGCTTTCCACTAATGACACTGAACTCCCTAAAATCAAAGGAGGAACTAGCTATTCCACTAATGACATGAACTCTAAAAGAGGAACTAGTTGTACCACTAATGACATGATCTCCCTAAAATCAGAGGAGGAACTAGCTATTCCACTAATGACATGATCTCCCTAAAATCAGATGAAGAACTAGCTATTCCACTAATGACATACTCCCTAAAATCAGAGGAGGAACTAGCTATTCCACTAATGACATGAACTCCCTAAAATCAGAGGAGGAACTAGCTTTTCACTAATGACATAAACTCCTAAAATCAGAGGTGGAACTAGCTATTCCACTAATGACATGAACTACCTAAAATCAGAGGAGGATCTAGCTGTTTCCCACTAATGACATGAACTACCTAAAATCAGAGGTGGAACTAGCTATTCCACTAATGACATAACATCCTAAAATCAGAGGGAACTAGCTGATTCCACTAATGACATGAACTACCTAAAATCAGAGGAGGAACTAGCTTTTCCACTAATGACATAAACTCCTAAAATCAGAGGTGGAACTAGCTATTCCACTAATGACATGAACTACCTAAAATCAGAGGAGGAACTAGCTTTTCCACTAATGACATAAACTAGCCTAAATCAGAGGTGGAACTAGCTATTCCACTAATGACATGAACACCTAAAATCAGAGGAGGATCTAGCTGTTTCACTAATGACAACACTTAATCAAGTGAACACTATCCACTAATGACAGAACATCCTAAAATCAGAGGAGGATCTACGTTCACTAAGCATGAACTACCTAAAATCAAGAGAACTAGCTTTTCCACTAATGACATAAACTCCCTAAAATCAGAGGTGGAACTAGCTATTCCACTAATGACATGAACTACCTAAAATCAGAGGAGGAACTAGCTTTTCCACTAATGACATAAACTCCCTAAAATCAGAGGTGGAACTAGCTATACCACTAATGACATGAACTACCTAAAATCAGAGGAGGAACTAGCTTTTCCACTAATGACATAAACTCCCTAAAATCAGAGGTGGAACTAGCTATTCCACTAATGACATGAACTACCTAAAATCAGAGGAGGAACTAGCTTTTCCACTAATGACATGAGATCCCTAAAACCAGAGGAGGAACTACATGTAGCTATTCCACTAATGACATGAACTCCCTTAAATCAGAGGAGGAACTAGCTATTCCACTTATGACATGAACTCCATTTATTATTTTTATTAAAGAGGCTTGATGCAATAAATAAATCTATTGAACATGATTTAGTTGAAGTCATTACTTATAACATACAAGACGCCATCCCTTGATGTTATCGTTAAGAAAATCTGTGTAAAGGAGAACCACGGATTTGGTCTAATTGTCTAAGTCACAATCTAATTCATTTTCTTTGACAGTGACATCAACGTATGCGACTTTTCACCAAATGTTTGCTTGCCAAGAAAAAACATGACAGGTGTCACTAGTGGACCAGAATATTCTTACCCTTCCAGAGTTCATGTGATCACCCGTTTTTGATTAAGTTGATGTTTCTCATATCTTAGCTTTTCTGTGTGGAGTTGTGTGTACTGATGTTTGATTTTTGATTTTTTCTTCTTTCATAGCCATTGCATCGTCTGCTTTTCTTTAAGACAACTTTTAAATGCCCTTCTGTATCTTTGATCTGCAACTTTTTCAGTTTAAGAATATTTTTGATGCTTTTGGAATGCCCTTTTATATATATAAAAAACTAGATGTGTCAAAGCGACACGAATGGCCCTGTCCCAAAAAGTTGAAAAATCTGCAATTTCAATATAAACACATGTGGACACAAACATGATGGAAGTCTCGCATATCAAAAATCAGCTCAAAATCTGAAGGGGAATTGAGAAAAAAATCTGTATAACTGTGATTTTCAACAATTTCAGCAAAAATTAGTGGAGAGGAACGAAACTTAAACTTGACCTATAACTCATCATGGTTTATAACTCACATACCAAAAATCAGCCCAATATCTGAAAGCGTTTAGAAAAAAAGTCTGTATAACTGTGATTTTGAACAATTTTTCAAAGTCCAAAGCCCGTAATTTCAGCAAAAATTATTGGAGCGGAACGAAACTTAAACTTGACCTGTACCTCATCGTAGTTAACTCACACACCAAAAAATCAGCCCAATATCTGAAGGCGTTTAGAAAAAAAGTCTGAATAACTGTGATTTTCAACAATTTCTCAAAGTCCAAAGCCCGTAATTTCGGCAAAAATTAGTAAAGCGGAAGGAAACTTAAACTTAATATGTAACTTATCATAATTAACTCACACACCAAAAATCAGCCCAATATCTGAAGGTGTTTAGAAAAAAAGTCCGTATAACTGTGATTTTGAACAATTTCTCAAAGTCCAAAGCCCGTAATTTCCGCAAAAATTAGTGGAGCGGAAAGAAACTTAAACTTGACCTGTAACTCATCGTAGTTAACTCACATACCAAAAAATCAGCCAAATATCTGAAGGCGTTTAGAAAAAAAGTCCGAATTACTGTGATTTTGAACAATTTCTAAAAGTCCAAAGCCCGTAATTTCGGCAAAAATAAGTGGAGCGGAAGGAAACTTAATCTTGATCTGTAACTTATCATAGTTAACTCACATACCAAAAATCAACCCAATATCTGAAGATGTTTAGAAAAAAGTCTGTATAACTGTGTTTTTAAAAAATTTCTCAAAGTCCAAAGCCCGTAATTTTGGCAAAAATTAGTGGAGCGGAACGAAACTCATACTTGATCTGTTACTTATCATAGTAAACTCACATACCAAAAATCAGCCCAATATCTGAAGGCGTTTAGAAAAAAAACCCGTATAACTGTGATTTTCAACAATTTCTCAAAGTCCAAAGCCCGCAATTTCAGCAAAAATTAGTGGAGCGGAACAAAACTTAATCTTAATCTGTAACTTATCATTGTTAACTCACATACCAAAAAATCAGCCCAATATCTGCAGGCGTTTAGAAAAAACCTCTGTATAATGGTTTGTTGTGGAATGACGGAATGACGGAATTGCGGAATTTCAGACAAGGGTAAAACTATATGGCACTGACAACTTTGTTGTGGGGCCATAAAAACTGTATACAGGCTCCTGACCTGGGACAGGCGTACACATACAGCATATGGCGGGTTTAACATGTTACATGCAGCGGGTGAAAGTATCCTCAAGCAAATGTGGGTTTGTTATTTAAATACAAGTGCATTAATGATATCGTATTAAAAGAAAAAAAACTGTTAAAATGTACAATTTAAATACATTTATAATACACAGTAACTATACATGATAAATCATAATGAGAATCACACAATCAAAACACAGCTTGTTTATATGTTAAAATTATGGTGAACATATATATACAATTTCATTATTAATACTATGTGTACTTATAGATGGTGTCCTATATAAAGGGAGACAACCTTTTAGATATGCACTTCTGCAATAAAAAAAGAATTAAAAAATGGGAAATACCGACCATGTTGCACCCTAATGGGCAGTGAAGGTCAGTAAAAACCACCTTTTTAGTAATTATTTGTTTGATCATAAATCAGTTTGAATTGTTTCACATTTTTTCATGTTGGGCTTTTTTTAGCTTACAATAAATCGATTTTGCTTTTTGATGAATGCGGTACATTCTGCTTTAGTTGCTTAAATTACATGATTTTACCATTTGGTGGATAGTTTTCTCCTTATTTTTCATTCTGATCAGTGATTATTACAAAAACAGGTCTCTATATGTTGAAATATAGAAATATACGGCCTAGTCTGGCTTGCTCCTGCTGAAATACATGTACACCGTATTCCTCCTCTTTGAATATTGTGGTCATTAGCAAGTTCTTGAGTAAATACTCCTTGCTTCAGGAAGCGGAAACTGTAACTTAAGTTAGCTATTATTGCTGCTGCAAAAGGGAAACTAAGAAGTTACATAATCTGTTTCTAGTTGTAATTACAAATTTTATATTAAAGACAAAAGATTTGAACAAACAGTCCTGAAATTAATGAAATGTTTCCAGAATGAGAAAAAGCAATCATGTCCATGTCCATGTTTATATATGCAAACTATTTAACAAAATGAACAGTATCTGCATTATTATACTACATTATCATATGAGGAACATACACTTAAAAATACATACATTTTCCAACAGTATGGTTTATTGCATAAATACTGTTTAGAGTATTGTTTTATATTGCGCGAGCTTGCCACTATTCCAGAATTTTACGAATCAATTACGAAAATGGTTTTCTCCATTGATTATCCAGAAACATCAAAACTTAGTAATTTTCAAACATTCAAGTATAAACATAACACTGGAACAGTAAACATGAATGTATTCTATCTTTGTTGATCAAACCAATTCCAATAAGAACTTCATTGTGTCACTATTATCAAACAAGAATGTGTCCTCAGTACACGAATGCCCCACTCGCACTATCATTTTCTATGTTCAGTGGACCGTGAAATTGGGGTAAAATCTCTAATTTGGCATTAAAATTAGAAAGATCATATCATAGGGAACATGTGTACCAAGTTTGAAGTCGATTGGACTTCAACTTCATCAAAAACTACCTCGACCAAAAACTTTAAACTGAAGCGGGACAGACGGACCAAAGAACGAACGGACGGACGGACGAACGAACAGACGGACGGACGAACGAACGGACGCACAGACCAGAAAACATAATGCCCCTCTACTATCGTAGGTGGGGCATAAAAAATCTTAAACCGCCCCCATTCAATTGTCAAATCAAAATAACAATATAGTACGGAAAACAAATACATGAAAATAATTGTATAAAGAAAATGTATGAAAGCTCCCTGTCAGACAATCTCTAAGCATTGTTGTATCAGATGGAAGGACAAATCGACAGGCAAAGACTATACCTATGTCCCCTGCTGCACGCAGAGTATATGGACAGTCTCTTGGCATTGTTGTATCAGATGGAAGGACAAATAGACAGACAGAGACTATACCTATGTCCCCTGCTGCACGCAGAGTATATGGACAGTCTCTTAGCATTGTTGTATCAGATGGAAGGACAAATAGACAGGCAAAGACTATGCCTATGTCCCCTGCTGCACACAGAGTATATGGACAGTCTCTTGGCATTGTTGTATCAGATGGAAGGACAAATAGACAGGCAGAGACTATACCTATGTCCCCTGCTGCACGCAGAGTGTATGGACAGTCTCTTGGCATTGTTGTATCAAATGGAAGGACAAATAGACAGGCAGAGACTATACCTATGTCCCCTGCTGCACGCAGAGTATATGGACAGTCTCTTGGCATTGTTGTATCAAATGGAAGGACAAATAGACAGGCAGAGACTATACCTATGTCCCCTGCTGCACGCAGAGTATATGGACAGTCTCTTGGCATTGTTGTATCAAATGGAAGGACAAATAGACAGGCTAAGACTATACCTATGTCCCCTGCTGCACGCAGAGTATATGGACAGTCTCTTAGCATTGTTGTATCAAATGGAAGGACAAATAGACAGGCAAAGACTATACCTATGTCCCCTGCTGCACGCAGAGTATATGGACAGTCTCTTAGCATTGTTGTATCAGATGGAAGGACAAATAGACAGGCAAAGACTACGCCTATGTCCCCTGCTGCACATAGAGGATATGGACAGTCTCTTGGCATTGTTGTATCAGATGGAAGGACAAATAGACAGGCAGAGACTATACCTATGTCCCCTGCTGCACGCAGAGTATATGGACAGTCTCTTGGCATTGTTGTATCAAATGGAAGGACAAATAGACAGGCAGAGACTATACCTATGTCCCCTGCTGCACGCAGAGTATATGGACAGTCTCTTGGCATTTTTGTATCAAATGGAAGGACAAATAGACAGGCTAAGACTATACCTATGTCCCCTGCTGCACGCAGAGTATATGGACAGTCTCTTAGCATTGTTGTATCAAATGGAAGGACAAATAGACAGGCAAAGACTATACCTATGTCCCCTGCTGCACGCAGAGTATATGGACAGTCTCTTAGCATTGTTGTATCAGATGGAAGGACAAATAGACAGGCAAAGACTATACCTATGTCCCCTGCTGCACGCAGAGTATATGGACAGTCTCTTAGCATTGTTGTATCAGATGGAAGGACAAATAGACAGGCAAAGACTATACCTATGTCCCCTGCTGCACACAGAGTATATGGACAGTCTCTTGGCATTGTTGTATCAGATGGAAGGACAAATAGACAGGCTAAGACTATACCTACGTCCCCTGCTGCACGCAGAGTTTATGGACAGTCTCTTAGCATTGTTGTATCAGATGGAAGGACAAATAGACAGGCAAAGACTATACCTATGTCCCCTGCTGCACGCAGAGTATATGGACAGTCTCTAAGCATTGTTGTATCAGATGGAAGGACAAATAGACAGGCAAAGACTATACCTATGTCCCCTGCTGCACACAGAGTATATGGACAGTCTCTTGGCATTGTTGTATCAGATGGAAGGACAAATAGACAGGCTAAGACTATACCTATGTCCCCTGCTGCACACAGAGTATATGGACAGTCTCTTGGCATTGTATCAGATGGAAGGACAAATAGACAGGCTAAGACTATACCTATGTCCCCTGCTGCACACAGAGTATATGGACAGTCTCTTGGCATTGTTGTATCAGATGGAAGGACAAAAGACAGGCTAAGACTATACCTACGTCCCCTGCTGCAGGCAGAGTTTATGGACAGTCTCTTAGCATTGTTGTATCAGATGGAAGGACAAATAGACAGGCAAAGACTATACCTATGTCCCCTGCTGCACGCAGAGTATATGGACAGTCTCTTAGCATTGTTGTATCAGATGGAAGGACAAATAGACAGGCAAAGACTATACCTATGTCCCCTGCTGCACACAGAGTATATGGACAGTCTCTTGGCATTGTTGTATCAGATGGAAGGACAAATAGACAGGCAAAGACTATACCTATGTCCCCTGCTGCACGCAGAGTATATGGACAGTCTCTTAGCATTGTTGTATCAGATGGAAGGACAGATAGACAGGCAAAGACTATACCTATGTCCCCTGCTGCACGCAGAGTATATGGACAGTCTCTTAGCATTGTTGTATCAGATGGAAGGACAGATAGACAGGCAAAGACTTTACCTATGTCCCCTGCTGCACGCAGAGTATATGGAACAAGTAGAATGCAAAAGTGAAGGTATTTTATAAACAATAAGGCCGGATTGCATTTTATTGTTTACACCTAAGCTGTCGTCTTCTTTTTCTCTAGTTTGAAATGTTTTTCTATCAGTACTCTGTTGTATCCACTTTCAAGCTATTGAACATTTCTTTGGTTTCTTTGGAATTGCACCTTTATCTCTCAATTCTTCTGATTCTCCAAGTGTATTAGGATCAACATTCGTTAAAACTTCCTGTAAACAAAGTGCTCCTCTCCCAATGCTAACTAAAGCCTGTACCAGTACTCGTATTGTTGGTTTCACTTTTCTGTCTTCTCTCCATGCGAATAATACCTCTCTATTCTGAGCTGCTAAATCTCTTGGATTATTGCTCTGAATATTTTCCAAGGTTACAATTGACAACCCGATGGCAGCGCCAAGTTGAAAATATACTTGACCAATTTTGGGTGCTAGTTTATCTAGTATCTCATCCGTCGGTATACGCTCTAGATATTCCAAAGGAATGTCTGAAATTTAAATACGAATTGATGTAGATTATTTTTCAAATATTGCATGTTCAATAATATAAATATAGTTTTGTTTAACAGTTAGCAGGTGCATATCTGCAAAAATAATGTAATAAATAATGCATATTAAAAAGGGTTTCTTATAGTTAAACACACCTATAACATAATCGCATGATCCATCAAATGAATGAATGCATATATGGATTTAGCGATCTTGATACCCTAAATTGATTTATAAGACTAGAAAATTTTTACAATATGCTTTATCTGACTTATATACTGTAACCTCAACATGTACTTCTTAGGTGTAATACCCCCAAATCATGGTACGTCACATCCGGTTGCATACGAAAGTTGGTCGAAAAAAATATTCCCTTGAATTTGACAGTTGTAGGTTATTAATCCTACATTTTATTGCAATAAAAACATTTCTGTGTCATAAAAATAATACTTGGGTATTTCAAAACACCATTATTTTTTATTTGGGATTTCTATAGAAAATTTTGTAATCTTGAGATACCATGGTGACTAAACCTTGTACACAGATAAAATAAGGGGAGACATTTGATTGGTTAACTTCCAATGATGGTTATTTTCTTATATGCAATGAAATGTTATGTGAAATTTTGTCTATATTACTGGACAGGATAAAACTTTACTCATAAGTATTTCTTTATTTGAAACAAAGATAAATTCTGCACATTTTTTTAAAAAGTGCAAATTTAACAAAGACTAATAGGGGAAAATCAATGGTATTACACCTAATATGGGAAGCTGTACATGCACCTTTGACCTTGTGAGTAACCTCATGTGTTAAAATTTCTTGCTATTTAAGTAAAATATTACAAATAATGAAATATTCTGAGTGGATTGAGTCATCAAAACACATTTTATGAGAAAATTGTCTTGAAATAGGACTTTACCATGAATATTCAGTAGAGGTTTTTTGGGTTTTTTTTTTTTTTTTGGGGGGGGAGCTTTTTCTCTTTACTTCTTATATTCTGCTATGATAGATCATTTTCCTAGGAAATACTTAAATACATATATAGTTATAAGTAGATGAAATTATTTCTAATGTTGTAATGACAAATTATTCACCAAAAGAGAAGCTTTTTATGTTCCTCTCTGGAACGCGACGTAAATTTAAATTTTATGAAAGGACTTATTGAAACCTCCTTGGAGACAGTAAACTTGTATATGGATTGTTCATTCTGCTAAAATGCTTCAATTACCCGTTTCTTATAACATCTCCTCCATAAATGAGTGAAAGTAACCCCATTATTTTTATTTATTGGCCTGAAAATTTTTAGTTTTGAGGAAATGAGAGGTATAAATTGACTAAAAGAGACCTTATAAAGAAGACAAAGAGGTCCATTAGTGGTATTTATCTTCCTAAAATCATCTTGTGTATCATATTCAACTGTTTGTAGGCAGATACGATATATATTTGATCATTTATTGGTCCACACTCTATTATATCTTGATGCGGTTTGGCTTGGATTTGTTGAAAAAAGTTTGCTCGAATCGCTGTAGATGTGGTCTTTCATTATACTAGATTTTTCTCAAACTGTTAATCTGATTATAACAAAACTTGACAGAAACGCTGGAAATAACCAGTACAAAATGTATTACAAAGGAAAAAAGTCACATTCAGTTTATTGAACCATGATGTCTTCTTTTAGGTGTAGTGAGAAATTGCATCCCATTTCACCTTTCACATTAAAGTGAAGTATTCTTGACTTATGCGTTTTATTTTAACCATGCACAATGACTTAATTACAAATTAAACAACTCACTAATCTCAATACAAATGTAAATATTATCACTGTCCTGTTTAAAATGTTAACTGTTATTGCATTATTGACATTTACAAATGAACACAAAATGCTAACATGATGATCCACAGGGCGCAGCTTTATACGACCGCAGAGGTTGAACCCTGAATGGTTGGGGTAAGTATGGACACAATATTTAAGCTAAATTTGGATTGTGATTAAATAGTTGACACAGCATAGGTTTCTGACACAGAATGAATGTGGTCTAATGAACTTAACATTTTTGTTTTGCCTTTGAGCAATTCACTATGCTGTTGAATATTATTTCTCTCAAAAAAATGTTTGAAGAAATTTTCTTTTTATTTATGAAATCTAAAATGAGAAAAATTGACCCCCCCCCCCCCCCCCCCCCCAATTTTTTTTCACAATATTAAAATGTAAAAAAAGTGCCTGTAATTACTGAATGGTAAAGATTGTTTTAATTTATCAGTTGAGATAACTCTAATTGAAAATTTCTTGCTATTGCACAATATTGTGCAATTAGACATGTTAGATATTTCTTGCTATTGCGCAATACTGTGCAATTGAAAATACTTGCTATTACACAATACTGTGCAATTGAAGATTTCTTGCTATTGTACAATACTGTGCAATTGAAAATTTCTTGCTATTGCACAATACTGTGCAATTGAAGATTTCTTGCTATTGCTGAATACTGTGCAATTGAAAATTTCTTGCTATTGCACAATACTTAATATAATAATTTTGGATCCTGATTTGGACCAACTTGAAAACTGAGCCCATAATCAAAAATCTAAGTACATGTTTAGATTCAGCATATCAAAGAAGCCCAAGAATTTAATTTTTGTTAAAATCAAACTTAGTTTAATTTTGGACCCTTTGGAATTCAATGTAGACCAATTAGAAAACGGGACCAAAAATTAAGAATCTACATACACAGTTAGATTTGGCATATCACAGAACCCCAATTATTCAATTTTTGATGAAATCAAACAAAGTTTCATTTTTGACCCTTTGGGCCCCTAATTCCTAAACTGTTCGGACCAAAATTCCAAAATCAATCCCTTTTGTGGTCATAAACCTCGTGTTTGTAATTTCATTGATTTCTATTTACTTATTTACTTATACTAAAGTTATTGTGGGAAAACCAAGAATAATGCTTATTTGGGCCCTTTTTTGGCCCCTAATTCCTAAACTGTTAGAACTAAAACTCCCAAAATCAATCCCAACCTTCTTTTCGTGGTCATAAACCTTGTGTCAAAATTTAATAGATTTCTATTTACTTATACTAAAGTTATGGTGCGAAAACCAAGAAAATGCTTATTTGGGCCCTTTTTGGCCACTAATTCCTAAAATGATGGGACAAAAACTCCCAAAATCAAACCCAACCTTCCTTTTGTGGTCATAAACCTTGTGTTAAAATTTCATAGATTTCTATTCACTTTTACAAAAATTAGAGTGTGAAAACTAAAAGTATTCGGACGATGACGATGACGACCACGAAGACTACGTCGACGACGCCAACATCATACCAATATACGACCAAAAAATTTTCAATTTTTGCGGTCATATAAAAACGAGTTTCTAGGGGTAATAACTCCAAAATGATCTGTTCACTTTTTATTTCAGTTCAGCAGGAGAAAGTAAATTATATGTTGATCAATTATTATCTTCTCTATCAGATTTGATCTAACTAGTTTGAGGTATTAGTCAAAAACTGCATACAAGCCATGTTCTATTTCTAACAAACAGCGTTATAATATTGATATTGTACAGCGTCTTTTTGTATGTTGTGATGTTATGATGTTTCATTGTTTACAAGACAAATAGAATTTACACCTATGTTAATGTAATTGTCTGTGTTATATTTTGAAGGAAAAAACATGGTCTACCATGTTTACCATTCAACATCAATACATACCTGTCTCTGCTCTTCTTTCCCTTTTTACCTACAACAAATAAATATTATGACAACATATTCACTCTGGAAAAAGTAAGTTAACAAACATTACAATCTCCCACGAAATTGGAATCAAAAGTCCATGATCACGTACACCATATACTTACCAACTTACCAAGACAGCACAAAAACCATATACATACCAAGATGAAACATGCACCATGTACATGCCAATTGCAGTATCAACAATGACTAAATTTGATTTATCATCTTTTGTTGATTGTTGAAAACTGAAATCAGGATATAGTGTTATAAGTGTATTCAATTTCCAGATGAATGCGTTATCTGTATGAAAATTTGAATGGAGACCATTCATACATAACTTAACAAGTCAGCTTTGTGTATAGACATAGCAATGGATTTACTTAATTTAATCTCCCTTTTAACAGATCTTGAAATATTCAAATAAATACTGAAAGTCCTAAATAGGACGATAATATCATGTGTTAATTAGGTTGTTCTAAAATAGTCTTCAAGGTGGCAAACGTATTGTGCAAATACAATATAGATGGGATTAGAGGTCTACCAAAACTGCATATCAATCTTAATTATATTCAAAGGTTTTGGTATCAGAATAATTACCTTGAACATATTCAGGCTAACCATTTCATATTCAAATGTATTCATATAGACGACACATACACCATGGACATACGAAGAGGACGTAAACACCATGTGCATACAAAGACGACACAATTTTTTTACACCATCTACATACCAAGACAACACATGCATCATATACATACCAAGATGACACATACAACATGTAAATACCAAGACAAAACATACACCATCTACATACTTGAAGACGACACATACATCATGTAAATACCAAGACAGAACATACACCATCTTCATACCAAGACAACATATACATCATCTACCTACCAAGACAATACATACAACATCTACATAGTAAGAAAACACATACCCAATCTACATACCAAGACGACACATACATCATCTACATACCAAGACAACACATACATCATGTAAATACCAAGACAGAACATACACCATCTACATACCAAGACGACACATATACCATCTACATACCAAGACGACACATACATAAATACATAATAAGACAATACATATTCCATATACATACCAAGACAAAACATACACCAAATACATACCAAGACGATACATATACCATCTACATACCAAGACGACACATACATAAATACATAATAAGACAATACATATTCCATATACATACCAAGACAAAACATACACCAAATACATACCAAGACGACACATATACCATCTACATACCAAGACGACACATACATACATACATAATAAGACAATACATATTCCATATACATACCAAGACAAAACATACACCAAATACATACCAAGACGATACATACAAAACTACATACCAAGACAACATATAAACCATATAAAAATGACACATACACAAATACATACCAAGATATTTTCCCATCCCTAGATTTTCCATGCAGTTCAACTTTTTCCATGATAAAATGATGGAAAATGATGGAAATTGCATTTTTTTCCATGAATTTCCATGGAATTTCATGGAAAAATAATCCATCTCAGATGGAAAACTTATATGTGTTACTTATTTCATCATTTTCCATGATAAGATGGAAAACTTTCCATGGAATTCCATGGAAAAATACTTTTTGGATGGAAAATGGGATGGAAAGTAGACTAATAAAACTTTGTAGATGGAAAAGAGGATGGAAAGTGGACTTAGAATATTTTTGAGATGGAAAAGAGGATGGAATCTTGACTTAGAATATTTTTAACATGGAAAAATTATAGAATCTTAACTTAGAATATTTTTGAGATGGAAAGTCATGGAAAAAATGTACACAAATTACATACATTAATTCTTTATCATCAATTAGACTGTGAAAGAAATGTAAAGTGCCATCTGGTTTTCATTGGTCTTTGTGTAGAAGACAAGAAGTGATATGACCATACAGTGTGAGGCCAAATGTAGGGTAGAACATGAATTTATACATTTTTGTGCAATTATTATTACTTTAAACATTAAAATGGTAAATAAACAATAAATGGATAATCTTTTATTAAAATATATATAAAATATTCAAGATATAGGTAAATAACAGTATTCAATTGGGGCTCTTTTAAAAGAAATCAGATAACTCCTCATACATCCCCCAACACATTGAAAATTTGAACTTGTAATGGATATGCAGGTAACAAACAAAGATGTCTTCTCTCCTGAAGAAAATGCAAAATTTATATTGGACTTAGATTAAATAGTTCCAAATAGTTCTTGACATCGAATAGTGCAGATTTATTCTCTGATGACTTGCATTGACTGTTGGATTTAGGAGCATATATTTTGGTAAGTACACTGAATTAGATTCTACCATTTTGAGTGTGTGCAAGCTCCTTTAGTTCAACATAACAACATCATGAAAACACCTATAGTAGATGTTTCACTTATCATTTGCTTATAATTATAATGATTGGGTATTAAGACAAGACAAACTGTATATGGTGTATTATAATAACTAATAATCCACTAATGAAGTAATTTGGTTATAAAATTTAAGATCCGTTGAAATTGGTTGCCAATGAGAAATAGATCCATAAAAGTAAAAAAAAGTGTATCTTTACAGCAAACTGCAGATCAACACTAAGTTCTAAATATATATGGAAAATACCAATGAAGACATTTATATACAATAATTATGAAAATTTTTTATTTAGGACAAAGACTAAAGTGGTTAACCATTATTAATAATGTCATTATTTAAAGAATATCTCTTTATTTATAACAGTAAAATTATTTTTAGGTATCATGAGGAAGAAATGAAACTCCAATAAAATGGTTAATGCTGTTCTACCAGATGGATCTACTGAAGCCTGGTGTTGACATAAGTGACATTTATAACCTTAATTTCTTGTAATAAAGGCAGTGCAAACATATACCAATATTGAAAGTTTTTGCTTGTTAATTGTATTTATCATAATACATCAAATGAGTTT
The DNA here is from genome assembly GCA_019925275.1 of Mytilus edulis. NCBI lineage: Eukaryota > Metazoa > Mollusca > Bivalvia > Mytilida > Mytilidae > Mytilus > Mytilus edulis. Next base: position 44,797 of record JAHUZM010000140.1, read on the forward strand.
GAATTAAAGGTTAAAATGATGGTTGAGTCTATTGCTTATTACTGACCATTGCAAGACTCAAAAGACCTTACCAAACCGAAAAAAGCATGGAACCTAGTTTTTTTTTACCTTCATTATTACAGATACGGTTAAACAGGGTATTATGCATTGTCAAAAGGTTAATTTGGGCAATTCATTTTAAATGAAAACGATGGAAATATTTCCATGGAATTCCATGGAAAAAGAATTTCTATGTAATATATTTCCATGGAATTCCATGGAAAAACATCATGGAAAATATTTTCCATGGAATTCCATGGAAAATGTTTCAGATGGAAATATTATTAATTCCTTTTTTTCTCTTTTTATTTTCCATGGATTTCCATGGAAAACAGGTTCCAATACTCCATGGAATTCCATGGAAAAATATTCCATGGAATTCCATGAAGTTTTCCATGATAGATGATGGAAAATCTAGGGATGGGTATACATACACCATATAAATACCAAGACGATCGATACATACAAGATTTTATACCAAGACAACATATAAACCATATACATACCAAGACGATCGATACATACAAAAATTTATACCAAGACAACATATAAACCATATAAATACCAAGATGACACATACACAAATACATACTAAGAAAATACATATACCATACACATACAAAGACAACACATACACCATATACATGTTCATACGAAGACGATATATACAAAACTTCATACCATGACAACACATGTTCCATATACATACAAAGAACTCACATACACCATATATATACCAAAACGTTACATAAACATAAATGTTAATTAAGTTGTTGTTTTTAAACATACTTCAAGTGGGCAAACATAGTGTGCAAATACAAAATAAATGGCAATGGAGGTCTACCATTACTGCATATCAATAATAATTGTATTCAAAGGTTTTGGTATCAGAATGATTACCTTGAACATATTCAGGCTAACCATTTATATTCAAATGTATTCATATGTTATTATGTGGGCTTTTGTGTAATACTGTGTGCAAGTAATTCAATTTAATTGAGCTCACTTTGACATACACATATCATATATAACAATATTGATATAAGAAAGTGCATGTATACAAAGCCAAAATATCAGACTTAAAATCACATTATAATGTCCAACCAAAAAAAAACTGTATCGATCAAAATCATAATTTCCCCTACAACTTAAGCTTAATAGCACATGGTGATTTTTAAAAAGTAAGATGGAATAGTGATTTATTTATTTTACATATTCGGAACTTTGTTAATCAAAATGGAATCCTGGTTATATTTATGATCAGAAAAACCCTAAACCTATCAATAATGGTATACTGGGCTTTTAGGGAGACATTTGTTTTCATAAAATATTTGTACATATCTGTACTAAAATGAACTAAAGTGTTTACAATAACTAAAAACAATTTTAACATGTATAATCATTTGTTTTAAGTTGTAACTCTTACTATATTATGTAAAATAAACTGAAAACTAAATGATAGGGAGCCACTGTGACCCACCACATATGACTATTAACAACTAAATTGCGAAGAGCCTACTGATTGAAACAGAGGTAGATCCAAAAGAAATGCAGATATTTTCCCAAGCATCCCTTATACATCATCAAACTGCAGCTGGTTCCAATTATTTGTAATGGATGTTCAGTCCGGTATTAGTAGTCTTCCTTAAGGGTGTACTGATATGAAATAACAAGAAATCAAGAATTTATGATTTATACTATAAGTCAGAAGAGCAATAGTTAAGGAACAAAATAAGCTTAAATACAGATAAGTTATCAAGCTCCTTTCCGAGATATTTAATTAAACAACATGACGGGAAAAACATCTATGTTGGCACTCACACCACATCTTCATTTATCTATATAATAATGTTTATGCATGTATCTAAACAAGTTACCTGACACAGTGTATGGACCGGTAAGTCCATATCTGTTAAAGCTTTAGCAATTCTGCTAAATCTTCCTGAGTATTTTTCCCGCCAGTTGACCAGTATTTTATACTTCACAATCTCAATCTGAGCATTATTAGATCTAAGTGTATCCCAATCTTGAAGAGTCATACCAAGATGTATGGCCAACTCTCGTATTGTGGTTTCGTCACATCCTGCTGCTAATCGATGAAGTTCAACATCACTTGGAATTTGATTTAAGGCACTATCTTGTAAACCTAGAATTGTATAAAAAAGATACATAATACTAGTAAAATTTAAGATCTTGATAGATTACTTTGTTTAACATGGTTAGGAATGAATAACCAAAGAATGTTCATTATATCTTCTGATATAATTGTACAGTTTACAAAGGCTAAATGTATCAAAGGCAAAATTATAAACCTAACCATATATAAATATCAAAATTCATTGGTTGAAAAAACACCGACAAAAAGACACAAACAAGAGGCTATACAGAGCCTGTGTGACTCCTCTAGGCTTTGTACATCTTCAGTTATGCTAACTATGTAGACTACAATACAATTCATGGTAAAATTGTTCTTTTGGTAATACCTTTTGTAATGTATTTCTGATCTTTTTCTTGTTTATATTTTCTCTCCACAGGCACTTGTCTCAGAATTTTTTTTCCTATATACCTTAATATAACACAAGGTACTTAACTCGCATTTTAGAACTAGAGGCTCTAAAGAGCCTGACATGTGTCGCTCACCTTGGTAAAATGTGAATCTTAAACAAAGGACGCAGATAGATTCATGACAAAATTGTTTTTTGGTGATGGTGATGTGTTTGTACATCTTACTTTACTGAACATTCTTGCTGCTTACAATTATCTCTATCTATAATGAACTTGGCCAAGTAGTTAAAGTGGAAAATGTTAGTAAAAATTTACAAATTTTATGAAAATTTTTAAAAATTGACTTTAAAGGACAATAACTCCATAGGGGGTCAATTGACCATTTCAGTCATGTTGACTTATTTGTAAATCTTACTTTTCTGAACATTATTGCTGTTTACAGGTTATCTCTATCTATAATAGTATTCAAGATAATAACCAAAAACAGCAAAATTTCCTTAAAATTACCAATTCAGGGACAGCAACCTAACAACCAGTTGTCCAATTCATCTGAAAATTTTAGAGCAGATAGATCTGGACCTGATAAACAATTTCTCCCCCTGTCAGATTTGCTCTAAATGCTTTGGTTTTTAAGTTATAAGCCCAAAACTGCATTTTACCCCTGTTCTATTTTTAGCCATGGCGGCCATCTTGGTTGGTTGGCCGGGTCATCGGACACAATTTATAAACTAGATACCCCAATGATGATTGTGGCCAAGTTTGATTTTATTTGGCCCAGAAGTTTCAGAGGAGAAGATTTTTGTAAAAGATAACTAAGATTTACGAAAAATGGTTAAAAATTGACTATAAAGGGCAATAACTCCTAAAGGGGACAACTGACCATTTTGAACCTGTTGACTTATTTGTAAATCTTACTTTGCTGAACATTTTTTTCTATCTACAGTTTATCTCTATCTATAATAATATTCAAGATAATAACCAAAAATAGCAAAAATTTCCTTAAAATTACCAATACAGGGGCAGCAACCTAACAACAGGCTGTCCGATTCATCTGAAAATTTCAGGGCAGTTAGATCTTGACCTGATGAACAATTTCACCCCCATGTCAGATTTGCTCTAAATGCTTTGATTTTTGAGTTATAAGCCAAAAACTGCATTTTACCCCTATGTTCTATTTTTAGCCATGGCGGCCATGTTTTTCAATGAAATGGGAATTAAAACACAAACTTTATTCTAGATACCCTAGGAATCAATCAGATGAAGTTTGGTTTGAATTGGTTCAGTAGTTTCAGAGGAGAAGATCTTAGAAATAGTTTACGACGACGACGGACGCCAAGTGATGGCAAAAGCTCACATTTCCTTTTAGGAAAGGTGAGCTAAAAACAGCAAAATTTCCTGAAAATTACCAATTCAGGGGCAGCAACCCAACAACAGGTTGTCAGATTCATCTGAAAAATTCGGGGCAGATAGATCTTGACCTGATAAACACTTTAACCCCATGGCAGATTTGCTCTAAACGCTTTGGTTTTTGAGTTATAAGCCAAAAACTACATTTTACCCCTATGTTCTATTTTATAGCCATGGCGGCCATCTTGGTTGGATTGCCGGGTCATCGGAAACATTTTTTAAACTAGATACCCCAAAGATGATTGTGGATAAGTTTGGATTAATTTGGCCCAGTAGTTTCAGAGGAGAAGATTTTTGTAAAAGATAACTAAGATTTACGAAAAATGGTTAAAATTGACTATAAAGGGCAATAACTCCTAAAGGGGACAACTGACCATTTTGAACCTGTTCAATTATTTGTAAATCTTACTTTGCTGAACATTTTTTTTTATTTACAGTTTATCTCTATCTATAATAATATTCAAGATAATAACCAAAAATAGCAAAAATTTCCTTAAAATTACCAATTCAGGGGCAGCAACCTAACAAGGGTTGTCCGAATTTATCTGAAAATTTCAGGGCAGTTAGATCTGGACCTAATAAACAATTTTACCCTCCTTAAAATTACCAATACAGGGGCAGCAACCTAACAACAGGCTGTCCGATTCATCTGAAAATTTCAGGCAGTTAGATCTTGACCTGATGAACAATTTTCACCCCCATGTCAGATTTGCTCTAAATGCTTTGATTTTTGAGTTATAAGCCAAAAACTGCATTTTACCCCTATGTTCTATTTTTTAGCCATGGCGGCCATGTTTTTCATGAAATGGGAATTAAAACACAAACTTTATTCTAGATACCCTAGGAAATCAATCAGATGAAGTTTGGTTTGAATTGGTTCAGTAGTTTCAGAGGAGAAGATCTTAGAAATAGTTTACGACGACGACGGACGCCAAGTGATGGCAAAAGCTCACATTTCCTTTTAGGAAAGGTGAGCTAAAAACAGCAAAATTTCCTGAAAATTACCAATTCAGGGGCAGCAACCCAACAACAGGTTGTCAGATTCATCTGAAAAATTCGGGGCAGATAGATCTTGACCTGATAAACACTTTAACCCCATGGCAGATTTGCTCTAAACGCTTGGTTTTTGAGTTATAAGCCAAAAACTACATTTTACCCCTATGTTCTATTTTATAGCCATGGCGGCCATCTTGGTTGGATTGCCGGGTCATCGGAAACATTTTTTAAACTAGATACCCCAAAGATGATTGTGGATAAGTTTGGATTAATTTGGCCCAGTAGTTTCAGAGGAGAAGATTTTTGTAAAAGATAACTAAGATTTACGAAAAATGGTTAAAAATTGACTATAAAGGGCAATAACTCCTATATGGGTCAACTGACCATTTCGGTCATGTTGACTTATTTGTAAATCTTACTTTGTTGAACATTATTGCTGTTTACAGTTTATTTCTATCTATAATAATTTTCAAGATAATAACCAACCAGGTGCTCCGCAGGGCGCAGCTTTATACGACCGCAGAGGTCGAAGCCTGAACAGTTGGGGCAAGTATGGACAAAACATTCAAGCGTGATACAGCTCTGAATTTGGATTGTGATCAAATTTTTGACATTACATTGGTTTTTTTTACACAAAACAAATGTCAAGATTTTACAAATCAATTAAAGATTTCTTCTTCAAACTTTTTAAATCTAAAATTGAATAGTTGACACAGCATAGGTTTCTGACACAGAATTAATGTGGTCTAATGAACTTAAAAGTTTTTTTTGGCCTTTGAGCAATTCACTATGCTGTTGAATATTAATCCTCTCAAAAAAATGTTTGAAGAAATTTTCTTTTTATTTATGAAATCTGAAATGAGAAAAATTTAACCCCCCCCCCCCTTTTTTTTCACATCCCGTTTCCCTTTTTCCAAAACTGATATCAATTCAAATTTCTAATGGAGTTTGCAACAATAACTACTCTTTTAAATACATCATAAAATATTAAAATGTAAAATAAAGTGCTTGTTATCACTGAATGGTAAAGATTGGTTGGTAGTAAAAGTGAATATACATTGTTTATTGTATAAAACAATAAAAAAAAACTTCATCAGCAACATTTTTATTGGCAAATTTCCAATGAAGTTATTCACATAAAGTTATTGGCAAATAAAAATAGAAAATGACATCATAGTCATGTCTGGCAAATGTCCAACATACATTATCTAAAAACATTTTAGATAAGATAAGGAAAAAAAGCTTCATCAGCAACATTTTATATTGGCAAATTTCCAATGAAGTTATTTACATAAAGTTATTGGCAAATAAAAATAGAAAATGACATCATAGTCATGTCTGGCAAATTTCCAACATATATTATCAACTACTATTCTATACAAAGAAAGATAACTCCAATTGAAAATTAATTGCTATTGCACAATATTGTGCAATTAGATATTTCTTGCTATTGTGCAATACTGTGCAATTGAATATTTCTTGCTATTGCACAATACTTGATATGGAATCCTGATTTGGACCAACTTGAAAACTGGGCCCATAATCAAAAATCAAAGTACATATTTAGATAAAGCATATCAAATAAGCCCAAGAATTTAATTTTTGTTAAAATCAAACTTAGTTTAATTTTGGACCCTTTGGACCTTAATGTAGACCAATTTGAAAACTGGACCAAAAATTAAGAATCTACATGCACAGTTAGATTTTGGCATATCAAAGAACCCTTTTATTCAATTTGTGATGAAATCAAACAAAGTTTAATTTTGGACCCCCATTTGGACCAACTTGAAAACTAGGCCAATAATTAAAAATATAAGTACATTTTTAAATTCAGCATATCAAAGAACCCCAAGGATTCAATTTTTGTTAAAATCAAACTAAGTTTAATTTTGGACCCTTTGGACCTTAATGTAGACCAATTTGAAAACGGGACCAAAAATTAAGAATCTACATACACAGTTAGATTCGGCATATCAAAGAACCCCAATTATTCAATTTTTGATAAAATCAAACAAAGTTTAAATCTGGACCCTTTGGGCCCTTTATTCCTAAACTGTTGTGTTTAAATTTCATAGATTTCTATTTACTTATACTAAAGTTATGGTGCGATAACCAAAAATAAAATGCTTATTTGGGTCCCTTTTTGGCCCCTAATTCCTAAACTGTTGGGACCTAAACTCCCAAAATCAATACCAACCTTCCTTTTGTGGTCATAAACATTGTGTTTAAATTTCATTGATTTCTATATACTTAAACTAAAGTTATTGTGCGAAAACCAAGAATAATGCTTATTTGGGCCCTTTTTTGGCCCCTAATTCCTAAACTGTTGGAACCAAAACTCCCAAAATCAATCCCAACCTTTCTTTTGTGGTCATAAACCTTATGTCAAAATTTCATAGATTTCTATTTACTTAAACTAAAGTTATAGTGCGAAAACCAAGAAAATGCTTATTTGGGCCCTTTTTGGCCCCTAATTCCTAAAATGTTGGGACTAAAACTCCCAAAATCAATCCCAACCTTCCTTTTGTGGTCATAAACCTTGTGTTAAAATTTCATATAACTTTTACTAAAGTTAGAGTGCGAAAACTAAAAGTATTCGGACGACGACGACGACGACGACGCCAACGTGATAGCAATATACGACGAAAATTTTTTCAAATTTTGCGGTCGTATAAAAACAGTAAAATTTCCTTAAAATTACCAATTCAGGGGCAGCAACCTAACAACGGGTTATCCGATTCATCTGAAAATTTCAGGGCAGATAGATCTTGACCTGATAAACAATTTTACCCCCCCCCCCCCCCCCCATGTCAGATTTGCTCTTAATGCTTTGGTTTTTGAGTTATAAGCCAAAAACTGCATTTTACCCCATATGTTCTATTTTCAGCCATGGCGGCCATCTTGGTTGGTTGGCCGGGTCACCGGACACATTTTTTAAACTAGATAACCCAATGATGATTGTGGCCAAGTTTGGTTTAATTTGGCCCAGTTGTTTCAGAGGAAAAGATTTTTGTAAAAGTTAACGCAGAACGACGACGACGCCGGATGCCAAGTGATGGGAAAAGCTCACATGGACCTTCGGGCCAGGTGAGCTAAAAATGTCAGGCGGTGAGTAAATTCTGTTATATGCCACTTTCTAGTCTGTCAGCCCCATTTGAAATTGTTATATCGTAAATCTAAATTGATTTATTTTTACAATGGTGTATATCATGCCTACATTTGTTGTGGGAATTATTCGAAGCAATCCTACCCAAGTATGTCAATTGTAATAATTTTGCCAACCACTGAAAATTTGGAAATAAACGTCTCGCAGTAAATGATTAATTATAAAAACTGTTTCAGGAAAAAACTGTTATTTTTTATCTGAATAGAACTTATCCCCCAGTTAGTAAAATTATATAAGATACCTTGAAAAAAAACCTCAAGTGTTTTTTGTGGTATGTCTAATAAGTTCAGAGGTTCCTTTTTTAGTTACAAATGTTTCCATGACATTGATGTCATTCAGACTCTCTCTTGACCTTACGTATAAAAATGAAACAAGATCAAATAACTCTGACAATCATTTAGACTTTCCCATAAAATTGACCAATCGGAAACCGTGATATATAAGCAGACGTGACACGTTTATTGCCAATTCACAAGCGGTTGGCAAAATTATTAGGATTGACATACTTTGAAATTTCGGATTTGAAATATAACAAATGTAAATGTTTCTCTCTATTGTCTGTAGCTTTTACACATAACGCAAAATAAGATTAAAAGCCATTACGATCATCTTGGTTGATAGATGGGGTCAACAGACACATGCAACTAGACATGAATGGCCCCGTCTCAAAATTTAAAAGATCTGCAATTTCAATAACACATAAGGACATAAACATGATGGAAGTCTCACATGTCAAAAATCAGCTCAAAATCTAGAGGCTTATAGAAAAAAAGTCTGCAAAACTGTGATTTTTAACAATTTTCAAAGTTGTTAACCCTTCATTTTGGCAAAAATTAGTGGAGCAAAACGAAATTTAAACTTGATCTGCAACTCATAATAGTAAGCTCACATACAAAAAACAGTCCAATATATGTAAGCATTTAGAAAAAAAGTCTGTATTACGCAATTTTTCGAAAAATTATCAAAGTCCAAAGCCCAAAATTACAGCAAAAATTAGCTGAGTGGATCAAAACTTAAACTTGATCTGTAACTCATCATGGGTAACTCACATATCAAAAATCAGCCCGATATCTGAAAGTGTTTACAAAAAAAGTTCGTATAAGGTTGTGATTTTCAACAATTTATCAAAGTACATAGCCCATAATTTCGGCAAAAGTTAGCAAAGCAGAACAAAACTTAAACTTGATCTGTAACTCATCTTGATTAACTCACATGCCAAAAATGATCCCAATATCTGAAAGCGTTTAGAAAAAAGCCCATATACAACTGTGCTTTTCAATAAAGCCCATAATTTCGGTAAAAATTAGCGGAGCTGAACGAAACTTAAACTTGATCTGTTTCTATTATTTTTTCGCCTATCTATCAGCTAAAACCAAGGGAAATGTTGTGATGTACTTAAATGCTGAACCTTTTGACAAATTAATCAGTTCGACTTATTCATAGATCATGTTTTGCAGATATCTTAACTTTTTAACGTGACTGTTCATTTATCTACAATAAAGAAAATACTAACAAATGCATTTAAGGGGAAAACACTTTGTGACAACCATTGAAAATGTGCCGTCAATCAGTTCTTTGACGAATGTTTAAATTCATAAAAGTAAATATATTATGTTCAGATTAGCATGCAATCACTAAGTAACTTGTTTCAAGATTTAAATCATGTGAAGCTACGTTAGAGTAATCTTACCTGGACAATGTAGTTCACACTGTTCTTTTATCTGTAAAAATAAAACATATATACATGCAATAATTTTAATCATCTATAGAATAGGAGATATTTCATTTTTCAAAATATGCACCAAATGTACTATCATTATCAGTTTTGGAAATCTCGACCTTGTGAAGAACACAACTCCTACACAAAAAGGGAGTAACACAATGAACAGACTCAAAACAGAGTAGACCAACTATGTACATTTGTACCACGAACACAGCCATTTGTTGTTGTACAGTCAAATGGTTTTTGAGTAATTGTTAAAATATGAAAAATAGTGTATTATCTAATGATAATTAGCACGTTGATAAAAAATAACTCTTTATAGTTTTATTTACAACTACTTGTTACTACACAAGAAAAGAATTTCAAAACTGGGGTTCTGTTTTTTTAGTTTTTTATCTTATTTGTTCTTAAAATTAATTTGCAATTTGCTTACTGACCGTACTATATATAATGATTACCTTATCTTGGTTCCAAACAACCCAGTTTCCTTGTCTGTGTGAAAGTTTATGTTCGTCACAAACCCATTCACTCATCTGCAAAGCTGCCTCTTTACTAATGAAGCATTTCAACTCGGAACATAAATATTCAATATGGAAAGGTAACTGTTGGCCGTGTTTTACATGGATTGTGGATTGATAGAAATCTGATATTCTTTCCATTGTTGTAACCAAGCATTCCTTTACTGCAGTGGCTATATCTGGTACTATAAGTCCAGCCGAGGATTTATGGACTAAATAAAGAAGAATCTTGTTGCCTTCGACACATATTACAACATCATGTGCCTTGTCAAATGAGACTACAATAAATCCTGAAAAGAGGAGTTTTCTCCCTTCATATTGCTTCAGAGTCCACATGCTCAAACAGGCACTGATCAGACGATTGGGCAAAGCTGGTGGTATAACAGTTCCTTTAAAAACAAAGGCTAGACATATTGCTTTCTCTGGTGTACATTCTTTGTCCATGAAGCTGGTTTTATTCCTTGCTGTGACCATACAGGGAACAAAGAAGTTATCAACTGGTAACCGACTTCCTGTTGTATCATATCTCCGTTGCTCTGCCAGAATATCTAAATAAATGAGGATGTTGAATATGAACTCTTTGTATGGTAGAATTGCCCGGAAGTTCTTTTGTTTCCATATCTGATACAGGTCTTCTCTGCGTATGATCCCACTTTCGGACATTCTTCGGAAAGTTTCCTCTAAACCTTTTTTCTTTGGCCAAAATCCTACATCTGAAAAAAAGAGAAAACAACTATTTTCAGAGGAATGGACTTATCTTTTTTTTAAAGTTGTTTATAACTGAACATTTCAACTTAAACTGACTTCTACAGAATAGCAGTCTATCTAGCATAAACGTAAACAAAGGGGAAAATGTCTAAACAATAAGATGCATGAACGCTGCCTAAGGCCAAGGAGAGTACAAATTGAAAGCAAACAAAAGGTTTGATGTTGTGATATTCTAAACAGACCATTTATAAAAGGTTGCATTATGTAATTTTCTTTACAAACTATAAACAACGGTAGCATTTATTAGTATCAACATTATGGTATCCCCTTTTCGAATACGCAATAATCTGGCGTATTTGGTAGAGACTGTCATAATATTTTTTTTGTGTTAGGATGTAGAGTCAACATTACATTTGGAATGATATTTTGAGACTGTAAATCCAATTCTAACTTACGTCCTTGTGGTACAATAGGCAAAATATGATATAAAGTTCAAGATCTCCCATGGTCAATTCAAAAGAAGGGTATAATATTGTAGACAAAAAATGATGACACACACTCCAATCTTTTTTGGTTTAACAACAGCAGCCATATTGGTTGGCAGACAGGGTCAATATTAAACAAAAAGTGGTCCATAGTACATGGATGCACCCACAGGCACTATTAGTTTCTATGTTAAATGGACGTTTAAATTGGGGTCAAAACTCGTATTTGTAATTAAAATTAGAAAGATTATAGGGAACATGTGTACTAAGTCTCAAGTTGATTGGACTTCCACTCTATCGAATACCTTGACCTAAAACTTAAACCTGAAGCGGGACAGACAGACGAACAGACAGACAGGCGGACGAACGAAAGAACTGACGCACACACTGAAAAATAGGTGGGGCATTAAAATAACCCTAAGGATTGTAGACAAGTTTGGTTAAATTTGGCTACATACTGTTAGAGAAGATCTTTGTCAAAGTTAAAAAACAACAAAGATGACAAACAACAGGCACCAAGTGATAAGAAAATCTTAAAAATTGTCAAAAATCTCATAACAGTCCTGTAAAAATGGTTAAACTCTAAATGGAACTACAATTTGGTTAAAAATACATGATGGCAAACAAACAAACCAATTATGAAAGCTTGCTATAATACAGTTTCAGTTTAAAATACACGGTGGAAGGAATATGACAACAACTAATCCTACCAAGTATGAGTCAATTTACTCCAGTAAAAACTGGTCCAATAGATCTGATGATAAAGCAGGGTTGAGATAATATGATATCAACTTATCTGACCAAGTACGAGTCCATTTACTCCAGTAAAAACTGGTCCAATAGATCTGATGATAAATCGGGGTTGAGATAATATGATATCAACTTATCTGACCAAGTACGAGTCCATTTACTCCAGTAAAAACTGGTCCAATAGATCTGATGATAAAGTAGGGTTGAGATAATATGATATCAACTTATCTAACCAAGTACGAGTCTATTTACTCCAGTAAAAACTGGTCCAATAGATCTGATGATAAAGCAGGGTTGAGATATATAGATTCCTACACTGCAACAAGTGTATTACGATATTTCTCCACTCGAGACAGTTAAATTTTATTATTTAAAGCGCGAGGCTTGCCGAGCTCTTTAAATAACTAAAATTTAACTGTCGAGAGTGGAGAAATATCGCAATACACGAGTTATAGTGTCGGAATCTGTTTCTCTAATGATTTTTATCCTTCTTTTTCAAAGATTTTCAGAAACTTGTGTTCTTTATATGCGACGTCATCAGGCATGGTCGCCTTTTTTCATGACGTCACAATAGGAAAATTCAGAAGAAAACAAAACATTTAGACGTCATAATTAAATTTCGACTAATCATTTGCCGAGAACAGATTTTTCACTAGTGAGGAGAAATATTTTTCTCACACCGGTCAGGAAATGTGAAAATAGCACAAAAATTAGAGAAAATATCATATCAACTTATCTGACCAAGTATGAGTCCATTTACTCCAGTAAAAACTGGTCCAATAGATCTGATGATAAAGCAGGGTTGAGATAATATGATATCAACTTATCTGACCAAGTATGAGTCCATTTACTCCTGTAAAAACTGGTCCAATAGATCTGATGATAAAGCAGGGTTGAGATAATATGATATCAACTTATCTAACCAAGTATGAGTCCATTTACTCCTGTAAAAACTGGTCCAATAGATCTGATGATAAAGCAGGGTTGAGATAATATGATATCAACTTATCTGACCAAGTATGAGTCAATTTACTCCAGTAAAAAATGGTCCAATAGATCTGATGATAAAGCAGGGTTGAGATAATATGATATCAACTTATCTAACCAAGTATAAGTCCATTTACTCCAGTAAAAACTTGTCCAATAGATCTGATGATAAAGCAGGGTTAAGATAATATGATATCAACTTATCTGACCAAGTACGAGTCAATTTACTCCAGTAAAAAGTGGTCCAATAAATCTGATGATAAAGCAGGGTTGAGATAATATGATATCAACTTATCTAACCAAGTATGAGTCAATTTACTCCAGTAAAAACTGGTCCAATAGATCTGATGATAAAGCAGGGTTGAGATAATATGATATCAACTTATCTGACCAAGTATGAGTCCATTTACTCCTGTAAAAACTGGTCCAATAGATCTGATAATAAAGCAGGGTTGAGATAATATGATATCAACTTATCTGACCAAGTATGAGTCAATTTACTCCTGTAAAAACTGGTCCAATAGATCTGATGATAAAGCAGGGTTGAGATAATATGATATCAACTTATCTGACCAAGTATGAGTCAATTTACTCCAGTAAAAACTGGTCCAATAGATCTCATGATAAAGCAGGGTTGAGATAATATGATATCAACTTATCTGACCAAGTATGAGTCAATTTTCTCCAGTAAAAACTGGTCCAATAGATCTGATGATAAAGCAGGGTTGAGATAATATGATATCTACTTATCTGACCAAGTATGAGTCCATTTACTCCTGTAAAAACTGGTCCAATAGATCTGATGATAAAGCAGGGTTGAGATAATATGATATCAACTTATCTGACCAAGTATGAGTCAATTTACTCCAGTAAAAACTGGTCCAATAGATCTGATGATAAAGCAGGGTTGAGATAATATGATATCAACTTATCTGACCAAGTATGAGTCAATTTTCTCCAGTAAAAACTGGTCCAATAGATCTGATGATAAAGCAGGGTTGAGATAATATGATATCAACTTATCTAACCAAGTATAAGTCAATTTACTCCAGTAAAAACTGGTTTAATAGATCTGATGATAAAGCAGGGTTGAGATAATATGATATCAACTTATCTGACCAAGTATGAGTCCATTTACTCCAGTAAAAACTGGTCCAATAGATCTCATGATAAAGCAGGGTTGAGATAATATGATATCAACTTATCTAACCAAGTATGAGTCCATTTACTCCAGTAAAAACTGGTCCAATAGATCTGATGATAAAGCAGGGTTGAGATAATATGATATCAACTTATCTAACCAAGTATGAGTCCATTTACTCCTGTAAAAACTGGTCCAATAGATCTGATGATAAAGCAGGGTTGAGATAATATGATATCAACTTATCTAACCAAGTATAAACTTATCTAACCAAGTATAAGTCAATTTACTCCTGTAAAAACTGGTCCAATAGATCTGATGATAAAGCAGGGTTGAGATAATATGATATCAACTTATCTGACCAAGTATAAGTCCATTTACTCCTGTAAAATTGGTCAAATAAAACTGATGATTAAGCAGGGTGGAGAGAATCTAATGACAACCAATACTACCAAGTAAACACAAGAGTGCACACACTGAAATGTCTCGCCTTCTTTACTAATCATTGATATTATGTTGTTAGTCCTAAGTATAAAGCTTTATTAGGCCAATTAAAATTAATTGCTAGATTTTCATCCCCGCCCGCCCCTCTGAAATCGTCCCGCCCCGATTTTTTTTATTTAACAAAAATACGATTTCCGGATTTTGTTCATGTCCGTTACCGGGAACTATCGATAATTTCGTTTTATTCAAAACTTCCTGTTTCAAATTTCGTTTTTGTATTTCTTCGAGTAATCTAACGAAAATGATTAAGGCAACATATTCTGCTGCTCTATGAACATCATCTACCGAGAATAGAGATTGATAACGAGAGAAGAGCATGAAATATTCGAGTTTCGAGTAAAACGCCTTGTCCTTGAACGCAAATTGCGGTAGTCACAAGTGAATCGAAAACCGTGTTTTTTTTCTTTATTTATGCAATGACTTTGTGTTAGGAAATTTGGACTGTGAATGATATCCAAAGCGCAAGAATTGTAGAACAAATTGGTACAAAAAACTGGATTAAAGAAATTGACACAAGCACGAACTTGTTTTACACTTAATCGCTATTTATTCCATTCCGTATAAGTTCTAAAATTTCACAACTTTTTCATCCAGTTGAAGCTATCCGGGACCCTGTTTAAACAATTCACCATGCATGATACTTTTTAATGAGACCTTTTTAAACTACTGTAAATACTTAAAACAAAATATTTTTTTACTTCAATTTTAATTTCGAAAAAAGTGGATCATACTCTATCAAAGTTTCTTAATGGTCGCTTTCTAAAGATTTTCCTCCCTCAGCTCACTACTGACAACCTCTATTATCGGCGGCCTGACCCAAACAGAAAGTTGTATAAATGATTGTTTTTCCCGGATTGGACTAAATAGCGTTAGGTGTATTATAATAAACAAGCCCTGATATTTACCCATGGCTGTTGTTTTTGTTGACAAACAGCAAACAACCTCTGTAACTGTCCCAAAACCCTCAATTTAGTCATTAAACAACAACTACTTTTTGATTAAGTTCATGTTTTACATCATAATTACTTTCAACACTGAGCTTAAATTTTATTCTGTACTCATAACACTTGTGTTGCATACAATTGTACCAATACATTTTATTGATTTTATGGGGACTACAAACCATTGCTTAGAAAGCAAAATAAATTTGGTGTAGGTATAGACCAACTGAAGAGAGCATTTCTCTTCTTTTTGATGTATACTATAAATAGGTTTCTAAAGCGGCAATTACCATGATTACATGTTTAACAGTGGTTGCCAATCAGGGATTTTTATTTAAGAGTTTAAAAAAAAGTGTAGGATTCCTTATACAGCATGTATATACATTATACAAGCTTGTTTTCCACTAGCATATACCCCGTGGTATGAAGAACTCGTGACGAGGGTTTCATATGAAATAAAATTTAAAAAATAAAATCCTCCCACCCGTCCCATTTTTTTCAAAAATTTGGATGAAAATCTACTTATTAATTTTAGTTGGCCTTACAACTGTCAAATAAACTTAACATTAACCAAGATAGCTAAACAAAGACCAATGAACCATGAAAATGAGGTCAAGGTCAGATGAACCATGCCAGGAAGACATGTACAGCTAACAAAGCTTCCATACAACAAATATAGTTGACCTATTACCTATAGTTTAGGAAAAATAGACCAAAACACAAAAACTTAACACTGTGCAATGAACCGTGCAATTGAGGTCATGGTCAAATTAAACCTGCGGGACTGACATATAGATCAATTAATTTCCATACACCAAATAAAGTTGACCTTTGGCATATAATATTAGATAAAAAGACCAAAACTTAAAAACTTAACTTTGACCACTGAACCATGAAAATGAGGTCAAGGTCAGATGACATCTGCCCGCTAGACATGTACACATTACAATCATTCCATACAACAAATATAGTAGACCTATTGCATAAAGTATGAGAAAAACAGACCAAAACACAAAAAACTTAACTATAACCACTGAACCATGAAAATGAGGTCAAGGTCAGATGACACCTGCCAGTTGGACATGTACACCTTCCAGTCCTACCATACACCAAATATACTAGCCCTATTGCTTATAGTATCTGAGATATGGACTTGACCACCAAAACTTAACCTTGTTCACTGATCCATGAAATGAGGTCAAGTGAAAACTGTCTGACGGGCATGAGGACCTTGCAAGGTATGCATATACCAAATATAGTTATCCTTTTACTTATAATAAGAGAGAATTCAACATTACAAAAATTCTGAACTTTTTTTTCAAGTGGTCACTGAACCATGAAAATGAGGTCAAGGACATTGGACATGTGACTGAAAGAAACTTCATAACATGAGGCATCTATACACAAAGTATGAAGCATCCAGGTCTTTCACCTTCTAAAATATAAACCTTTTAAGAAGTTAGCTAACGCAGCCACCGTAGCTGCCACCGGATCACTATCCCTATGTCGAGCTTTCTGCAACAAAAGTTGCAGGCTCGACAAAACCTGATGGCAAACAGTGTCTGGATATTAAAGTGCTTACTACGGAAAGACGCAAATACAGACGGAGACCATTACCCTTTATTACCTAAATTTTAAAATTGTTTGTATAAACATTGAACGACAACATTTTTAAAATTGTAACATTGAACGACAAAAATATGTGACGTATAAATTTTCTGACGCCAGACACTCGAAATTGTTTCTTTTAAAATTGTAACAGGATGATGACTGCTGTGCCCATATTTTAACTATTTTATTTATTCTGATTGTTTAGTTTACACATCATTGTAAATACAACGGAATTGCATGAGTCTGTCGTACAAAGTGAGAGGTTTAGCGCTATAAAACCAGGTATAATCCACCATATTCTACATTTGAAAATGCCTGTACCAAGTCATGAATATGACAGTTGTTGTCCATTTGTTTTTGATGTGTTTTGTCATTTGATTTTGCCATGTGATTAGGGACTTTCCGATTTGATTTTCCTCCGAGTTAATAAAATTGAGATTGTAAATGGGGAATGTGTCAAAGAGAAAACAACCCGACCATAAAGCAGACAACAGCAGAATGTCACCAACAGGTCTTCAATGCAGCGAGAAATTCCCGCACCTGGAGGTGTCCTTCAGCTGGCCCCTAAACAAATATATATACTAGTTCAGTGACAATTAAGTATTTTTGTGATTTTACTTTTTACATTGTGGGCAACATCCCAGGATAACAAAGAAATCTATAAAGACATTAAAGAATCAATATTTATCAGCATAAACACAAAATAAAAAGCCATAAATCTGTTTTTTCCAGTGGTCCAAATATTTACAACAATGACATCTACATGAAATAAGACAGTAACTCTTAGTTTTCAATTGATAAATACCTGTCACAAAGGATCTCATAACTTCCAACATGAGGAGCGGGTTAATTATCACATAATCTTGGAGCTGACGGGTATCAAAGTAGATAAGCTTCCCAAGAGAATGTTGGAAGTGAAGGAAATCATGAAGTTGTTCTAAATCCAGGACGGACACCTTGCTGATTGAATTCAATTCTTCAAGCTCTACCAATGACAATATTTGCTTTCCTGCAGCTACCATTTCAGCAATCTCCAGTTCAAGGGGGACACAAGCATTTGGCATGTCCTCCCCCCAACATGGATGATCGAAAGTAAGCTCGGTGATGGCTTTCTTAAGGGCTTCAATTTCTTGATCATCTTTATCAGTTGCATTGACAAATATTTTTTGGTCAAGGACAAGATGATTTCTTCCTTCGTGGTCCTTAAATAATTCCTCCACTTCACCGTACAATAGTGCTCGTCTTGTTTCAACATCCTCCTGTCAAAAAAAAATAAACAAGACTTTAAATGAAGACATAATCATTGAATACAGATTTGGAGGTGGCATAAGTTGTTGTCGAAAAATAGGTTGACGTCTTATCAATTTCTTTTTCATTTCTATATAAATGAATACATAATGAAGATTATTTAAATGCTTTAAAAACAAGAGGCTCTCAAGAGCCTGAATCGCTCACCTTCAATTTTTTTGTTTAAATCATTCATCAATGATTTTTTTTGCTTTTCAGTGTGTGCTTAAATATGCCATTCAAACATTCTTTGTATCTGTCATATTTTCTTCACAGGCAAAAATAATGCATTTTACCCCTAGCAACATTGGCTATTTTTCTTGAAGTAAAAGGAAATGAAAGAACATTTAAAATTAATAATAATTAGAGTTATCTCTCTTTGCATATTTTAAGTCAGTGTGTAGAAACCAAAAAAATAACTAAATCTATATAAATTAAGTTTATTATCTCCCTTCAAATATTTCAGACCAAGAATATCTTCCTTTATGCACATTCTCTGGTAATGTACTGGATCTGTGTAAAGTTTAATTAATATTGGTACAGTCATTTAGGAGGAGTTGTGCTTATCTCCCTTGAAAAAAATCTTACCAGAAACATCTTCCTTCATGCACATCTACAGGTTGTGTACAAAAACTGTGTAAAGTTTCATCAATATTGATTAATCTGTTTAGGAGTAGTTGCGCTTACAGACTTGTTCCCATTCATAGCTATATTTAACTAAGTAAAATCAATTATCTCCCTTAAAATAATTCCGACCAGAAATATTTTCCTTCATGCACATCCTCCGGTTGTGTACTACAACTGTGTGAAGTTTCATTAATATTGGTCCATCCATTTAGGAGGAGTTGCGTTTACGAGACATATGGACAGACGGACGGACGGACAGGGTGATTCCTATATACTTCCCCAAAACTTTGTTTTTTGGGGAGTATAAAAAACACAAATTAATACAAGTTACCCTAAGGATTGTTAAGTTTTAAGTTAAAGTGAAATTGGTTCAGCAGTGTTCTAGGATTTTTTTGGCACCTTGACTTACCACGGGTAAGATCAATAAAAAAATTACTTACCCACATCTAAAAGTTTAATCCGCCAACCAATGCGGACGGCGCAAAGCTCGCCGCCCTTATGGCCGGGGGTCTGGGGGCCGCTCAAAAAACTTTTATGACATGCTTTAAATTATATGTTGTGAAGTTTGTCTGAACAAAGCTGGATTCGGATACGATTGAATTTTGTACAAAATTTAAAAAAAAACGATTTCTTACTAAATTTGACAAATATGTTATAGTTATTACTATGTCATTTATTAAGAGTTATAATAAATGCAACTGTAAGTTTATTTTCCTCCGATGACAAGAAAAAAAATCGTTTATGTCCCGATTTTAGCACCAGTTATCAATCCGGATTTTCCGATTTTACCGACACCGTGACCGACTTTTAGAATGATAGGTGAAGAATGTGGTCTCTTTTGCGCTTGATTACACCTAGTAAACGAGTGCTTGAATAAAAGCGCCGATAGACATCGACAAAATCTTCGATCTTTTATCAAAGTTTTTTCTTGTGATTTAATAAAAATAAAAAGCAGATATGGGAAAATTGAAGAGGACTGGGAAATTTCAAGAGTTTTTCGGCTTCCCCGAACTTGAAAATTGACTTACCACCGGGTGACAAAGGCTAAAAAATGACTTACCCGTTGTCCTAATCCACTTACCCCGGGTAACGGGTAATGGGAATCCTAGAACACTGTTCAGTAGTTTAAGAGAAAACGATTTTTTAAGTTAGCAAACAATGAAAAATTGTAGTAAATTATCATTTAAGGGCAATAACTCCTTAAGGCGTCAACTGGCATTTTTAGTCATTAAACTTATTTGTAGATCTTACTTTGATAAACATTTTTGTTGTTTACAGTTTATTTCTATCTATAATAATATTCAAGATAATAACCAAAAACCTGCAAAATTTGCTTAAAATTACCAATTAAGTGGCAACAACCCCACAATGACTGAATGAGTATCGATTTGTCTGAAAATTTCAGGGCTGATAGATCTTGACCTAATAAACACTTAAACTCCAAAGATATTTGCTCTAAATGCTTTAGTTTTTGAAATACAAGCCAAAAACTGCATTTTAACCTATGTTCTATTTTTAGCCATGGCGGCCATGTTTTTTACAAAACACAAACTTTATACAAGATACCCTTAGAATCATTTAGCATAAGTTTACCTGCAATTGGTTCAGTACTTTCAGAGAAGAAGATTTTTGAAAGTTAACAAATATGATGAACAAATTGTGTAAAATTGTTTTTAAAGGCCAATAACTCCTTAAGGGGTCAATTTACAATTTTGGTCATTATATCTTATTTGTAGATCTTACTTTGCTGAACATTTTTGCTGATTACAGTTTATCTTTATCTATAATAATATTCAAGAAAATAACCAAAAACTGCAAAATTTGCTTAAAATTACCAATTAAATGGCAGCAACCCAACAATGTTTTTTTTTTATTCCTCTGAAAATTTCAGGGCTGATAGATCTTCACCTAATGAAAATTTATACCCCATGTCAATTTGCTCTAAATGCTTTCGTTTTTGAGATATAAGCCAAAAACTGCATTTGACCCCTATGTTCTATTTTTAGCAATGGCGACCATGTTTGTTGATAGATCAAAACTTCGGATACAATTTATAAACTAGATACCCTAAGGAACATTCAGTTAAAGTTAAGAAGTATTTGGCCTAGTAGTTTCAGAGGAGAAGATTCTTGAAATAGTTTACGACAACAGACGACGACTGACACCAAGTGATGGCATAAGCTCACTTGGCCCTTCGGGCCAGGTGAGCTAAAAAGAGTGCACGTACTGAAATGTTGCAACTGCTTTACTTTTAATTTTGTTTCAAATGAGGTGAAGGTAATGTAAACCCTGTCAAGCATATACAGAGATTCACCTTACAATAATAACATACAATAATAATTGTTTACGGATTACTTTCAGCGTCAGACTTTGAAAATATGAGATGTATTGCTCCTGTTAAAGGAAAACCAAAAGTTCATGGAATGAATGGAAACATGGATAGATGTATGTAAACAAGTAAACCACCCCTATCCAATAGGCATGATAGGAGGTATAAAGTAAATCCATTATATATATATCATGTATATATACTATTGACTTATATCCAAATCACCTATTTTTGGTACTTTGTTTGTGTAGGCAACAAAAACAAGATCTAAGGAATGCCTGTATAAGAGACCTATTTAATTCTTGTTCAATTACTACTGGTACCTTGTCCTTATGGCTAACACCAAACAAGATCTATTTACTTAGGAATGCCTGTATAAATTACCTATTTATATCTTTCCACTTAACACTGGTACCTTGTCCTTAGGGGTGACACCAAAACAGATCTAAAAGACCTATTTATATCTTGTTCACTTACCACTGGTACCAATGCCCTTATGGATAACAACAAACAAGATCTAAGGATTGCCTGTATAAAAGACATATTTATGTCTTGTTCATTTACCACTGGTATCTATTCCTTATGGGTGGCAACAAACAAGATCTTAGGGAAGCCTTTATATAAGACCTATTTATATCTTTTCCACTTACCACTGGTACCTTGTCCTTATGGGTGGCAACAAACAAGATCTTAGGGATGCCAGCATACACCACCTTACAATAGGTCAGGATTGAGTTTACCCAGTGCAGTAAAAAGACTGAAAGAAAAATAAAGTTAATAATATTTGTGTTTTAATTTTCTCTGTAACTGAATTTTCAGGGGTATGGAAATATTCTAGTATCACTTTATCTTATGGTTGTGACCTGTTATCTATGTCTTACATGAGTAGATATTTCTAGTATCACATTATCTTATGGTTGTGACCTGTAATCTATGTCTTACATGAGTAGATATTTTTTGTATCACACTGCACAGAGTGTGATACAGAAAAGTTAAACAAATGAAACTGTGAGCTTCTGCTCACTGATGATACCCCCGTCCAAATGTGTTTGGTAAACTGGAAGTTGTCGAGTGATGAATCTGAAAACGCATCACACGATATAGCTGACTTATATCAAGTCTGAAACCAAATATCAGAAATCCTGGTAGTGCAGTTCCTGAGAAAAATGTGACGAAAACTTTTCAACTTGGCTATCAGGTGTAAAAATGATACAAGTGTTCGGTAAACAGGAAGTTGTCGAGTGATGAATCTGAAAACGCATCACACAGTATAGCTGACTTATATCAAGCCTGAAACCAAATTTCAGAAATCCTGGTAGTGTAGTTCCTGAGAAAAATGTGACGAAAAATAATCATGGGACGGACAGACTGACTGACAGACTGACGGACTGACGGAAGGACAGACAGAGGTAAAACAGTATACCCCCCTTTTTTTCAAAGCGGGGGTATAATGAAAACCAGCGTTAATTTGATTGGCTTATCTAGCATTGCACAACAATATTACAGCATTACCATTGGTCATCCGTTAGGTCAATGATGATTTTCAAAGGTTGAGACGATGTACATTTCGTCCATGGCAACAGACGTTGTGACTTCTTCAATTAGATTATACAAAATACTCACACATTTCACCTGACAATCTTCTTTTTGTCAAATTTCATTACATTCTGAAGCTTACAAAAAGTCTTAAATGTCTGATGTTACAGTTACAGTTTGACACCGGAAAAGGACAAATGAAAAATATCATTTGGTCAGTAAAAGGTCACGACAAGACATAATAAAGGGCTGCGCCTTAGCGCATGATACGCCTGTTGCTCTTTTAACTTGTCTTTTATGCTTTAAATGAATTTATATGATCAACTAGAAATATATATACAAATCAAAAGGGATGTTACATTAATATATTCACCAAAGTTTCATAAAATCCCCCTTTTAAAAGTATAAAAATTCATTACTTAAGAAAACGTAAAATCTAAAATTTATAAAAATGGAAAGGGAGCTTATGTCAATAGATATAAACAATTTATTAAAGTTGCATAAAATTTTGTGAAAGTGTTAGTTATTGTCCCAAAATTGGAAAATCCCCCCTTTTTAAGCATAAAAATTCATAACACGGAAATGTAAAATCTGAAATTTATAAAAATTGAAAGGGAGCTTACATCAATAGATATAAACAATTCACCAAAGTTTCATAGACATTGGTGAAAGCCTTTTTGAGTTATTGTCCGAAGTGTTGAAAATCCCCCTTTTTTTTATGAATGAAGCCCCATAAATCCAAAACTTAAAATCTGAAATATATAAAAATTGAAAGGAAGCTTACATCAATAGATATAAACAATTCACCAAAGTTTCATGGACATTGGTGAAAGCCTTTTTGAGTTATTGTCCGAAGTGTTGAAAATCCCCCTTTTTTTATGAATAAAGCCCCATAAATCCAAAACTTAAAATCTGAAATTTATAAAAATTGAAAGGGAGCTTACATCAATAGATATAAACAATTCACCAAAGTTTCATGGACATTGGTGAAAGCCTTTTTGAGTTATTGTCCGAAGTGTTGAAAATCCCCCCTTTTTTATGAATAAAGCCCCATAAATCCAAAACTTAAAATCTGAAATTTAAAAAAAAAGAAAGGGAGCTTACGTCAATAGATATAAACAATTCACTTAAGTTTCATGGAAATTGGTGAAAGCGTTTTTGAGTTATTGTCCGAAGTGTAGACGACGGACGGACGGACAACGGTATACCATAATAGGTCCCATCTTAAAGACGACGGGCGTATAAAAATTGATATCCGACATCCCTTCTCACTTGTTATGAAACATATAATATAATATATAAATGATGTTTGTGATATTTGTGTATTTGAATGAATTAAGGATGTTTGCTCCTCTACTTTTTGAATTTTTTCCAGATTTTCGGAATCCTCTGGTTTTAACCATGTATTACCATTAAAAAAAAATTGCCCACTAACCCCTACTTTTCTTTTCATATTTTTATTACATATTATTTAAAAAGCCATATTTGAAAATCTCATGAAATCCTTGTTATTTTTTCATAGTTTTTTAAACTAGAGGCTCTAAAGAGCCTGTGTCGCTCACCTTGGTATATGTGAATATTAAACAAAGGAAGCAAATGGATTCATGACAAAATTGTGTTTTGGTGATGGTGATGTGTTTGTACATCTTACTTTACTGAACATTCTTGCTGCTTACAATTATCTCTATCTATAATGATCTTGGCCCAGTAGTTTCAGTGGAAAATGTTAGTAAAAATTTACAAATTTTATGAAAATTGTTAAAAATTGACTATAAAGGACAATAACTCCTTAGGGGATCAACTGACCATTTTGGTCATGTTGACTTATTTTTAGGTCTTACTTTGCTGTACATTATTGCTGTTTACAGTTTATCTCTATCTATAATAATATTCAAGATAATAACAAAAAACGTCAAAATTTCCTTAAAATTACCAATTATGGGGCAGCAACCCAACAACCGGTTGTCGGATCCATCTGAAAACATCAGGGCAGATAGATCTTGACATGATAAACAATTTCACTCCGTCAGATTTGCCCTAAATGCTTTGATTTTTGAGTTATAAGCCAAAAACTGCATTTTACCCCTATGTTCTATATTTAGCCGTGGCGGCCATCTTGGTTGGATGGCCGGGTCACCAGACACATTTTTTAAACTACATACCCCAAAGATGATTGTGGCCAAGTTTGGATTAATTTAGCCCAGTAGTTTCAGAGGAGAAGATTTTTGTAAAAGATTACTAAGATTTACGAAAAATGGTTAAAAATTGACTACAAAGGGCAATAACTCCTTAAGGGGTCAACTGACCATTTCGGTCATGTTGACTTATTTGTAAATCTTACTTTGCTGAACATTCATGCTGTTTACAGTTTATCTCTATCTATAATAATATTCAAGATAATAACCAAAAACATCAAAATTTCCATAAAATTACCAATTCAGGGGCAGCAACCCATCAACGGGTTGTCCGATTCATCTGAAAATTTCTGGGCAGATAGATCTTGACCTGATAAACAATTTTACCCCCATGTCAGATTTGCTCTTAATGCTTTGGTTTTTGAGTTATAAGCCAAAAACTGCATTTTACCCCTATGTTCTATTTTTAGCCATGGCGGCCATCTTGGTTGGTTGGCGGGGTCACCGGACACATTTTTTAAACTAGATACCCCAATGATGATTGTGGCCAAGTTTGATTAAATTTGGCCTAGTAGTTTCAGAGGAGAAGATTTTTGTAAAAGTTAACGACGACGGACGACGGACGCAAAGTGATTGGAAAAGCTCACTTGGCCCTTCGGGCCAGGTGAGCTAACAAAAAAGGTGTCAATGTTAAGTAAAAGAAAACTCTAGAGAGAATTATTTCCCGCCAAATTTTCAACAGCTTATATCTCGAAAACAAGCACACGGACTCTCCATTTTTTTCTGCTTTTTAAGTTTCTTTATTTATATTCTTTCAATTTATAACAATCTTTTAAAAAGTTTGTTATTTTTAAACGGAGTAGCGAACATCCTTAAAGGAGGTATGGAATTAACATCAATGAGACAGAAACCCAACAGTAAAACAACACAAAGAAATCTAGAAGGCAATTTTTCAATGTTTAAAAATGCTAGGTTGTAGGTACATATACTAAGTTTTGAAACCAGTAAAGGAATGGAAACTAGATAATGGACCATTAAGTGTCCCTTCTATCTATTTATTTGCCAACAAATAAGTTAGATTTTTGATCATCAAAATGAAGGTGTTTCTCTAGACAATTGGTTTTATATTGTCATTATGCATGTCATTGGTAAATGAAGTATGTTCAGTAATATAGGTGTTACAATTGTAATTGATATATTACCTGCTGGGGTTGGTGTCATGTGCTGCCCTGGAAAACACAGTACATCAGGTATTTCTTCATTCAATCCTTTACTTCCATCAAAAACTACTAGAAACAAAGCTCTGTAAGTCATGAATGTCTGGTGTGTCGTATAATAGACATACTGTCCTCCAAAGTCCCAGAAGATGAGTCTGCCAACTTTCATTTGATATTTACCAGTTTTGAGGACCTTTTCCATTTTCTTTCTCATTTCTTTTTTGGTCATTTTAGTTGTCATTTTCTTCTTCGTTTGCTGTTTTTTAGACTCAATAGAGGAAATCTGTTGTGACAAAGATTGGGCTGCTTGTGGCTGCTGAGACGGTTCACCCGAGAGGTTCACAGGTAAATATGTCGACTTGGTAGCTTGTGGCTGTGTAGTGGGTTCACCTGAGAGGTTCACAGGGAAATATGTCGACTTGGAAGCTTGTGGCTGTGTAGAAGGCTCAGCTGAGAGGTTCACAGGAAAATATGTTGACTTGGAAGCTTCTGACTTCTGAGAATGAATATCGTCTTTATTTGGAAGTTCAACAAGTTTTGCATCGGATTTATGTTTTCCTGATGTTTTTGTTTGTTTTCTTTCATCCTTTTCAACAGAGGTCATTAAAACCTTATTGTATACTACATCCAAGGCATTATATGTTCCTGTATATAAAAAAAGTAACTGTTGCAATATTATCCTTGATATTTTTGTAAGAACAATTTCGCAGGAACATGCACACACAAAATTAAATGTTCAACAAATTGCAAGTGTTCTATTGCCTTGTAACGAAACCACTTAATCAATTATCCCTATCCACGAACATTGGTATAAACCAAATAAAATAATCCACAGTATATACAAACTAGATAAACTTTGATATATTTATACTATATAGTCAAATAGTCATTCAATGTAACTGAAAAACTGACATCAGCAGAAAACCTGTTTTTCATCATTAAAACCGGAAAACAAATGTTATATTCTTTATCAAAACTGATGTGTCATGAATCGAATGAGACAACTACTCAGTAAAGTGCAGTTGACCAGATTTAAAAAAAAGGTTCTTAAACCAGTGACACAGAGGAAACCAACAACCTTATTAATGAAAAAACAGATGTAACAGAAAGCCACCAACACCAACCTTGAATTGTAACAGAAAGCAACCAACACCACCCCTGCATTGCAGTATTAGGACAGGCACCAGTCAGGGTACTACTTATTCAAGTAATTTTTATTTATTTGAAGAAGTTAAAAAAAATATACAAATATAAGTAAATTTGAAGGATACTTCTACAAGTGAAATTTATTTACTTGTATAGGTAAAAAAACAAGAGGCTCTCAAGAGCCTGAATCGCTCACCTTAATTCTTTTGGTTAAATCTCTCATCAATGATTATTTTGGCTTTTCAATTTATTTAAATGTTTTTTGGATCGTCCTATTTTCTTCAAAAGCCAAAAAAAAATAATCATTTTCTCCTATGTTCTATTTTAGCCATAGGAGCTATGTTTCTTGACATACAAGGAAATAAAATATAAAATTTATACTAGATACTCTGAAACTCATTTAGCCTAAGTTTGGCTGAAATTGATACAGCAGTTTCAAAGGAGAAGATTTTTTAAAGTAAGCCAACATGATGAACAAATTGTGAAAAAAGTCTTTAAAGGGCAATAACTCCTTAAGGGGTCAATTGACAATTTTGGTCAAATTGACTTAATTGAAGATCTTACTTTGCTGAACATTATTGCTGTTTACAGTTTATTTCTATCTATAATTATATTCAAGATAATAAACAAAAACAGCAAAATTTCCTTAAAATCATCAATTCAGGGGCAGCAACCCAACAACAGGTTGTCTGATTCATCTGAAAATTTCAGGGCAGATAGAAATTGACCTGATAAACAAATTACCCAACGTCAGATTTGCTCTAAATGCTTTGGTTTTTGAGTTATAAGCCAAAAACTGCATTTGACCCCTATGTTCTATTTTTAGCAATGGCTACCATGTTTGTTGATAGATCATAACTTCGGATACAATTTACAAACTAGATACCCTAAGGAACATTCAGTTAAAGTTTGGAAGTATTTGGCCCAGTAGTTTCAGAGGAGAAGATTTTTGTAAAAGATTACTAAGATTTACGAAAAATGGTTAAAAATTGACTATAAAGGGCAATAACTCCTAAAGGGGTCAACTGACCATTTCCGTCATGTTGACTTATTTGTAAATCTTACTTTGCTGAACATTATTCCTGTTTACAGTTTATCTCTATCTATAATAATATTCAAGATAATAACCAAAAACAGCAAAATTTCCTTAAAATTACCAATTCAGGGGCAGCAACCCAACAACAGGTTGTCTGATTCATCTGAAAATTTCAGGGCAGATAGATCTTGACCTGATAAACAATGTTACCCCCTTGTCAGATTTGCTCTACTTTGGTTTTCGAGTTTATAAGCCAAAAACTGCATTTGACCCCTATGTTCTATTTTTAGCAATGGCGACCATGTTTGTTGATAGATCATAACTTCGGATACAATTTACAAACAAGATACCCTAAGGAACATTCAATTAAAGTTTGGAAGTATTTGGCCCAGTAGTTTCAGAGGAGAAGATTTTTGTAAAAGATTACTAAGATTTACGAAAAATGGTTAAAAATTGACTATAAAGGGCAATAACTCCTAAAGGGGTCAACTGACCATTTCCGTCATGTTGACTTATTTGTAAATCTTACTTTGCTGAACATTATTCCTGTTTACAGTTTATCTCTATCTATAATAATATTCAAGATAATAACCAAAAACAGCAAAATTTCCTTAAAATTACCAATTCAGGGGCAGCAACCCAACAACGGGTTGTCTGATTCATCTGGAAATTTCAGGGCAGATAGATCTTGACCTGATAAACAATATCATCCTGTCAGATTTGCTCTAAATGCTTTGTTTTTTGAGTTATAAGCCAAAAACTGCATTTGACACTTTTATTCTATTTTTAGCAATGGCGACCATGTTTGTTGATAGATCAAAACTTCGGATACAATTTATAAATAAGATACCCTAAGGAACATTCAGTTAAAGTTTGAAAGTATTTGGCCCAGTAGTTTCAGAGGAGAAGATTCTTGAAATAGTTTATGACGACAGACGACGACGACAGATGACGACGGACGCCAAGTGATGGCATAAGCTCACTTGTCCCTTCGGGACAGGTGAGCTAAAAATGGCTTAGTTATGTCCCTTAGATATTCAGAATTTTTCACTTGTATAAGAAAAAAGTCATCCTTTCTTCTTTTCTTGAATTCTTAAGATTTCTTTGCTCTAATAGAATTTTAAATTGTGTACCCTTTATAGATGTCTTTACTAATCATTTATGTGTAATTTCATGGACAATGAAAATCCCATCTGTCTGTTATCTTCATAACACTGCTCATTTACAAGCCATAAAGGAGCAATTTTTGAAGGCCTTGTGCAAATATACAAGATCTTTGCTCAAACAGTTTCTTTGTTGAATTAATGAGATGAAACATTGAACTTTAATAAAACAAGAGTGCACACGCTGAAATGTCTCGCCTTCTATACTAATCATTGATATTATGTTGATAGTCCTAAGTATAAAGCTAAGCTTTAAATACAACTGTCACATAAACTTAACATTAACCAAGATAACTAAACAAAGACCAATGAACCTTGAAAATGAGGTCAAGGTCAGATGAACCATGCCAGGCAGACAGTCATGTACAGCTAACAATGCTTCTATACAACATATATAGTTGACCTATTACTTATAGTTTAAGAAAAATAGACCAACACACAAAACTTAACACTGTGCAATGAACCGTGAAAATGAGGTCACGGTCAAATAAAACCTGCGCGACTGACATAAAGATCATAAAATATTTCCATACACCAAATATAGATGACCTATGGCATATAGTTTTAGATAAAAAGACCAAAACTCAAAAACTTAACTTTGACCACTGAACCATGAAAATGAGGTCAAGGTCACATGACATCTGCCCGCTAGATAGGTACACCTTACAATCATTCCATACAACAAATATAGTAGACCTATTGCATATAGTATGAGAAAAACAGACCAAAACACAAAAATTTAACTATAACCACTGAACCATGAAAATGAGGTCAAGGTCAGATGACACCTGCCAGTTGGACATGTACACCTTACAGTCCTTCCATACACCGAATATTCTAGCCCTATTGCTTGTAGTATCTGAGATATTGACTTGACCACCAAAACTTAACCTTGTTCACTGATCCATGAAATGAGGTCGAGGTCAAGTGAAAACTTTCTGACAGACATGAGGACCTTTCAAGGTACGCACATATCAAATATTGTTATCCCATTACTTATAATAAGAGAGAATTCAACATTACAAAAAATCTGAACTTTTTTTTCAAGTGGTCACTGAACCATGAAAATGAGGTCAAGGACATTGGACATGTGACTGACGGAAACTTCGTAACATGAGGCATCTATATACAAAGTATGACACATCCAGGTCTTCCACCTTCTAAAATATAAAGCTTTTAAGAAGTTAGCTAACACCGCCGCCGCCGCCGGATCACTATCCCTATGTCGAGCTTTCTGCAACAAAAGTTGCAGGCTCGACAAAAATAAATGAGCAAACCTGGGAAAAATCATTAATGGCATGATTTTACATCTCAAAACTTGAGGATTTTTATGGGATTGTAAGAAAAATTTACTTAATCAAGTAAATTTTTCAGAAAATTAAGGGTAGATTATTCAAACATTATTTATTTAATTTATATGTGTACATCTTTTTTATTTCTTCAAGTAAATAAAATTAACTTGTACAAGTAGTACCCCTGACCGACACAGAACGTTTGGGATAAGGATTGAATGTCATACGACAAAAAAATCTGATTTTGACCATTTCTTTACAAAATGGAGCTTGTGTACATCTACCTGCAAAACAAGACTTCATGTTTATAATATAAATGTAATATTAAAACCATATATATGTAAATGTGTATTCTTACCTGGATCAATCATGATCCAGTTTCTTGTCTCTATATCAAGTCCACAGCGACCTTCAACGAG
This sequence comes from Mytilus edulis, assembly GCA_019925275.1. Lineage (NCBI taxonomy): Eukaryota > Metazoa > Mollusca > Bivalvia > Mytilida > Mytilidae > Mytilus > Mytilus edulis. The sequence goes on from JAHUZM010000140.1 coordinate 76,465, forward strand.
GGAAATGCCATCAGTGGCTTGTCGCCCTTCTGGAACATTATCCCCAACTAAAAGCTTGACTAGACTTGATTTCCCAGTAGCGAACTGGCCGGTTACCATGCAGCGCATGTCAAACGATTGGTAGCTTCCGCTGCCAAGCAGTTTGTTCAACATAGAATCTATTAATAAAAATTTCCTAAATGGTTAATTATTGACGTTTTAAATTGCTGATGTCTAACAAATATGTGCTTACACATTAGGAATAGTGACTACGTAGTATTATAATATTCTTCAGCAATAAGGAATATCTGGGTTTTTTCTTCTAACCTGTAATCCGGTTTTAACTGTTTATAGTTAAAGGAGAATAATTGCAATATGAAATTTTAGACATCAGTTTGATTTAAAGTAAAATTTCATATGAATATATACTATGTTGTTAATGAATTTCCATGAAAGATAATTTAAGTCATAGATTAGATTTCAATTTCATAAATTTTGCATCATGCATACTGTTGCCTTCATAAGACCAGATGCTCCGCAAGGCGCAGCTTTATACGACCGCAGAGTTCGAACCCTGAACATTGGGGCAAGTATGGACACAACATTCAAGCTTGATAGAGCTCTGAATTTGGATTGTGATTAAATAGTTGACACAACACAGGTTTCTGGCACATAATGAATGTGATCTCAGAACTTAAACTTACAGTACTTGCAACCTTAGGCGTTACTATTTCAGCGATCAGTCAGCGGTCATCGATCAGTCACCGATCAGTCAAGTTCGCGTCAAACTCACGTCAGCAATCCGTCAGACTTATAGTAAAAGTAATTGACTGATCGGACTGATCGGACGGATAGTACCGATCGACCTTGATGACGGATTGAACTTTAATACGTCACATGATAAACTAATACAAATAACGGAATCTTAGTTTCGTTTAATCTAATAAAAATGGCGACTATTGAAAATCGAACGTTCAATTATACATTTTGTTTATTAATTATTAAGCAAAGTTTTATGAATTTAAATGAAAAGAAATGTACAGATAAAACCTAAATTAAAATATCATCATTAAAGAATGGTCTTTTTCGTTTTATTTAGGTTATATATTTTCAAAACCAGCGAGTTCTAAAACGGTGTCTACATCGCGGTTTTTATTTTATTATTTTCCAACCATTCTCGGGAAAAACAAAATGAAAGAATCAGTTATTGAAAAATGTAGTCAACATGCAAAATTTTAGTATGTTTTTTCTGATATTATTTTAATTTTATGAAAAAAAATTATTCTCAACTATAAAAAGTACAAAAATCCAATGGCGGTCAATAATTTTCAGTAAAATGAAGAAATATTTGCATTTTAGGAAACGCGTACAAAAATTTTATATCTTTTTCCTTAAAGTAAGCATATTTAATGAAGAACACACAATCCTGATGTACAAAAAGTACTGAAATCATGTGACGTTATTATTTGTATCAAAATAAATCAATAACTACATTGAATTTCTTATTCCACAAAAACAAAAGTTTAAGTATTTTAATTCTCAATATATCTGAATTCTGATTAGAAGACTTGTCTCAAAATGGTAAAAATAACTGATTTCAAATAAAATAGTATCATTTTTGATAAAAAGAAGAATAATTTTGATTATTTTAAACAATGCGAACAAAATTTTAGTAGGATTTTTCTGATATTCTTTCAATTTTATGAAAAAAAAACTATTCTAAACTATAAAAAGTACAAAAATCCAATGGCGGTCAATAATTTTCAGTAAAATGAAGAAATATTTGCCTTTAAGGCAACGCGTACAAAAATTTAATATCTTTTTCCTTAAAGTAAGCATGTTTTATGAGGAACAGCCAATCCTGATGTACAAAAAGTAATGAAATCATATGACGGTTAATAATTTGTAGCAAAATAAATCAATAACTGCATTCTTATTCCACAAAAATAAAAGTTTAAGTATTTTAATTCTCATTATATCTCAATTCTAATTAGAAGACTTGTCTCAAGATGGTAAAAATAACTGATTTCAAATAAAATAGTATCATTTTCGATAAAAAGAAGAATAATTTTGATTATTTTAAACAATGCGAACAAAATTTTAGTATGATTTTTGTGATATTATTTTAATTTTATTAAAAAAAACTATTCTAAGCTATAAAAAGTACAAAATTCCAATGGCGGTCAATAATTTTCAGTAAAATGAAAAAATATTTGCCTTTTAGGCAACGCGTACAAAAATTTAATATCTTTTTCCTTAAAGTAAGCATGTTTTATGAGGAACAGCCAATCCTGATGTACAAAAAGTAATGAAATCATATGACGGTTAATAATTTGTAGCAAAATAAATCAATAACTGCATTCTTATTCCACAAAAATAAAAGTTTAAGTATTTTAATTCTCAATATATCTGAATTCTGATTAGAAGACTTTACTCAAGATGGTAAAAATAACTGATTTCAAATAAAACAAGATGGTAAAAATAACTGATTTCAAATAAAATAGTATCATTTTTGATAAAAAGAAGAATAATTTTGATTATTTTAAACAATGCGAACAAAATTTTAGTATGTTTTTTCTGATATTATTTTAATTTTATGAAAAAAAACTATTCTCAACTATAAAAAGTACAAAAATCCAATGGCGGTCAATAATTTTCAGTAAAATGAAACAATATTTGCATTTTAGGAAACGCTTACAAAAATTTTATATCTTTTTCCTGAAAGTAAGCATATTTTATGAAGAACACCCAATCTTGATGTACAAAAAGTACTGAAATCATGTGACGTTAATAATTTGTAGCAAAATAAATCAATAACTGCATTCTTATTCCACAAAAATAAAAGTTTAAGTATTTTAATTCTCATTATATCTCAATTCTAATTAGAAGACTTGTCTCAAGATGGTAAAAATAACTGATTTCAAATAAAATAGTATCATTTTTGATAAAAAGAAGAATAATTTTGATTATTTTAAACAATGCGAACAAAATTTTAGTATGATTTTTCTGATATTATTTTAATTTTATTAAAAAAACTATTCTAAGCTATAAAAAGTACAAAATTCCAATGGCGGTCAATAATTTTCAGTAAAATGAAAAAATATTTGCCTTTTAGGCAACGCGTACAAAAATTTAATATCTTTTTCCTTAAAGTAAGCATGTTTTATGAAGAACAGCCAATCTTGATGTACAAAAAGTACTGAAATCATTTGACGGTTATTATTAGTATCAAAATAAATCAATAACTACATTCTTATTCCACAACAATAAAAGTGTAAGTATTTTAATTCTCAATATATCTGAATTCTGATTAGAAGACTTTACTTAAGATGGTAAAAATAACTGATTTCAAATAAAACAAGATGGTAAAAATAACTGATTTCAAATAAAATAGTATCATTTTTGATAAAAAGAAGAATAATTTTGATTATTTTAAACAATGCGAACAAAATTTTAGTATGTTTTTTCTGATATTATTTTAATTTTATGAAAAACCAGGTGCTCCGCAGGGCGTAGCTTTATACGACCGCAGAGGTCGAACCCTGAACAGTTGGGGCAAGTATGGACAAAACATTCAAGCATGATACAGCTCTGAATTTGGATTGTGATCAAATTTTTGACATTATATGGGTTTTTTTTACACAAAACAAATGCCAAGATTTTACAAATCAATTAAAGATTTCTTCTTCAAACTTTTTAAATCTAAAATTAAATAGTTGACACAGCATAGGTTTCTGACACAGAATGAATGTGGTCTAATGAACTTAAAAGGTTTTTTTTGCCTTTGAGCAAATCACTATGCTGTTGAATATTAATCCTCTCAAAAAAATGTTTGAAGAAATTTTCTTTTTATTTATGAAATCTGAAATGAGAAAAATTTAACCCCCCCCCCCTTTTTTTCACATCCCCGTTTCCCTTTTTCAAAACTGATATCAATTCAAATTTCTAATGGAGTTTGCAACAATAACTACTCATTTAAATACATCATAAAATATTAAGATGTAAAAAAACTGCTTGTTATCACTGAATGGTAAAGATTATTTAAATTTATCAGTTGGTAGTAAAAAGTGTATATACATTGTATATTGTATATAACAAAGATTTAAGTTGATTCTGGACAAAGAAAGATAACTCCAATTAAAAAAAAATCTTGCTATTGCACAAATAGGATATTTCTTGCTTACTATTCTGGACAAAGAAAGATAACTCTAATTAAAAAAAAATTTGCTATTTCACAATATTGTGCAATTAGATATTTCTTGCCATTGCACAATACTGTGCAATTGAAAAGACTTGCTATTGCACAATACTTAATATAATAATTTTAGATCCTGATTTGGACCAACTTGAAAACTGGGCCCATAATCAAAAATCTAAGTACATGTTTAGATTCAGCATATCAAAGAGGCCCAAGAATTCAATTTTTGTTAAAATCAAACTTAGTTTAATTTTGGACCCTTTGGACTTTAATGTAGAATTTGAAATTTGAAAACAGGACCAAAAATGAAGAATCTACATACACAGTTAGATTTGGCATATCAAAGAACCCCAAGGATTCAATTTTTGATGAAATCAAACAAAGTTTAATTTTGGACCCTTTGGACCTTAATGTAGACCAATTTGAAAACTGGACCAAAAAAACTTCAATAATCAAGAATCTAAGTACATTTTTAGATTCAACATATCAAAGAACCCAACCGATTCATTTTTTGTCAAAATCAAACTAAGTTTAATTTTGGACCCTTTGGACCTTAATGTAGACCAATTTGAAAACGGGACCAAAAGTTGAGAATCTACATATACAGTTAGATTCGGCATATCAAAGAACCCCAATTATTCAATTTTGATGAAATCAAACAAAGTTTAATTTTGGACCCTTTGGGCCCCTTTTTCCTAAACTGTTGGGACCAAAACTCCCAAAATCAATACCAACCTTCCTTTTATGGTCATAAGCCTTGTGTTTAAATTTCATAGATTTGTATTTACTTATACTAACATTATAGTGCGAAAACCAAGAAAAATGCTTATTTGGGTCCCTTTTTGGCCCCTAATTCCTAATCTGTTGGGTCCTAAACTCCCAAAATAAATACCAACCTTCCTTTTGTAGTCATAAACATTGTGTTTAAATTTCATAGATTTCCATTTACTTAACCTAAGGTTATTGTGCAAAAACCAAGAAAAATGCTTATTTGGGCCCTTTATTGGCCCCTTATTCCTAAACTATTGAAACCAAAACTCCCAAAATCAATCCCAATCTTTCTTTTGTGGTCATAAACCTTGTGTCAAAATTTCATAGATTTCTATTAACTTAAACTAAAGTTATGGTGCGAAAACCAAGAAAATGCTTATTTGGGCCCTTTTTGGCCCCTTATTCCTAAAATGTTGGGACCAAAACTCCCAAAATCAATACCAACCTTCCTTTTATGGTCATAAACCTTGTGTTAAAATTTCATAGATTTCTATTCACTTTTACTAAAGTTAGAGTGCGAAAACTAAAAGTATTCGGACGCCGGACGACGACGACGACGCAGACGCCAACGTGATAGCAATATACGACGAAAATTTTTTCAAAATTTGCGGTCGTATAAAAACTATTCTCAACTATAAAAAGTACAAAAATTCAATGGCGGTCAATAATTTTCAGTAAAATGAAACAATATTTGCATTTTAGGAAACGCTTACAAAAATTTTATATCTTTTTCCTGAAAGTAAGCATATTTTATGAAGAACACCCAATCTTGATGTACAAAAAGTACTGAAATCATGTGACGTTAATAATTTGTAGCAAAATAAATCAATAACTGCATTCTTATTCCACAAAAATAAAAGTTTAAGTATTTTAATTCTCATTATATCTCAATTCTAATTAGAAGACCATAGATGCCAACCCCCTTTTGACACAATCAGTAACAAACTATGAAATTTTCAGTATTTTTGAAAAGTTTTCAGTAATCATTCATAAACGTACACTTACCAATAAAAATTACTGACGAGTGGTTGCAAGGTGATGTGCACTAAAATTTGTCGTTTAACATGTTGGTCTGTAGTATGTATTCCATTAATTAATTGCTCAGATGTTCTCGACTCGAACATTTTCATTTTGTCAAGGAGAAGTAGAGAAAGGGGGAAAGCTACTTCATAAAATGCAAGTTTGCCTATTCGGAAGTCAGTTAGTTATTCAACAATAGGTTGATAACTCCAGAGAAACCGGAAGCATTACATTGGCGTTTTCTAAATACCGGACCAGGACGGAAAAGTAATGATAAAATTCCGTGTTTTACAAAATTGAACGGCGATGATTGGTAATCCGTAACTATTCGACTTTGACCGTAATAGCGTAGTTTTTATAGCAAAATCGGAAAAACTACGCAAAAATCGTAATGGTTGGTATCTATGGAAGACTTGTCTCAGGATGGTAAAAATAACTGATTTCAAATAAAATAGTATCATTTTTGATAAAAAGAAGAATAATTTTGATTATTTTAAACAATGCGAACAAAATTTTAGTATGATTTTTCTGATATTATTTTAATTTTATTAAAAAAAACTATTCTAAGCTATAAAAAGTACAAAATTCCAATGGCGGTCAATAATTTTCAGTAAAATGAAAAAATATTTGCCTTTTAGGCAACGCGTACAAAAATTTAATATCTTTTTCCTTAAAGTAAGCATGTTTTATGAAGAACAGCCAATCTTGATGTACAAAAAGTACTGAAATCATTTGACGGTTATTATTAGTATCAAAATAAATCAATAACTACATTCTTATTCCACAAAAATAAAAGTGTAAGTATTTTAATTCTCAAAATATCTGAATTCTGATTAGAAGACTTTACTCAAGATGGTAAAAATAACTGATTTCAAATAAAATAGTATCATTTTTGATAAAAAGAAGAATAATTTTGATTATTTTAAACAATGCGAACAAAATTTTAGTATGTTTTTTCTGATATTATTTTAATTTTATGAAAAAAAACTATTCTCAACTATAAAAAGTACAAAAATCCAATGGCGGTCAATAATTTTCAGTAAAATGAAACAATATTTGCATTTTAGGAAACGCTTACAAAAATTTTATATCTTTTTCCTGAAAGTAAGCATATTTTATGAAGAACACCCAATCTTGATGTACAAAAAGTACTGAAATCATGTGACGTTAATAATTTGTAGCAAAATAAATCAATAACTGCATTCTTATTCCACAAAAATAAAAGTTTAAGTATTTTAATTCTCATTATATCTCAATTCTAATTAGAAGACTTGTCTCAAGATGGTAAAAATAACTGATTGCAAATAAAATAGTACAATATTTGATAAAAAGAAGAATAATTTTGGTAATTCTAAACAATGGGAACAAACTTTTAAGATCATTTCTTTGACATTCTTTTAATTTCATGAAAAAACAACCTATTCGAAACTATTAAAAGTTCAAAAATCCAATGGCGGTCAACAATAACCATTTTCGTAGAAATAAGTTCATGTTAACTGAGTCATATAATACAATTATGTATTATATGTCTCTGATGTTGATAATATTTAATACGAAAATATTAATCAACACAAACAATTTAACGCTCTAAGCATCTTATTCTGTTAAACTATTTTTACTTTTTTATTGCAACTAATTTTATTACAAATTATAACGTGTAAATTAAGGTGTCTTCGTAGAGGTCCGCGTTCATCGATTGTAAACACTGTGGAGTTCGGTTTACATAAGAATTTTAAATATATACGTATCCGTCCGATCCGTGCATAAATTTAATTTACTGATCGATCGGTGACAGTTGTCAGGGTAACTCTTACATAGGTTATTTGACTTATCTGATGGATCCTATGGGTCACCGATCACCGATCACTCATC
>JAHUZM010000141.1:0-84265 GCA_019925275.1 Mytilus edulis
CAAAATTCTGAAGTGTTAATTGCATGTAGGGCTCAGCAGTAAATATTACTTCTTAAAGTAGTACTAATGAATCATCTAATTTAACCAAGATGATTTATTTTTACAACTTATCCAAGTTGAATAATGCTAATATATCATATGATCTAAAATATAAAAAGTCCATGCAAAATATGTTAGAAAGTGACAGATGCATAATTTAAGTTAGTTTACAGTAGATATATCAGTAATTGTGACAATCAGGTATTTGTAACGAATTGTTAAGGTTCATTCGAAATTGCTATATTAATATTGTCCTGTTACATTTTAAACCATTTCCATGTTACTTTGTCTAAAAGGTCTGGTCTACAAAACACATAAACAAGATTATTAGAAATAAAAAGTACAAATATTGCTGTACATTACTGCTTCCAAAAGATAAACTCATTGACCACACTTTTTGTCAGTTTTGTTGTTTTTTATTTGTTTGTTTGAAGATATGAATTCCTTTTGTTTGGAAAATAGAGAACCTGCTTAAGTGAAAGTATCCCTGAACAAGGGTTAAAATAAACTGGTCAACAGTTGATTAGCCTATAGATAATGAGATCTCATATATGGTCAATTTAGGTAATGAAAAATGAAAAATGAAAAATGAAAGATCCCTTCGATGTTGCTTTCGATGTTGACTTGAAAGAGAATGTATTTATGTTGATTTTATGTATTACAGCAACTGATGGGTTAGAACTAGCATTAATAAAGAAAGTGAAGATTATAAGAATGGAGAAAAGACAAGGTTTAATAAGATCAAGGGTCAAAGGTGCAAATGCAGCTATAGGTCCAGTATTGACCTTTCTGGACAGTCACTGTGAATGTAATGACCATTGGTTGGAACCTTTACTGGACAGAGTAGCTGGTGTACGTTAATTTTTGAGAGTTTTTCAATATGTTTACTAATACATAGATGTGGTATGATTGCTAATGAAACAATTATTCCACCAAAGTTCAAATGAAGTGGATCTAAGCAATTATAGGCAACTGTATGGCCTTCCAACAATGAGAAAAACAAATACGGTATAGACAGCTATAAAAGGCCCAAACATGAAAAATATGAAACAATATAATTGAGAAAACTAACAGTCTAATTTATAATAAAATAATTTCTGAAAAAAACAAATAGGATAGACAAAAACCAACTTCAACAACTGAGCTACAGGCTCCTGACTTGGGACAGGCACATAAATAATGTGGCAGGGTTAAACATGTTTGTGAATGCTCAATCCTCCTACTAACCTGAGACAGTGGTGTAACAGCACAACATAAGAACAAACTATAGAAATCAGTTGAAAAATGCTTAACTCATCAGATCGATACAAATATTGATAGAGTTGTTTATAATGAACATATCATCAGAAAGAATAAGGACTGCACAGAAAAAATTACTAGGAAAAAATATGCTGAAAGTCCAGTTGATAAGTTTCCATAAAACATTGTAATTGTATTGAATTTCTTAACACATTGTAATTGTAATGAATTTCTTAATACATTGTAAATGTATTTAATTATATTTCAGGATAGAAAGAGAGTTGTTAGTCCCATTATAGACGTGATCAATATGGACAACTTTGATTATATTGGTGCATCTGCTGATTTAAAGGGAGGTTTGTATATTCTAGCGAAACTTTTATTCATTATGAAGAATTAAATAAATCCCCTTAAAAAAATAAGGTGGATAAAAAATCACACTGTCTGTCCATCAATGTTGTTAGCTCATGATTAACTCCACTTAAACAATTGGACAATTTAAAAACTCCATGGAAAAGGTAGTCCAACTTAAGGAGATTTGCATGAGTCAAATTGTTTCCTATTGCATATATTGAAAATAGATGATGCTGATGTTTTGTATGTAAATTGGAGTCAAGTATATTGTGTTATGTGTTTGCTAACAGTTTTCTATTTTCATCTGATTTTTCATTGAATACCAAGTTTTTACTGACATAAAAAATATCCATAAAGAGGTCGTAAATTATCTGTAAAAAAATAACTATTTAAAGTCATAAGAAACCTCAAATCAAAAAAAATAATGCATGTGTTTTTTTATAACTCAATGGATAGTTTACATTATAAAACTTATGTACATATACTTTTTTCTGAAGAAAATTCTTTAATTACTTCATATTTAGAAGAAATTTACTTTATTTTAATTGCTTCCTTCCAGGAAGCAATTCCCCAGACATATTTTCCGTATGCAAAGTGACCTCAGTGTGACCCATCTCGTAAAAATCTGGTGATCGCAATATGCATGGATGTCCTTAAAATAAACTATTATCTGAATTTACATGTTAAACATGTGCTCAATTTCCATGCTTTTTTGTGGATTTTTTGTTGATTGTTGACAAACAGGTGACAACCATTAAACTTCAGCTTCAAAACACGAACTTTAATTACCTGCCATATTTTCACAACAACACTGACCGATTGAAAAAAAAATTGACGATTATACGAAATTTATGCAAAAAAAATGAAAAATTCTTGAACAGAAGACTAAGTTTATGATGTTTGTATGCATTGGTTCAAGAATTGGAAGAACTTTATTTTTTACCGGTCACTCGTTTCTTATGACTTTAAAGTTGAGCCATTTAATGTCTAAAGCATATTCACTCATATATCAGTATCTAATACTGTAAATTCAGAAATAATTCCACGCATTTGTTATTGAGATTTTGTCTTGGACTAAAATGTGATTTTCATCTTTTTGCGATATTGAGAAAAATCCTGTTTAATTCATATAAAAAATTTCAACATGCGTGTTTAAATTATTGCGATTATCACCCTATTGCATTTTTCTCAATAATCAGTACTGTAAATTAAGAAATTTTTGCAAGCATTTATCAGATGCATTTATTTGTCTGATTGTTGTACATTGAAGTCAAGTTTTTATTTTTGTGAACCCTTTTACCTCGCCTTGGGAAAACAAATGTTGCAAAAATTTCTAAATTTAAAATAACAGAAAGTCATAATGCGTTTATTGTCTACATTTGTTCTTGTCCACTGCTTTATGTTTATGTGTTATATCTAGATTTTACAATGTTCTGATTGTTATCTCTTTTCAGGTTTTGATTGGAATTTAGTGTTTAAATGGGATTACATGACACCAGAAGAAAGAAATAAAAGGGTGAATAATCCAATAGGTCCAATCAAGTAAGTGGCACATGATGAGGTTTTATTATCTAGTTTATCTTAATTTTTTTTTTGAAGGCTTTTAACTTGATGTGTGAATGAGGACAAAACTTGGGTCATTACCCAAGAGATGAATTGTGCTATGAAAGCACCTTAATGAATGCATTAGATGTATGTTTCATTATAATACGTTATTCTGATTAGCTAACTGCAATCTCGCGTTATTCCTTAATCAACTTCACACATGCTTCTACAATGAAGTGCACAGGTAAATAAAAGAAAAAACTTGATAGCAATAGTGTTTTCATGATCATAGCATAAAAAAAAATAATTATAATTAATGAATGCTTCTTTTAGTAATTTCATAGGGTTGTAAAAACGCTAACCATATGCACATTTTAAGAATGAAGAGCTTTTGTGCTTCATACAAAATGTACTTTGGTCAACGCTTTTACACCCCAATGAATTTACAAAAAGTATTCAATTTCTAAAATGAATTTGTAATGCATCTATATTTTTGGATTCAATAACAGCATCTGAGGCAAAACTCAATGACATGACTGTTGATGAAATGCAAACAAGAAAAAGAAACACTTTTTAAATTAAAACAAGGACTCAAATAACTTATCATGATCGTAACTTTAATCCACAAAAGAAAAGGGACTGTGCATTTGCTATCAAACAATGTCCCTGTTTTGTTATTGATTTACTCAGTCTAATACGCTACTGTCACTAGTCTACTCAGTCTAATACACTACTGTCACTAGTCTACTCAGTCTAATACACTATTGTCACTAGTCTACTCAGTCTAATACGCTACTGTCACTAGTCTACTCAGTCTAATACACTATTGTCACTAGTCTACTCAGTCTAATACGCTACTGTCACTAGTCTACTCAGTCTAATACGCTACTGTCACTAGTCTACTCAGTCTAATACGCTACTGTCACTAGTCTACTCAGTCTAATACGCTACTGTCACTAGTCTACTCAGTCTAATACGCTACTGTCACTAGTCTACTCAGTCTAATACGCTATTGTCACTAGTCTACTCAGTCTAATACGCTACTGTCACTAGTCTACTCATTCTAATACGCTACTGTCACTAGTCTACTCAGTCTAATACGCTACTGTCACTAGTCTACTCAGTCTAATACACTACTGTCACTAGTCAACAACAGATCATGCAAGTGCATTGATGAAAAAAGTCTGGTTTTTATGCCCCATTTATGAGCATTATGTTTTCTGGTCTGTGCGTCCATTTGTTTGTTCTTTTGCCATCCGTCCTATCTGTCAAGCTTCAGTTTAAAGTTTTTGGTCGAGGTAGTTTTTGATGAAGTTGAAGTCCAATCAACTTGAAACTTAGTAAACATGTTCCCATATTCACAGTCCGCTGAACAAAGAAAAAGATAGTGCATCCATGTACTATGGACACATTCTTGTTTTTCATATTCTTTCCTCTGAACTTATTGGGTAAACCAGAGCAAAACATATCTATAATTATCTATAAAATGTCTTTTTTCAAAATTTCTAAAGATTCTATTATACTAAACAAATCTTTTTTTCTGTTGACTTTAAGAAAAATTAGAGAAAAGCAAACTCCCAATAGATCTTCGTTGTTTTCTGGTAATTTGGGTTGATTGAATACATTTATAATATTTAATCATGATTATTTTGTTCCATTACAGAACACCAATTATAGCTGGTGGATTGTTTACCATTGAGAAAAGTTGGTTTAATGAATTAGGGAAATATGATATGAAGATGGATGTCTGGGGAGGAGAAAATTTAGGTAAAATTCTAACCACTGTTTGTTATAAATATAATAATGACTTTCAAAAAAACAGTTTTCAATTAAAAAGATTGTCTAGATGCAATACAATCATGTTGAATGTTGAATAAAAAGTTATGTGAAGGTATATATCATATAAAGACCATTCACAGTTAATCTTTTACAAATATGATGACCGTCTTGTCACAAGTGAAGCTAATCAGAATGTTAACAAGTGACATTAACACATAAGAAATCTTAAATACTATTATCTTAAAAAACTGAATTTGATGTTTTATAACATAAAAAAATCAAACAAATAAATGAAGATCCATATATTATGAAGTTAATTTTTTATCAAAGGGAAGTAATTACCTATTTGAAGTGAATATCTTTGATAAAGATTTTTTTTAACTTATTAACACTGGAAGTAAACATCTGTTAAATTGCTAGAATTTCATGTTCTTGGGGATAAAAAATGATTTTATTTTAAAAGAGAGAGGTTAAATATATTTCTACCAAAGCCATTGAAAATTGGTTATTGTATTTTGAGACTTTAACAGATTGCTGTCAGAAATTTCATTAAATTAGATTTATTTTATTACAGAAATATCCTTCCGAGTATGGCAGTGTCATGGACAGTTAGAGATTATACCCTGTAGTCGAGTAGGACATGTGTTCCGTAAACAACATCCATATACATTCCCAGGAGGAAGTGGTAATGTTTTTGCAAGGTCAGTTAAGTTGAATGACAAATTAAAGACTTTAGTATACTAGAAAAATTGACACTCTATTTTCTGCTAATATGAATCAAATACATTTTAAGTATTTTTGACATGTACCCTGTTTTCTCTATCTTTGTACCAGTGTATTCTTTTTATTACCAAGTTTTGACAACCTGATGATTGAGAGTTTTACAATTTGGTTATAAGTTTTTAACAGATAATAATTTCAGCAAAGCATAAACATGGGCAAATTAAGGCATATGTCATGGATAAGAAAGTAAGCATTGTTTCAGAAAATTTCAATTGTGGGTTGGTAAAACTGAAAAATATTAAATATTTTGGGTTGTCTAGCTTAACTTAGCAGGCAAATACTATGATTTCTTATTAAATAGGACATGGTTTCTCAATTGAGAATAGCATTTCTACTTTAAATGCACTTATTAAGTTTCTGAGTAATAACCATATATAACAAGAATAGATTAAAAGTGATATGTGCCAATTGATAAATGTCAATCAAGCATTGTGATTTGTTAGACACCACATCTGTAAATGTCATAATGATTTGACAGGTTTTATTGTCAGCCTGTGAATTTGATGTATGACAGCACTTTTTTAATATTGAGATTTGTGGAAGATAGTTGTTTTAATATGCTTCAAAATTTATATATGAAATATTTTTATCTGTTTCTCTATAGGTGGGGCAAGTATAGGGAAATTAAGGATGGTGCTTATATAAAGTAATAAGAAAGTTAAAATCTCAAAAGAGGGGGACATAAATGAATGTATGCATGCCCCTATAGGTTACAATACACCATAAGATTTTATGGGCGCAGCCATTTCATGAGCATAACATGGTATTCAGAATTAAGAGTATGGCTAATCCTGATTGGTCGATATGTTAGCCTGTTATTTTTTATTATTAGAGACTTCGTGTACTCTGCTTTTTACAAAAGGCAAAATAAAAATTATTCCGTAGCCTTAAAGGCACTGAGATGATTTTTTAACGCTAGGACAAGACACATATTTTTAAGGGCAAAATTGATAGGCATGGGAGATAAGTACAAAATACGATAAGAAAAGCAACACCAACCTTTATTTTTTGGACCAAAAAATACTGCCCTAATAAGTTTTCTTTGATTCTAGCGAGGTTTCGTTTAAAAAATCAACTTTCTAAAGTCTGTATCTCGAAAAAAGGCTACCATTGTCGCCTATGGGGAAATTAATTGTTTATTTCAATCTTTATGCATACACTATCTAAAACACCGGGCTTGTAGCAATGTTTAGCAAGAAGACGGCATTAAGTAAAGTTTAAGTATTTTTGAAATTGTATTTTTTAGATGTTGGGGAAACTGGACTATGCCCAGTTTGGTTAGTAATTTCAGCAAGGTTTAAATTTTGGTTGTAGTTCAATCTTTTTCTTTATTTTTTACCTTCCACATGGGAAAAGATTGATGTTTTTATAACTTTTTTATTAAATTTATATTTGATCATTTACCCTCCATCCGTACATAACTTGAAAAACAGTCATATTTTTTTTAATTATTATTATTTATGGGTATCAGTTCTGTTGCTTTTATGGTTGTCAGCATTTTTGAAATACCGAGCATAATTTATTCAGCTTTTCAGCATATTTTAAGCTTTGACACTAAATTGAATCTAAAATCTAGCTGATTTTCCACAAACCTAAAATATTTGTGATTACAGACGAAGACCATATCTTTTATGCTTTTTATGGGATAAGTTCATTTTGCAATAAATTTAATGTGGAATATTGCTTAATATGGCTTTTTGTCAGTGGTAAACCTTTCAGATTTTTTTTATATCAAACAGATTTCATATTCTTTAGCGAGAGCACAAGGATAGTGTTTATGTTTTTATGTGAAATCAATAGAAAGGGGAAAAAATGATGCTTTCAATATTTTTTTAACCAAGAAAAACTGAGAACTAGTGAATTATATTTTGATTTAGATAAAAAAAAAAAAAAGAATTTAAGGAAAATATGAATGGTCTAAAATTAACAGAAATTCAGATAATCAACAAACATTTTAATGTTCTGACTTTCTGATCTGATGCATATAGATTTACCCATGTCAGTCATTGGAAAAGATTTTAAAAACTTGAAGTCAATTAAATTATAAACATAATTGGAGTCATTGTTTTGTCAGCCTAACAAGGGCATATTTATAAATTCTTACCCTAAAGATTGTATCTACTTTATCAATTCAATCGTATGTGCAGATGAATTTTATAATACTTATTGAATTTTATTACAATGTTTGAGTATTCTAATTGATACATTGTTTTGTATTAAGAATGTTAAATATATTTTGTCATATTTTACAGGAATACAAGAAGAGCTGCTGAAGTATGGATGGATGATTATAAAGAATTTTATTTTGCTGCCGTGCCTTCTGCTAAAATGGTGCCATTTGGAGAGTAAGTTAACTATAAAAGTGACTACATTTGTGAAAATATTGGAAGATAAAGACAAAATATTTAAGGTGTTTGTCAGGAATTATTTTTAGAATATATTCAGTTTTCAATGAATATTTAAATATTAAAAAAAGTTTTTGGGAAAAAAAGAGCATATTTTCAGCATTTATAAAAAATTTAACAATACTTTCTGAATTTTCAGTATTGACTTGTATGCTTGTAAATTGATATCTTTTTATTTGTGTTGTTATATTGTTATCTCATTGAAGTTTAACCCACATCTCCTTTTATTCACTCAAGAATGTTCTGCTTACATAATATATTTTTAAGTCTTTGTATTGCACATGTAGATACACAAATCAAGTAAGTAGAGATTTAAAACATAGTAGTATTATATTTCAGCATATCAGAGAGAGTAGAATTAAAAGAAAGATTACAATGCAAACCTTTTAAATGGTACTTAGAAAATGTTTATCCTGAACTCAAGTAAGTACAAATTTATCTTCTTGCAGTTTACAAAAGGGTTAGTTAAGGATGTACTTAGGTGAGGTTTTGGAATTTGTGTCATATGTTCGGACTCCTTGGTGTTTTTCCATACAATACAGTGTAAAATATTTTGCCCCATAACACCCATTTATTTTTTCATATAAGACTTAATGGCTCATGATAGGCCATTTACCAAAATTTTAGAAGATTCTTAATTTTCTTTCTTTTGTTTTGAGACCTAATAATACCAATGCAAATATAAGGTAAAAGTCAGAGATAGCCTTTTCCCGCCATATTTTAAATCTCAAATATCTCGAAAAGGAGGTCCATGACCTATAAATATTTTTAGCTTAGTTTTATCCTTAATTTATGCTCTACCAGATTATGGTATCAATTTTAACTTCTTAATTTATTTATTTTTACCTAACCTCACCTAAGTACATCCTTAAGAATATAATTTACAAGCAACCACTTTTGTCAAAGATTTGCATAACAAAGATGTATTTTAATAATAAAAAGATAATTTTGATATGAGCTGTGTCCAATAGAAATTGACCTTATATAAAATAAATATCAATACATCTGTTCACCTACCGTACTTCAAGTTGGAAAATGTCTATGCAAAGTCTGTAAATGTTTGAAATTTGAGTTGATTTAAGAACCCTATTAAATAAAATGTTTAAAAATCAATCCGTCTTACATATGTATATGTATACATGCACTCACATAAAGATGATTTATATCTGACACAGCTAATATCTTTGCAAAGAAAAAATTCTATGTTTGAAACTTATAGTTTGAAGATAATTGGGTTTTGCTCATTGTTGAAGGCCATACAGTGACTTATATTTGCTAACCTTCTGTTTCATTTGGTCTGTTGTCTGAGTTTCCTCATTGGCAATCATACTTCATCTTCTTGTTTTTATATAATCAAATTGTTTTATTTTAAATCTTAGCGAGTTTTACACATTCAGGTATACAAAATAATTATTTATTTTAGTGTATTACATATTGTTGTATCAGTGTCTACCTTTATAAGAGTAAAGCCTTTATTCCAGATATTTATTGTTGTAGATATCAGAACATATTTATTGTAAATGTATTCATTTGTTAGATAGTTCAGACAGGGACATCTATTTAATTTGATGTAATAATGTATCATTAAATGTATTTTAAAATCAATTGTACATCTTGTATGTTAAATTTTTTATTTTGTTTGATCAATTATATATATGCATTTATATATAGTTTTTAAGACATTATATATATAAAGAAATTGACATGTTGTCACTCTCAGATCTAATAGAATTATTCTGTATTAATATAAGTCATATGCAGGTGTTTTATAAAATGGACATGGGAAAGGGTTAGAATTTACAATGTATAATTTCTTTTACAGAGTGCCAGGTGGAGGTGATTTGGCCTTTGGAAGTATCAGTCAAGATAAAATGTGTGTAGATACACTCGGCCATTTTGCAGATGGAACTCTGGGTATTTTCCCTTGTCACTTTGCTGGTGGTAACCAAGTAAGTAGTGGTAAACAAAATTACTTAGTGCTTAAGTTGCAACAAATTTATAAAATGTTAGTTTCGTCATCCAAGATATTGCTAGATTTAAACCTGAAACATAAATTTTATTAAAATCCAATGATAGCTATGAGCATGGAAAAGGGTTACACTGGTGGAAGGCCTGCAACAACAAAAACTATTTTACCACAAAAAGCAAGCAGAAGTTGCCAGCTTAACAGATTAATGATGTGGTCTGTCTGGTGTACTGTCCAGTATTTAGTGTAATTTCTGTCATTGTTTTAATTGTATTATTGTATTGACTCAGAACATTATGAAATTGTATATTTTATAGGAATTTTCCATGAGTAAAGATGGTCAGATTCGTCACTTAGATTTATGTGTGACAGTAGTGGGAACAGACCCTGGTACACCTATAAAGTTATTCCAGTGCCAAGAAGGCAGAACTATTCAGGTTTGCTTATACTATATAATTATATAATAAAAGTATGCCCCAGCCATAGCAGAGGGGGCTTTAAGTTTTACCTTTGTCTGTCCGTACATCTGTCTGTATGTCCCAAAATTTGTTTACGTTCGCTATCTTTAGTTTGCCTCTATCAAATGATATGAAACTTATACACCATGCTTTTTACCACAAAATATAGATCAAGTTTGAATATTGGTGGTGTCACATTATCTGTTTACAAATGGAAAAATTGCTGAATTTTTCGTATTTTCTCTAGCTTATGTTAGCCTTAACCAAATGTTTTGAAACTTATACACAATGCTTATAACCACAAAATACAGATCAAGATTGAATTGTGTGGGTGTCACTTTTATTGTTCTAGAGTTGTGCTTCTTCAGTAATGGAAAAATTCAGCCATTTCTCTAAATTTAGTCTGCCTCAACTAAATTTTATGATACTTGTACACAATACTCATTAATAAAACACAGATCAAGTACAAATTTGGGTAGCATCAATTTATATGATATACAAGTTGGGGCATCATCTATGTCCAATGAACACATTCCCTATTTATTTTGCTTCAAACATAAGCATAATATGGAATTGCAACTATTAGTATAAGTATATGTTTTTCCCATTTTAAGGGAACATGTAAACTGTTTCAGAGTTACTTTACACAAATTTAAGCAGTTAATAAATGAAACTGTGAACCACATGTAGTAAAACTTTCGTTTTTTTTACTCTTGTATTAGTGAGTGTTAAATTTTTGCCAATACTTTTGTAAACATTACTGATAATGATGAATACCATTGCTCTCTAACAGTCAGGCTGTGCAATACTTTCAGAAATGGATTATACTGGGAATATCTGAGAAAAATTCTTTTTTTTCTTTTTTCAGTTTTGGAAGAGGAGTCACGATGATACCATGTTAGAACATATAGAGACCAAGTTATGTTTAGACAGTCAAGAAGTTCAGACTAAAGGTCTTGTACTTAATCCTTGTAATTCAAGATCCATGACACAGCAATGGAAGTTTCAGCTTAGTAAGAGAACATGATGAAAACCAAAATTAGATTGTTATTTATGACAGAACTCTAGTATTTTAGAAGGTTTTAACAAAGACTTATTCTACAAAAATCATATACCAAAGTAAAGCTTTACATGATGGAAGTCAGATTTAAAATTGTATCTGTAGATACAATGCATAATACAGGGATTAAATCTGACATCTTTTTGGATATCCTAATGGCTGCAAGTTAAAAGGTTACAGTTGTTAGGATACCAGATTTGTTAAACTTTTTGATTCTTTAAGAATTAAAAGGAATATTTTTAGAAAGGGCTTAACCTCCCACTGCAAAAAAAACAGAAAAAAAAAGACAATCATTTTGTTTTAGCGTTTGCGAATTCAAACATATCACACTGTCTTATAAAACATCTATAAGTCCAAGATGGCTTCCCTTTTAATGCTTAAAATTTTAATCTATGTAAATTATTTCAAGAGATTTGGTATGAGTGTCAATATCCACCAAAGTACTCTCACTTTAGGTGATTCCAAGGGTTATTTATGCTTGTTATCTGTTAATAGTAATGACATCAAATTATCCAACATGAACAGTAAATAGTAAATACTTATTTTATAAGACTCAGTAAATCAAAATACGATTCATTTATCAGTAAACTTGATGCCATCCATGTGATATATTTTGTACCTACTTACATTGAAGAAAGTTATTAGAATTTTCCATCAGAGCCTGGTTTACAACGACACAATTTTCTATGTTTTTTGTTTTTAATTATATACATTCCATTAAGTTTCTTCTTTAGAAGGTTCAACTGCTTTTAAAAACCTTTAATGACCAGTCACCTTAGCTTTAAGCTGTTTTACTTATTTATTTTCTTTTATATGTGACTTGTGCAATTTGTGCTTAATAAAAAATAAAAAGCATTGAATTAATGATACAAAGAAGCCCAATTATATACATCTCCAAAATATTAAAAAAAACTTTATTGTATACCATCCTGTGATATATTTGTAAGAGTGAAAATTGTTTTGAAAAAAGTCATGTCCAATCTGAAAAATAGACCATGGTGTTATTTTACAAATTAAAAGATAAACAAATATCCTTAGAGCAACTTATTGTAAATTATCTAGAATTTTGTGTATTAATTGATTTGGCGGGGCTGTAATATATGATGATACTTTGAATTGAAAAACTTGCAGAAATTAATTAATCTCCTGTAAAAAAAAATGTTTTGAATTCCAAATTTCCAAAAGGGTAAATTCCTGTAGATTCATTTAGGTTTTTGTAATGTCAGTTTGTTTTAGTCCTTTATTAACATATCTCTGCCAATAGGGTAGTTTTAAGTTTCTGTATTTTTAGGAAATCTTTTGCTATTTGTCCAATCATTTGACAATTGTTTCCATAGTCTTATAAGTAACATGTTATTGAATACAACCTTTACAGTATTTGAAGGCCATTTAAAATTGCCTAAAGAACGTAAAATCATTGCTACTTTTTGTTCATCAGAAATATTTTTCTAGAATTTTGATAGAAAATAACAAGTTTGAATTGTCAATGTACTTAAATTTTATATACCCTATACTTAACTGTTATAATTGTCTTTAATTTATTTAAGTTTTGTAATGTATATATGTGATTTAGTATTGTTAATTTCAACAGATTCAATGAATTATTTAAAACAGCATTAGTAAAACGGCTTTAATTCAATATGCATGCTACTGAAATTTAAGTTTGTATTTGTCGATTTTATGTTTAAATGCTTGGTATTCTTGCATATATTTATATTTGCATCACAACAATGAATATGTTACTTTTATTCTCTGCTGAATAACAATGAGAAATTTTTTATGGATATTCACTGCTGAATTAACCCACTTTTGGGTCATTATTGCTCTTATCAAGTGAGCATAGTCTCCTTCGAACCATAGCCAAGTTCATGTTAAAACAAGTCTGCTTTATAGTTTCATAGAATAACAAATTTGGAGCTGTGTCATAAACTAATATGTCTTCCAGTGCGAGACAATCTTATTTCTGTTGTGTGTCATTCATTATTAAAAAACCATAGCATGCCTTAAAATGTTGACACAAAATTATATGTTTGCTCAAATTAGTGATAACCCACCTCTTATTATTTTGTATCTTTTTTTCTAGTGTTTTGTCTTGTTTATATGTCAATATTTTTCATAGTATATAAAAAAAAATCACTTGTGAAAATCAAATCTAGTCCTTTTTATACAGGATTTTAATCTATCATAGTTAATTTATCAAATTTGTGTTCTTGTAAATAATTAAAATATAGAATTTATTATAGAATTTATTGGGAATAAGAAGCTTTATAAATCATATCACTTTTGATTCCATGATTATTAGTCAGTATAACAGGTCTGCACACACACAAAAATGAATAGAACCAGTGTTCAGTGTCATTTTATTCCAAATTTTCTAGGATTTTGAAAGTTCTATGATACTCTGTTTTTCAAAGCAGGTTATTTTCTTTAAATATATATTTTAGTGAGATAAGCTTTTAACCACATATAAGACATCGAGAAAAAAAAAGGTGTACTATTATTTTTTTTATCTATGTGTATTACTTAGGATATTTTTTCTTTGAGTATCAAAAGGTGCTAGACGTTACTGCCAAAATCTTTTTTAAAATAGAGTATAATTTTTAAACGTCAACTCTAAAATGTTTGAAACATAAATAAATGATATTTAATACATGTATTAGATTCATTCTGTTGAACACAAATAATAATCATCAGAAGAAAAAAATCAAATTATGATTCAAAAAGCTGATTTTAGTATAATGTAATTAATATGATGTATTAATATACACTTAAATTTACTGTTAAATTTGTTATATTTTTAATTATTTGAAATATTGTAATCGTAAGGGGGTATTAAACCAGCTGCACACATCCTAATAATATGTGATGAAATTAATCATAGTATTAACGAAAGTGCAGAATAGGTAAAAGGTTCAGGTTGTACGTGTGTTATTATTGTCCATGACAAATCTACAAAATGTAGAATAGATATATTATATATTTTTCGGAAAAACATAGAAAAATTCATTATTATAGGGTTGATGGTGTTATTCATTTGTTCATCAATATCAGAGTTTTAATATTGTTCATATTTTATTGTTTATTGAATAAACTAGTTTATTTTAAGAGGTTGGTTTTTTTTTTTACTTTTTTGCTTGTTCTGAAGACTGACCATACATGCATGAAATTGTTATACAGAGCTTAATTCTAGATATGATCTGTGTGGTGAAGCATAGTATCATTGCTACTTAGGTTCTGTCCAACCCTCCCTCTAATGTCTTGTGATCACATCATGGAGATCTTTAGAATAAAAGAGATGTGGATGGTTATGATAAGTTATGCAGCAATTTATGTTTGGTATGTTTTTGTCAGATTTATGTTCATTTAATGCAACCAAATATATAGCCTTGTAATCACGTCTTTTATCGCTGAAGGCAACATTCATAATATTTTTTGGAGGAACTGTTTCCAGAAGTGTTACCTAATCTGTTCCTAGATCTGTGCTTTATAATTTTATAACTTTCATGCCTCATCACGACTATAGTTTTGTACACATGACTAGTTGAAAGTTTGTAAAAGTGCATCACTTTATTAACCTAATAGTGCATTTCTTTCTAACTAAAGTTTCGTATACGTTGTGTGTTGTTTGTTATAGTTTTTAGCTCACCTGGCCCGAAGGGCCAAGTGAACTTTTCCCATCACTTTGCGTCCATCGTCGTCCGTCGTTGTTGTTAACTTTTACAAAAATCTTTTCCTCTGAAACTACTGGGCCAAATTAAACCAAACTTGGCCACAATCATCATTGGGGTATCTAGTTTAAAAAATTTGTCCAGTGACCCGTCCAACCAACCAAGATGGCCACCATGGCTAAAAATAGAACATAGGGGTAAAATGCAGTTTTTGGCTTATAACTCAAAAACAAAAGCATTTAGAGCAAATCTGACAAAGTAAAATTGTTTATCAGGTCAAGATTTATCTGCCCTGGAATTTTCAGATGAATCGGACATTTCGTTGTTGGGTTGATGCCCCTGAAATGGTAATTTTAAGGAAATTTTGCTGTTTTTGGTTATTATCTTGAATATTATTATAGATAGAGATAAACTGTAAACAGCAATAATGTTCAGCAAAGTAAGATCTACAAATAAGTCAACATGACCAAAATGGTCAGTTGACCACTTTAGGAGTTATTGCCCTTTATAGTCAATTTTTAACCATTTTTCGTAAATCTTAGTTATCTTTTAGAAAAATCTTCTCTGAAACTACTGGGCCAAATTTAACCAAACTTGGCCATAATTATCATTGGGGTATCTATTTTAAAAAATGTGTCCAGTGACCCGGCCAACAAACTAAGATGGCCGCCATGGCTAAAAATAGAACATAGGGGTAAAATGCAGTTTTTGGCTTATAACTCAAAAACCAAAGCATTTAGAGCAAATCTGACAGGAAGTAAAATTGTTGATCAGGTCATGATCTATCTGCCCTGGAATTTTCAGATGAATCGGATAATAGGTTGTTAGGTTGCTGCCCCTGAAATGGTAATTTTAAGGAAATTTTGCTGTTTTTGGTTATCTTGAATATTATTATAGATAGAGATAAACTGTAAACAGCAATAATGTTCAGCAAAGTAAGATCTACAAATAAGTCAACAAGACCAAAATGGTCAGTTGACCACTTTAGGAGTTATTGCCCTTTATAGTCAATTTTTAACCATTTTTAGCTCACCTGGCCCGAAGGGCCAAGTGAGCTTTTACCATCACTTTGCGTCCGGCGTCCGTCACTGTCCGTCGTCGTCCGTCGTCGTCGTTAACTTTTACAAAAAGCTTCTCTGAAACTACTGGGCCAAATTAAATCAAACTTGGTCCTAATCATCATTGGGGTATCTAGTTTAAAAAATGTGTCCAGTGCCCCGCCCAACCAACCAAGATGGCCGCCATGGCTAAAAATAGAACATAGGGGTAAAATGCAGTTTTTGGCTTATAACTCAAAAACCAAAGCATTTAGAGCAAATCTGACATGGGGTAAAATTGTTCATCAGGTGAAGATCTATCTGTCCTGAAATTTTCAGATGAATCGGGCAACCCGTTGTTGGGTTGCTGCCCCTGAATTGGTAATTTTAAGGAAATTTTGCTGTTTTTTGTTATTATCTTGAATATTATTATAGATAGAGATAAACTGTAAACAGCAATAATGTTCAGCAAAGTAAGATCTACAAATAAGTCAACATGACTGAAATGGTCAGTTGACCACTTTAGGAGTTATTGCCCTTTATAGTCAATTTTTATACGACCGCAAAAATTTAATTTTTTGTTGGTTGTATATTGCTATCACGTTGTTGTTTATGACCACAAAAGGAAGGTTGGGATTGATTTTGGGAGTTTTGGTCCCAACATTTTAGGAATTAGGGGCCAAAAAGGGCCCAAATAAGCATTTTCTTGGTTTTCGCACTATAACTTTAGTTTAAGTGAATAGAAATCTATGAAATTTTGACACAAGGTTTATGACCACAAAAGGACGGTTGGGATTGATTTTGGGAGTTTTGGTTCCAACAGTTTAGGAATTAAGGGCCAAAAAGGGCCAAATAAGCATTATTCTTGGTTTTCGCACAATAACTTTAGTATAAGTAAATAGAAATCAATGAAATTTTAACACAAGGTTTATGACCACAAAAGGAAGGTTGGGATTGATTTTTGGAGTTGAGGTCACAACAGTTTATGAATTAGGGGCCAAAAAGGGGCCCAAATAAGCATTATTTTTGGTTTTTGCACCATAACTTTAGTATAAGTAAATAGAAATCTATGAAATTTAAACACAAGGTTTATGACCATAAAAGGAAGGTTGGGTTTGATTTTGGGAGTTTTGGTCCCAACAGTTTAGGAATAAGGGGCCCAAAGGGTCCAAAATTGAACTTTGTGTGATTTCATCAAAAATTGAATAATTGGGGTTCTTTGATCTGCCGAATTTAACTATATATGTAGATTCTTAATTTTTGGTCCCGTTTTCAAATTGGTCTACATTAAGGTCCAAAGGGTCCAAAATTAAACTTAATTTGATTTTAACAAAAATTGAATCCTTGGGGTTCTTTGATATGCTGAATTTAAAAATGTACTTAAGATTTTTAATTATTGGCCTAGTTTTCAAGTTGGTCCAAATGGGGGTCCAAAATTATACTTTGTTTGATTTCATCAAAAATTGAATAAATGGGTTCTTTGATATGCCAAATCTAACTGTGTATGTAGATTCTTAATTTTTGGTCCAGTTTTCAAATTGGTCTACATTAAGGTCCAAAGGGTCCAAAATTAAACTAAGTACAAAAATTAAATTATTGGGCTTATTTGATATGCTTTATCTAAACATGTACTTTGATTTTTGATTATGGGCCCAGTTTTTTAGTTGGTCCAAATCAGGATTCCATATCAAGTATTGTGCAATAGCAAGAAATTTTCAATTGCACAGTATTGCACAATAGCAAGAAATATCTAATTGCACAATATTGTGAAATAGCAATTAATTTTCAATTGGTGTTATCTTTCTTTGTATAGAATAGTAGTTGATAATATATGTTGGAAATTTGCCAGACATGACTATGATGTCATTTTCTATTTTTATTTGCCAATAACTTTATGTAAATAACTTCATTGGAAATTTGCCAATATAAAAGGTTGCTGATGAAGCTTTTTTCCTTATCTTATCTAAAATGTTTTTAGATAATGTATGTTGGACATTTGCCAGACATGACTATGATGTCATTTTCTATTTTTATTTGCCAATAACTTTATGTAAATAACTTCATTGGAAATTTGCCAATATAAAATGTTGCTGATGAAGTTTTTTTTTCCTTATCTTATCTAAAATATTTTTAGCTTAAAAGTTGTGTCCATACTTGTTCTCATTTCAGATTTCATAAATAAAAAGAAAATTTCTTCAAACATTTTTTTGACAGGATTAATATTCAACAGCATAGTGAAATGCTCAAAGGCAAAAAAAATTTTAAGTTCATTAGACCACATTCATTCTGTGTCAGAAACCTATGCTGTGTCAACTATTTAATTTTAGATTTAAATAAGTTTGAAGAAGAAATCTTTAATTGATTTGTAAAATCTTGACATTTGTTTTGTGTAAAAAACCCATATAATGTCAAAAATTTAATCACAATCCAAATTCAGAGCTGTATCACGCTTAAATGTTTTGTCCATACCTGCCCCAACTGTTCAGGGATCGACCTCTGCGGTCGTATAAAGCTGCGCCCTGCGGAGCACCTGGTTAACCATTTTTCGTAAATCTTAGTAATCTTTTAGAAAAATCTGCTCCTCTGAAACTACTGGGCCAAATTTAACAAAACTTGGCCATAATCATCATTGGGGTATCTAGTTTAAAAAATGTGTCCAGTGCCCCGCCCAACCAACAAAGATGGCCGCCATGGCTAAAAATAGAACATAGGGGTAAAATGCAGTTTTTGGCTTATAACTCAAAAACAAAAGCATTTAGAGCAAATCTGACATGCAGTAAAATTGTTCATCAGGTCAAGATCTATCTGCCCTGAAATTTTCAGATGAATTGGACATTCCTTTGTTGGGTTGCTGCCCCTGAAATGGTAATTTTAAGGAAATTTTGCTGTTTTTGGTTATTATCTTGAATATTATTATAGATAGAGATAAACTGTAAACAGCAATAATGTTCAGCAAAGTAAGATCTACAAATAATTCAACATGACCAAAATGGTCAGTTGACCACTTTAGGAGTTATTGCCCTTTATAGTCAATTTTTAACCATTTTTCGTAAATCTTAGTAATCTTTTAGAAAAATCTTCTTCTCTGAAACTACTGGGCCAAATTTAACCAACCTTGGCCATAATCATCATTGGGGTATATAGTTTAAAAAATGTGTCCAGTGACCTGGCCAACCAACCAAGATGGCCGCCATGGCTAAAAATAGAACATAGGGGTAAAATGCAGTTTTTGGCTTATAACTCTAAAACCAAAGCATTTAGAGCAAATCTGACACGGAGTAAAATTGTTCATCAGGTCAAGATCTATCTGCCCTGAAATTTTCAGATGAATTGGACATTCCGTTGTTGGGTTGCTGCCCCTGAAATGGTAATTTTAAAGAAATTTTGCTGTTTTTGGTTATTATCTTGAATATTATTATAGATAGAGATAAACTGTTAACAGCAATAATGTTCAGCAAAGTAAGATCTACAAATAAGTCAACATGACCAAAATGGTCAGTTGACCACTTTAGGAGTTATTGCCCTTTATAGTCAATTTTACAACCATTTTTCGTAAATCTTAGTAATCTTTTAGAAAAATCTTTTCCTCTGAAACTACTGGGCCAAATTTAACCAAACCTAGCCATGATCATCATTGGGGTATCTAGTTAAAAATATGTGTCCAGTAACTTGGCCAACAAACCAAGATGGCCGCCAAGGCTAAAAATAGAACATGGGGGTAAAATGCAGTTTTTGGCTTTTAACTCAAAAACCAAAGCATTAAGAGCAAATCTGACAGGAAGTAAAATTGTTGATCAGGTCGCGATCTATCTGCCCTGGAATTTTCAGATGAATCAAATAATCGGTTGTTAGGTTGCTGCCCCTGAATTGGTAATTTTGAGGAAATTTTGCTGTTTTTTGTTATCTTGAATATTATTATAGATAGAGATAAACTGTTAACAGCAATAATGTACAGCAAAGTAAGAGCTAAAAATTAGTCAGTATGACCAAAATAGTCAGTTGACCCCCTAAGGAGTTATTGCCCTTCATAGTCAATTTTTAACAATTTTCTTAAAATTTGAAGATTTTCAATAGCATTTTCCACAGAAAGTACTGTTATAGATAGAGATAATTGTAAGCAGCAAGAATGTTTAGTAAAGTAAGATCTACAAACACATCACCATCACCAAAACACAATTTTGTCATGAATCCATCTGTGTCCATTGTTTAATATTCACATAGACCAAGGTGAGCGACACAGGCTCTTTAGAGCCTCTAGTTCGTAAATCTTAGTAATCTTTTAGAAAAATCTTCTCCTCTGAAACTACTGGGTTAAATTTAACCAAACTTGGCCATAATCATCATTGGGGTATCTAGTTTAAAAATGTGTCTGGTGCCCCGTCCAACCAACCAAGATGGCCACCATGGCTAAAAATAGAACATAGGGGTAAAATGCAGTTTTTGGCTTATAACTCAAAAACCAAAGTATTTAGAGCAAATCTGACATGCAGTAAAATTGTTCATCAGGTCAAGATCTATCTGCCCTGAAATTTTCAGATGAATTGGACATTCCGTTGTTGCGTTGCTGCCCCTGAAATGGTAATTTTAAGGAAATTTTGCTGTTATTGGTTATTATCTTGAATATTATTATAGATAGAGATAAACTGTAAACAGCAATAATGTTCAGCAAAGTAAGATCTACAAATAAGTCAACATGACCAAAATGGTCAGTTGACCACTTTAGGAGTTATGGCCCTTTATAGTCAATTTTATACGCCCGTCGTCTTTTAGACAGGACGTATTATGGTATACCGTTGTCCGTCCGTCTGTCCGTCCTTCCGTCGTCCACACTTCGGACAATAACTCAAAAATATTTTCACCAATTTCCATGAAACTTAAGTGAATTGTTTATATCTATTGATGTAAGCTCCCTTTTGGTTTTTTTTAATTTCAGATTTTAAGTTTTGGATTTATGGGGCTTTATTCATAAAAAAAGGGGGATTTTCAACACTTCGGACAATAACTCAAAAAGGCTTTCACCAATGTCCATGAAACTTTGGTGAATTGTTTATATCTATTGATGTAAGCTCCCTTTCAATTTTTATAAATTTCAGATTTTAAGTTTTGGATTTATGGGGCTTTATTCATAAAAAAGGGGGATTTTCAACACTTCGGACAATAACTCAAAAAGGCTTTCACCAATGTCCATGAAACTTTAGTGAATTGTTTATATCTATTGATGTAAGCTCCCTTTCAATTTTTATAATTTCAGATTTTACATTTCTGTGTTATGAATTTTTATGCTTAAAAAAAGGGGAATTTTTAATTTTGGGACAATAACTTACACTTTCACAAAATTTTATGCAACTTTGAAAAATTGTTTATATCTATTGACATAAGCTCCCTTTCCATTTTTATAAATTTTAGATTTTACGTTTTCTTAAGTAATGAATTTTTATACTTAAAAAGGGGGGATTTTATGAAACTTTGGTGAATATATTAATGTAACATCCCTTTTGATTTGTATATATATTTCTAGTTGATCATATAAATTCATTTAAAGCATAAAAGACAAGTTAAAAGAGCAACGGGCGTATCATTTGTAAAGCGCAGCCCTTTATTAACCATTTTTCGTAAATCTTAGTAATCTTTTAGAAAAATCTTCTCCTCTGAAACTACTGGGCCAAATTTAACCAAACTTAGCCATAATCATCATTGGGGTATCTAGTTAAAAAAATGTGTCCGGTGCCCCGTCCAACAAACCAAGATGGCCGCCATGGCTAAAAATAGAACATGGGGGTAAAATGCAGTTTTATAACTCAAAAACCAAAGCATTAAGAGCAAATCTGACAGGAAGTAAAATTGTTGATCAGGTCACGATCTATCTGCCCTGGAATTTTCAGATGAATCGGATAATCGGTTGTTAGGTTGCTGCTCCTGAATTGGTAATTTTGAGGAAATTTTGCTGTTTTTTTGTTATTACATGTATCTTGAATATTATTATAGATAGAGATAAACTGTAAACAGCAATAATGTACAGCAAAGTAAGAACTAAAAATAAGTCAGTATGACCAAAATAGTCAATTGACCCCCTAAGGAGTTATTGCCCTTCATAGTCAATTTTTATACGACCGAAAAAATTTTAATTTTTTGGTCGTATATTGCTATCACGTTGGCGTCGTCGTCGTCGTCCGAAATACTTTTAGTTTTCGCACTCTAACTTTAGTAAAAGTGAATAGAAATCAATGAAATTTTAACACAAGGTTTATGACCACAAAAGGAAGGTTGGGATTGATTTTGGGAGTTTTGGTCCCAACATTTTAGGAATTAGGGGCCAAAAAGGGCCCAAATAAGCATTTTCTTGGTTTTCGCACTATAACTTTAGTTTAAGTGAATAGAAATCTATGAAATTTTGACACAAGGTTTATGACCACAATAGGAAGGTTGGGATTGATTTTGGGAGTTTTGGTTCCAACAGTTTAGGAATTAAGGGCCAAAAAAGGGCCCAAATAAGCATTATTCTTGGTTTTCGCACAATAACTTTAGTATAAGTAAATAGAAATCAATGAAATTTTAACACAAGGTTTATGACCACAATAGGAAGGTTGGGATTGATTTTGGGAGTTTTGGTTCCAACAGTTTAGGAATTAAGGGCCAAAAAAGGGCCCAAATAAGCATTATTCTTGGTTTTCGCACAATAACTTTAGTATAAGTAAATAGAAATCAATGAAATTTTAACACAAGGTTTATGACCACAAAAGGAAAGTTGGGATTGATTTTTGGAGTTGAGGTCACAACAGTTTATGAATTAGGGGCCAAAAAGGGGCCCAAGTAAGCATTATTCTTGGTTTTTGCACCATAACTTTAGTATAAGTAAATAGAAATCTATGAAATTTAAACACAAGGTTTATGACCATAAAAGGAAGGTTGGGTTTGATTTAAGAAGTTTTGGTCCTAACAGTTTAGGAATAAGGGGCCCAAAGGGTCCAAAATTGAACTTTGTGTGATTTCATCAAAAATTGAATAATTGGGGTTCTTTGATCTGCCGAATCTAACTATGTATGTAGATTCTTAATTTTTGGTCCCGTTTTCAAATTGGTCTACATTAAGGTCCAAAGGGTCCAAAATTAAACTTAGTTTGATTTAACAAAAATTGAATCCTTGGGGTTCTTTGATATGCTGAATTTAAAAATGTACTGAGATTTTTAATTATTGGCCTAGTTTTCAAGTTGGTCCAAATGGGGGTCCAAAATTAAACTTTGTTTGATTTCATCAAAAATTGAATAAATGGGTTCTTTGATATGCCAAATCTAACTGTGTATGTAGATTCTTAATTTTTGGTCCAGTTTTCAAATTGGTCTACATTAAGGTCCAAAGGGTCCAATATTAAACTAAGTTTGATTTTAACAAAAATTGATTTCTTGGGCTTATTTGATATGCTTTATCTAAATATGTACTTTGATTTTTGATTATAGGCCCAGTTTTCAAGTTGGTCCAAATCAGGATTCCATATCAAGTATTGTGCAATAGCAAGAAATTTTCAATTGCACAGTATTGCACAATAGCAAGAAATATTTAATTGCACAATATTGTGCAATAGCAATTAATTTTCAATTGGAGTTATCTTTCTTTGTATATAATAGTAGTTGATAATATATGTTGGAAATTTGCCAGACATGACTATGATGTCATTTTCTATTTTTATTTGCCAATAACTTTATGTAAATAACTTCATTGGAAATTTGCCAATATAAAATGTTGCTGATGAAGCTTTTTTTCCTTATCTTATCTAAAATGTTTTTAGATAATGTATGTTGGACATTTGCCAGACATGACTATGATGTCATTTTCTATTTTTATTTGCCAATAACTTTATGTAAATAACTTCATTGGAAATTTGCCAATATAAAATGTTGCTGATGAAGTTTATTTTATTGTTTTATACAATAAACAATGTATATTCACTTTTACTACCAACCAATCTTTACCATTCAGTGATAACAAGCACTTTATTTTACATTTTAATATTTTATGATGTATTTAAAAGAGTAGTTATTGTTGCAAACTCCATTAGAAATTTGAATTGATATCAGTTTTGGAAAAAGGGAAACGGGGATGTGAAAAAAAGGGGGGGGGGTTAAATTTTTCTCATTTCAGATTTCATAAATAAAAAGAAAATTTCTTCAAACATTTTTTTGAGAGGATTAATATTCAACAGCATAGTGAATTGCTCAAAGGCAAAAAAAAACTTTTAAGTTCAATAGACCACATTCATTCTGTGTCAGAAACCTATGCTGTGTCAACTATTTAATTTTAGATTTAAAAAGTTTGAAGAAGAAATCTTTAATTGATTTGTAAAATCTTGACATTTGTTTTGTGTAAAAAAAAAACCATGTAATGTCAAAAATTTGATCACAATCCAAATTCAGAGCTGTATCACGCTTGAATGTTTTGCCCATACTTGCCCCAACTGTTCAGGGTTCGACCTCTGCGGTCGTATAAAGCTGCGCCCTGCGGAGCACCTGGTTAACAATTTTCTTAAAATTTGAAGATTTTCAATAACATTTTCCACAGAAAGTACTGTTATAGATAGAGATAATTGTAAGCAGCAAGAATGTTTAGTAAAGTAAGATCTACAAACACATCACCATCACCAAAACACAACTTTTTCATGAATCCATCTGTGTCCATTGTTAAATATTCACATAGACCAAGGTGAGCAACACAGGCTCTTTAGAGCCTCTAGTTTGTTTGTAACGTTACAAAAGTAGAAAGAGATGCATCGATTAATCAGTGATTACTAAACCTGTTTGACCTGTTTTAGACATTGTTTGTTTTGAGTTATAACAATGTTGAACATACCTCTTTTTTAGTGGGAAAAATATGTATATAACACATAACATGATCAAGTTAGAAAGAAATGCAGGGTTTGTACTAACAAAGGATGAACTACAAACTGTAGACACATTTTCCGCAAGTGTATTGTTTGTTAAAGTTTATGCAAGCTTTGCAAACGTATGTTAGAAATAAATGATCTAGATGTGTGTGCACTTAACTGTTTGTATCTATTGTGTTGGATAGAAATGCACTCAAAGACTGACATTAATGTTAAGTTAGGCTTAAAAGTGATCAATATATTTCTCGTAATTTATAGAGGGGCAAAGTTGTCTCCTGGTGGAGTTGATGTTCTTCAAGTACAATAGGCCTCTAAGGAATTCATAAAACATGAGTGGACATGCTGACATGTCTTGCCTGTTTTACTGACAATTGATTTTATGTTGATAGTCCAAAATGAAAAGCTTTACTACAGGTAAAACCTAAGCTTAACATGATCCAAGAAAATGAGGTCTGGGTCAAATAAACCAAACTGAAAATGCATGTAGACCTTTTAATCATTCTGAATGTAAACCAAGAAAAATAATTTTAACAATGACCAATAAACCATAAAAATGAGGTCAAGGTCAGATGATACCTGCTAGACATACCTATACACATTAAAACAGTCATTTCATACACCAAATAAAGTGACCTATTGCTTATAGTCAAAGAAAAACAGACCAAAAAACAAAAACTTTACACTGAGTTACGAACTGTGAAAATAAAGTCACTTTCAAATAAAACCTACGAGACTGACATGTACAGAGTGAAATATTTCCATACACCAAATATAGTTGACCTGATGTATATAGTATTAAAACAAGAATGTGTCTTAAGTACACGGATGCCTCATCCGCACTATCATTTTCTATGTTCAGTGGACTGTGCAAATCGGGTACAATCTCTAATTTGGCATTAAAATTAGAAAGATCATATCATAGGGAACATGTGTAGTAAGTTTCAAGTTGATCGGACTTCAACTTCATCAAAAACTACCTCAACCAAAAACTTTAACCTACCTCTACCAAAAACTATAACCTGAAGCGGGACAGACAGACAAACGGACGGATGAATGAACAGACGAACGAACAAACATAGACGGACGGACAGACCAGAAAACATAATGCCCATAAATGGGGCAATAAAATAAATACCAGAACTCAACCAGATGCTCCGCAGGGCGTAGCTTTATACGACCGCAGAGGTTGAACCCTGAACGGTTAGGGCAAGTATGGACACAACATTCAAGCTGGATTCAGCTCTAAATTTGGATTGTGATTAAATAGTTGACACAGCATAGGTTTCTGACACAGAATGAATGTGTTCTAATGAACTTAAAATTTTTGTTTCTCTTAGAGCAATTCACTATGCTGTTGAATATTAATCCTCTCAAAAAAATGTTTGAAGAAATTTTCTTTTTTATTTATGAAATTTCAAATGAGAAAAATTGAACCCAATTTTTTTAATCACATCCCCCTTTCCCTTATTCCAAAACTAATCTCAATTAAAATTTCTAATGGAGTTTGCAACAATAACTACTCATTTAAATACATCATAAAATATTAAGATGTAAAAAAAACTGCTTGTTATCACTGAATGGTAAAGATTATTTTAATTTATCAGTTGGTAGTAAAAAGTGAATATACATTGTATATTGTATATAACAAAGATTTAAGTTGATTCTGGACAAAGAAAGATAACTCCAATTAAAAAAAAATCTTGCTATTGCACAATATTTTGCAATTAGATATTTCTTGCTTACTATTCTGGACAAAGAAAGATAACTCTAATTAAAAAAAATTTGATATTTCACAATATTGTGCAATTAGATATTTCTTGCCATTGCGCAATACTGTGCAATTGAAAAG
Organism: Mytilus edulis; assembly: GCA_019925275.1. Lineage (NCBI taxonomy): Eukaryota > Metazoa > Mollusca > Bivalvia > Mytilida > Mytilidae > Mytilus > Mytilus edulis. The sequence continues at coordinate 27,058 of JAHUZM010000141.1, forward strand.
ACTTGCTATTACACAATACTTAATATAATAATTTTAGATCCTGATTTGGACCAACTTGAAAACTGGGCCCATAATAAAAAATCTAAGTACATTTTTGGATTCAGCATATCAAAGAACTTCAAGATTTCAATTTTTGTTAAAATCAAACTTAATTTAATTTTGGACCCTTTGGACTTTAGTGTAGACCAATTTGAAAACAGGACCAAAAATGAAGAATCTACATACACAGTTAGATTTGGAATATCAAAGAACCCCATTTATTCAATTTTTGATGAAATCAAACAAAGTTTAATTTTGGACCCCGATTTGGACCAACTTGAAAACTGGGCCAATAATCAAGAATCTAAGTACATTTTTAGATTCAGCATATCAAAGAACCTAACTGATTCATTTTTTGTCAAAATCAAACTAAGTTTAATTTTGGACCCTTTGGACCTTAATGTAGACCAATTTGAAAACGGGACCAAAAGTTAAGAATCTACATACACAGTCATGACAGTTAGATTCAGCATATCAAAGAACCCCAATTATTCAATTTTGATGAAATCAAACAAAAGTTTAATTTTGGACCCTTTGGGCCCCTTATTATGTTGGGACCAAAACTCCCAGAATCAAACCCAACCTTTCTTTTATGGTCATAAACCTTGTGTTTAAATTTCATAGAATTTTATTTACTTATACTAACGTTATGGTGCGAAAACCAAGAAAAATGCTTATTTGGGTCCCTTTTTGGCCCCTAATTCCTAAACTGTTGGGACCTAAACTCCCAAAATCAATACCAACCTTCCTTTTGTAGTCATTAACATTGTGTTTAAATTTCATTGATTTCTATTTACTTAAACTAATGTTATTGTGCGAAAACCAAGAATAATGCTTATTTGGGCCCTTTTTTGGCCCCTAATTCCTAAACTGTTGAGACCAAAACTCCCAAAATCAATCCCAACCGTTCTTTTGTGGTCATAAACCTTGTGTCAAAATTTCATAGATTTCTATTAACTTAAACTAAAGTTATAGTGCGAAAACCAAGAAAATGCTTATTTGGGCCCTTTTTGGCCCCTAATTCCTAAAATGTTGGGACCAAAACTCCCAAAATCAATACCAACCTTCCTTTTGTGGTCATAAACCTTGTGTTAAAATTTCATAGATTTCCATTCACTTTTACTAAAGTTAGAGTGCGAAAACTAAAAGTATTCGGACGCCGGACGACGACGACGACGACGACGACGACGACGCAGACGCCAACGTGATAGCAATATACGACGAAATTTTTTTCAAAATTTGCGGTCGTATAAAAACTTAAAAAGGAACCCCTTCTGACATGTACCCATTACAGTAGTTCCATGCAACACATATATTTATCCTACTGATTATAGTATTTAAGAGACAGATGCAATCACTTTAATCTTGATTTACTGATCTACCCAAAACAGTTATACTATTTCTCATAGTAAGTGAGAAGTTCTTTTTTTTCAAGTAGTCACTGAACCATGAAACTTATGTCTAGGACATTGAACATATATCATAACATAAGGTATCTGCATACAAGATATGAAGCATCCAGATCTTTTGCCTTCTGAAATATAAAGCTTTATGCAAATAGTTTTCAAGATGCCAAAGCCAGATAGTACATGTAATACCTTTGTCTCAAATGTATGAATGTTGTAACCAGAGCATGGTCATTATTTCAAGTTACATATTCACTGCATTTCCCTTCAGGACCTCAGTGCTTGAAGGGAGCAATTCCATCACTCACCACCATCACATCATTATGATTCTCACCACACATACCCTGGAAAGATATCAACTCTAACCACAATGAATTTTTCAAGTTTAGAATCAATTTTATGGGAGAGCATGATTTTCATTACAAAATCTCTGTGTTTCCAGACTGAGCTCTAACCATTTGTGCTTAAAGATGGCTACTCAAGGGAAGCAATCCTGTCACAATGTAATGAACTCAACTGATAACAACTATGACAGTTCTCATTTGATTGTTATGAAAGTGTTGCTCAATTTTTAGTTTCCAAGGAGACTGAATAACAATAACAAGTCATGATTGATTGTACGAGTTAAACCCTGCTTTCAGCACACTTGAGTAAAATCATGGTGCCATTTTTTATTTTTTTTTATTTTTTATTATTTATGACAAGGAAGCTAGAGCATCCTACAGTATTCGTTGATTTTTAAATTAAGATTTATCAGTTTTGGTGGAAACAAGCCTACATATATCATTTTGGGAGGTGAAATGAATAATGGCACAAAGTAGGCTGGGTTGATTTAGTCTGCTTTCATTGAAATTCAAGTTGTCCTCTTATGTATCCTCATCATCCCCATCATAACCATCAGTTCTTTGAATTTTACAACCACAAGATCTTTCATGTTCTTTCACTTAGAAGTTAGAATGGTGGCATCTATGACACTAGATAGAATTCTTTTTTGCACTAAAGGATGGTGGGGGACACTAAGTTAAGTTTTACCCTTGTGCATATTTGTACATCTCAAAAATTGGTTTAATTTCTCTAACTTTAGTTTGCCTCAACAAAATGTTATGAAACTATTAATACACAATGCTTATTACCACAAAAGACAGTTCAAATTTTAATTTTGGGAGCGTCACTTATACTGTTATGCCCTTTTACAAATGAAAAAATCGCTTATTCAACGTTTCCGTTCCCTTAACTAAGTTTCAACCAAATGTTCTGAATCTTACACACAATGCTTATTACCACAAAACTCAGATCAAATTAGAATTTAAGTAGCCTCACTTGTATCACTTCAGTTATGTACCTTTATAATGTTTTATGCAAGTGGGGGCATCATCTTTGTCCCATGGTCACATTCCCTATTAATTTCTTGTCATAACTGCAGTGTGATGCAGGTCCAGACATAATGTTGGTCATGTAGTGTAATCAAATAAGTTATAAAAAAGTTTTCACAAAACAATATTTATTACAAAATGTCACATAATTCAGATCTGTGTAGAATATCACCATCACAATATAACAACAAATAGAAAATAATTAATACATCTATAACAATAGTAAGCCTTAAAACACACAAGCTTAGGACGGCATATATATAGTAATAAATAAAGCTTGTGGTCAAAATGTTTATAAAAATTAAACTGGTTTACTTATCAGCAAATAAATATTTTGATAACTTTATAAACTGGTTGTCACTTTTAATACCTGAACTGGTAAAAAGAGTTGTTATAAGTAGGTCTTTTTACAGAAAATGAATTTGTCCACTCGCTATAGCTCTCAAAAGGCCAAAATACCTTTTTCATATTCATAATTGTCAATTGTTTGTGTATCTAAGATAAATAATATGGTTTCACTAGAAATATTGAAAGGTTTTGCTATTTTATGGTTGTCTTTATTGTTTTTAAGAGTTTAGAGGTTTTATTAATTTAGTATAAAGGGAACTGTACATATAATGATTGGTGGTGTTTAAATGCCACTTTTAAGTGTCATTTTTGGGCTATTTTGTGGCGGCCAGTTTTTATAGGTTGAGGAAGCCAAAGTGCCTGGATAAAATGATGACCTTTGATAGGAAAACTTACAATCCTATTCAATTAAGATTAGAGTTGATTGCACCTGCATGAGCAGGGTTCGAATTCACAACCTCAGTGTTGACTGGCTAATAATTACAGTAGTAGAGTTCCATAGACCACTCAGCAACTGAGGCCCTCTGTACATATAATGATTTCCTTAAATAAATAATTGTAATTCATTTATGCAGATGTTCAAAATCAAAGAAGATAATTGTCACCTTTGTTGTTAACAGAATAAACAAGAAATGCCCATAAAGAATAATTCTTATGCAAAAATGCAAATTATCTAGGATTCCAATAAGGTGCAAACCTAATGTTAGGTTATGAGATGAGGAGAAGCAATTTAATGCTGGTAAACAATTTTGTTAGATTGAATATTTTCAGGATTTTTTTTTTAATTGACACTAAATTGATATATTAGCTGAGAAAGATAACCATTTCACAATAAAATGTTTTCAAAATTAAACAGAGGCGGATTTAGGGGGGGCCAGGGCCCCCTTTTTTGAAAATATTTTGGTTAATTATATAGGGAATCACTGAAGATTGACGGGAGCGATGGGCCCCCACTTATGAAAATTTCTGGATCCGCCACTGTTAAAGAATAAAAAAAAACAAAAGGACGTACACTGATAAAATAAATATCTTAAGCAAAAATTAAAACAAATAAACTGGTAACAAAAAATAGAGTACAAAAAAAAATGTAGAAGGTTTTGAGTACATTTTTAGCTTAGGAGTAAAACACAAGGTAAGTTCAAAAATTTATCTGAAATCAATATTTATTTTATCAGCACTGATATATATTTCCTAACATATCACAGATAAAATCAATCAATAAATAATAAATTTAAAACAGCTGAACCTATGCAGATATTGGTCAGATAAAAAAATGACAGCGCAATTAAGACAAAATTTTTGTTTTCTTGTATTGTGCATTGTGACATTGAAAAAATAAAAATCAAACAATAATAATAATAAAATTATAAAATATACCCATAAACTAGCAAATAATAAAAAGTTATAGTAAGTCTAATTGCTTAGTAGAGATTTCTGATATGATTTGTTACAATGAAAATTGAAACTCTAAAAATAGTTTATTTGCTCTGTACATACTCCCTAAAATAGTTAAGGACCATTTATTAATATTTCCTATTTTTATGTATAGTCTTTAAAATTTCCTGTCTGACATATTCTGCAGCAGCCATGGACTCAAAATGGCACTGATAAACATCTTTGTGACTGAATATTTACAACTGGTATTAACTCATTAATCAAAGTGCAAGTGAGTACTAAGGGGTAAGGTCAAGATACATCTAATCGCTATTTATTCCATTCCGGATAAGTTCTAAAATTACAGAACTTTTTCATCCAGTTGAAGCTATCTGGGACCCTGTTTAAACAATTCACCATGCATGATACTTTTTAATGAGACCTGTTTAAACTACCGTAAATACTTCAAACAAAATATTTTTTTACTTCAATTTTAATTTCGAAAAAAGTGGATCATTCTATACCAAAGTTTCTTGATGATCACTTTCTAAAGTTTTTTCTCCCTCAGCTCACTTCTGATGACCTCCATTTTTCGGCCGGTGACCCAAACAGGAAGTTGCATAAATGACTGTTTTTCCTGGAATGGACTAAATAGCGATAAGGTGTATTGTTTTCATTTCAGGTGTTGTTTCCAAACACAGTACTTTTATATGAAGCCCTTGGAAAAAAGATAAAAATGAAAATAGCCCTCAATTTTTTTTGTCATGTATGAATTACAGTAATATTTATCTGTGTACTTTGAAAATATTTACACATTAAATACTGAATTCATGTAAAAACTACCTACTATGGCACAGGCTTATGAGTTTTAAATAAGTTGACCACTATAACTTAAAGGAAATGTGAGAATAGTTATCAATATGAAAAGAAAGCTTATCAATGTAAAAATAAGGAAATGTGGCATGATTGCAAAGAAGAAAACCATACATCAAAGTTCAAATGATGTAGATATAAGTACATGTATAAGTAATTATAGGTCACAGTTCAACCTTCAACAATTGAGAAAAACTCATACAACCTAAATTTTCACAAAAAATGCCCTACATCTGTAAAACAAGTGCAAGTCAAGTCATTTTAAACAAATCATGGAAGTAAGACATGATTTAAATTGTAAAAAATAAAGTTACAGTAGTAAGAGCAAACAGTAAAGCAATATCTAATTGTGTTCGTACATAAATAACAACAAAAAAGAGAATAACATATTAATCAAGTTCAATATAACTGATTGCACTTAGACTATAAATAAAATACTGGTTAAGGAATAGTTGCAGTTATTTACCATTTACTATCATTTGATATGTTTTGCAATAACCTTATTGATGCTTTAAAATTGTAATACTTCTGCTAAGACAGACAGTAATGAGATAAAAGTCCTTTCTTTAGTAATTCATGAAATGTTTGTTTCAATTACTCCTGGACTGTATCAGTTTTTCTCTACATATTTATCACCATCCAAATTTATGTAATGCACTGTACTTAGCGGTAGATAGGTCAATATGGACTTTCTCTCTAATTTGAACTAAATGTTTTGTATACAGAAACAGTGTTAAAGCATTATATAATAATCATAAACATTAGAAAAAAGTAAAGTTTCTTTAGAATTGAAAAAAAAATAGACTTGAAAAGTATTTCAACATGTTCAAAGTACAATTCATTTTCACTTGAACTTGACTATAGAAAGATATATAATTGTATCATCAAAGAATGCAGAGCTTAAAAAAATAGTATTTTTTTGGGGCATTAAATGGACATTTATGTACAAATCCTAAGGTATATGATATCCTTTAAAGTATTGCCTCAGAGCAACAAAAAAGGCCTATGGTCCCTATTCCAAACCAGTATTTTAAACAGAAATGAAGATGTGTACCTGAAAGTTAGAGTGATTGTTATGGCAAAAAATATAAAAAATCAGTAATTGTAATGGAAGTTCATAAAAATATACTATTAAAGTAACATTCCTGTGGTTTTTGCATACATATTTCTCTTCTGAAGAAATAATACACTGTTAATACATAAAGTACAGTAATACCAGCTATAATTTACTTTGAAATATTACTAGAATTGAGAAATTAGTTCTTAATTATGTGGCCTGAACATTCACAATCATTGGTTTTTCCGTGGTTTAGATATGACAAAAAATATATAATTAGCTTTTCAGTCACCGTGTAACCCTTGTCTTTATTTCCAATGACAGAACTGGTTTTAGGAAATTTTTGTTAACGTCATTGCAGAATTTTACAAAATAAAATGTAGCACGAGATGCATATATTTTTATATCAGGCCTAAGTTTACACTGGTTTTTTTCAGTCAACTAATGATTAAGGTTTCATAGTTTTCAGTTCATTCATTTGTAGCTAAATAAAAAATTCAGAAATGGTAACAATTGTGATTCATAATCTGATGTATTTATAAAGAAAACTTCTAAGCCAAGGCTTACATATCAAGTTATTCTCTGTTGTCAATCAGAATAAAACAAAATAATGATAAAATGTGGGGTGCAAAGGACAACTTAATTATATATTTTAAATCTGATCTGTCTATAAAACTTATATGTCATGAGCAAAAGAAACTTTCAAGGACCTGCAGCTCTTTTCACAAAAAATCTGGAGAGTAAAAATACTCAAAAGTCATATACATTTGAGTATAACTTACTATCAATTTTAATTTGTAAGATTTTTGGTGAAAAGAGTCACTGTTCAAAATCAATAAAACCAGAAGAATAAATTCTTCAGTAATATCAGGTATCATTAAAGTTGCATTATTTTTCTTCAAAAATAAAATGGGGTGGCATTGGGGTGTATAAATATAAAAACATAAATCTCATTTTAAATCACAGTGTTGGAATGCTTATAGGTTCTGATGAGAAAATAGGGTATCCAAGTGGTGGGTCAGCAGACTGTACAGTTAGATTTCTGAGAATTGTGGGATGTGCTTGTATACTGTAACGCTCCTCATCATCATTGGTCAGATATAACAGTTCCAGACTTAGATTGGCCCACTGTCCCTTGACTACTTCTGGATTCATCCTCCCGATATGTGCCATCACTGGCTGAAGGGAAAGAACTCGACTGTTATAGGTTCCCTATAAAAGAATGGAATACATTTAATCTGATTTGCTAAAATTCCATATCTTCTCTAATGACAAATATAGTGATAAAGATATGCAGTTTGCCACTATTTCCCTTTCTAGCTTTAAGATTCATGTAGGAACCTGAAAATGAAATGAATGCTCTGAGAATGTGCAGTGTATATAGTAAATAATTGATTAAAGAAATTACTTGAGATATCAAGAATGCATAAGCAAAAGCATACATTTGAGAAGCTGCTATCTTAGATCAACCTTTCAACATAAATTAACTTATTTCAAATTTGAGATATATTGAAACTGCATTTAAATCAGAACAATATCAAATGTCATATTTTCTAAACTATTTGTGATTTTTTTTCATTTAGAAACATTTCACAATACAAGTCAAATAACATCATAATTTATATATTGCAGAATTTCATAAATTTCGATGTTTCAAATTGACTGACCAACTTACTGTTTATTACTAATATTTGGCTGGTAACTTAATATACTTATTTTTTATTATTATTATGTGATTTACATTTCATTTGTGATAGAGGGATTGTATTTAAAAAAAAATCATGTCCATGTCTTACATATATGGATGTGACAGAGTTTCCAAGTGACAACTGGAGATTTGATTATTTTCAGCTGCATTTTAGCAGAGACATATACTGTATTTGTATGTCTCTGAAGTCTCTGATTTTAGGTATCATAACTGGAGATTTTTATGAACATTTACAGTGTTCATTGTAATGATAAAACTACTTTTTTCATTATCTTAGCAAGATAAATGAAGATCTCATTTTGCATCTGCTTTGAACTCTTTTTGAAATACTGACGAAAAAAATTAATTTCAAGCATCTTTTCCTAAATTAGTAATAAACATTTAATAAGTTAACAACAATATAATGTATGTGCACTAGTATGGAACGCCATCACTGCCTTATAAGAAGACACTACTATGACATAATGCAAATGTTGCTTACATGATGTGAATTCTCCTTTATATGATGTGAACTCTTCATTACATGATGTGAATTCTTCTTTACATGATGTGAACTCTTCTTTACATGATGTGAACTCTTCATTACATGATGTGAATTCTTCTTTACATGATGTGAACTCTTCATTACATGATGTGAATTCTTCATTACATGATGTGAATTCTTCATTACATGATGTGAATTCTTCATTACATGATGTGAATTCTTCTTTACGTGATGTGAACTCTTCATTACATGATGTGAATTCTTCATTACATGATGGAAACTCTTCATTACATGATGTGAAAACTTCACTACATTACATGATGTGAAAACTTCATTACATTATGTGAAAACTGCATTACATGATGTGAAAACGTCTTTACGTGATGTGGTTGTTTCATTACATGATGCAAAACTTTCCATATGTGCTGTGAAAATAAAAACCCTTGTACATGATGCGAATACTTTAGTGTATGATGTGAATATTGCAGTACGTGATGATATAACTGCATTACCTGATGTGAACGTCACCTTATAATTATACGTCATGTAAATTGTTAAATGAGACCATCCTCCCGGGACGTGTAGTTGCCAGTATTGTGTCCCTATTCGACCATCTGGACACCTTATGTCAGATTATGGCTGAACAACAGACAATTAATTAAATGAGACTATGTTTAGTCACAAATGTACAATAATTGCGGACAAACGAGAGTTAACAAACTTTTTTAAAGGAAGTTCAAAAATAGAGTAATTTCAAGTGTAAAATGAAAAATAAAGTGTTCCCAGAGTTAGTCTTTAGTAAAGTAAATTGGCTTCGCGTTGTGTTTTAAGTAGTAAAATTGCACCAAGAAGAGATGACTAACGCTAGCGAACTGCACCGAAGTGGTGACTAACTCTAAACTCAAGTGGACTACTGGGCTTTGTTCATTGTTGAAGGCCGTCAGTGACCTATAATTGTTAATGTTTGTGTCATTTTGGTCTTTTGTGGATAGTTGTCTCATTGGCAATGACACCACATCTTCTTTTTATACTACAGACCGGCGAGTTTTTTTTAGACCTGTACAAGGCCGACTCCGATTGAAAAACAATTAAAATCCTTATATTGTCATTAAACCGGATAACTTTTACATTAAAGGTACTGAAAACAAATTGAATAAACTAATATTCATTGAAACATTACAGAAACATCAAAAGTTAAATACTAAATCAGTTAAATTAACAATCCTTACTTTTATCTCACTATGGAGTTCAAATCAAATTAAACTCAAAATAAACATTTACAGCTAATTTCCAAAAGCATGTAGAGCAAGACTTTAGTTAGCTTCCTTGCTTTTTATTTTATTTTGTACAATCATTAGGATAACACCCAATCAAATTCAAATATTACATATTCAGTTTCGACTACGCCTATATATATATTGTTTAAAGATTTCAATCTTATTTACCAAGCTTGTATAAACAATCATAGGAACAAAGCAAGCAATCGAACCAAAGTTTTGCTTTACATGCATTAGGAAATTAGCTGTAATCAACAAATAATTAATCTATCCAAAAGTAAGGGGAATTAACTAGGCACATTTATTACACTATTATACGGTTCATATTTACGGGAACCTCAGTATAATATACTAAACGTTTATGAGTAGTTGAAGCGGACTTTAGGTTTGCACTTTATCCGTCTGTCAGAATGTCCGTCCGGAAAACTAGCTTTCCGCATTTTTTAGTTTTAAACATATTTATTTATAATGGATTCGGTAACACGTTTTGCAACTTATTTAAATCCCTTTCCACTTTGCAAATGCGAGTTCTGATTTGTAGCGGCATTAGCCTACTCGTTTTCGAAATCTACAAGGATGTCTTTTACGTGCAAGAGATATGGCACTGTTGTTGGCCATGCTTTAAGATATTGATTTGATATTTAGTATATAATATAACTTTGACAAGTACAGATCAAGTTCTAATTTTGTTACGGTTTGAGGATTTTTTTGCAGAGTTATGGCCCTTGGACTCAGAAAATTCACTCAGATAATTGGTTTCCATATTTTTTTTTTTTTTTTTTTTTTTTAAATATATTGACTTAAAATTTGACATAAAAATTAGTAGTGAAACCATGACAAGTTACAGATCAAGTGCGAATTGTGTTTGCAAAGTTATGGTCCTCGAACTTAGAAAAATAATGCAAGAAATAAATTTTCCACTTTTTTTTGGTCATTAACTTACAGATTTAGATTTGAAATTTGGTTTATAGTTTGACCATTACAAGTTACAGATCAAGTTTAAATTTAGTTTTGATTTGATGATATTTTGCAAATTCATCTGATCCTTAGACCTAGAAAACTCACACAATGTTCTGCACATGTTTTAATCATGCTTGTCTAACTACCGTTATATTAATTTGGTATTTGGTATCTACTTTTAACATTACAATTTACACATCAATTTCAAATTTTCTGTTTGAGAATAATGAATTTTTACTGGTAGGGGACTATGTATTGCCATGCAATACTTTCAGAATGCTGGATACTACCCATACTGGTCTTTGTCCACACTTTTTAAGTTTGTGTATCACTTCTTAGCCATTTTTTATGGATTTTTTTTTAAAGTTTAGATAAATTAATAGATTAGTTAATTTGAAAGTGAGATATGTAACAAAGTAACGTAAGTGAGACAATTGCACATGACCAAACAGTTACTCAAATCAATCTACTTGAGGGTAAAATCCAGCAACTAGACCACAACTTGTTTACAGCAAACATCAATGGAAGTCATGGCTACAGTAAACATCTTCTAACTCAAAAGTCAACTACACTTGGTATCCGTAAGATGTACAACCAGTACAGAGAGAAGAAATGGAATCAAGTCCAAGAGTTGTCTACCCTGATCATGAAGTCTGCCAACTCCACTCCTACATCTACTGGGAGCACCTCAGAGGGTTCACCAAGACGTACACAACAAGACAATGACACTACTGTACAGTCTTTGACAGAAGATTTCTGTGTATTCCCCAGAGACTGTTAATATATTTGTGAATTGTTATCACTGTATTGAAACTTAGTGCTTTCTAGTGTGAATTGTTAATCAATTGTTATCTAATATAAATAAATATATAAAAAAATATTATCCTTGTTTTAAGTTTTCATTTTATCAGTACAATCTACATACATTTGATAATACACCCATCTCTTGAATAGAGTGATAAAAGATATAAAAAAAATGTGTTTATTAAAGAAGTGCAATGACCTTAGTAAACTTTTGCTTTATTTAACAAGATTGCTGCATCATAAGCATAATGTCCCCACCAATGTATAAATGATGAATCAAACATCGTGTCACAATGTGTAGTTATGGTACAATGGACACAATATGGTAAACATAGCAGAACTCCGATACAAATGGTCAAAGCAAATGACAGTACAATTTGGTCAACTTCACACTACCAGGTATGAGCATTCTAAAAAATAGTCTCTAGATTCAAAGACAACAATCATGACAATGTTGTGGTCATACAACAATAGATTTCTAGAGCCAACAATGAATAACTATCAAGCAATGAACAAGAGTGCACACACTGAAATATCACACTTCTGTACTAATCATTGATAATATGTTGATAGTCCTAAATATAAAACTTTATTAAAACTGTCACATAAACTTAACATAAACCCAGAAAACTAAACATTGACCAATGAACCATGAAAATAAGGTCAAGGTCAGATGAACCATGCCAGGCAGGCATGTACAGCTAACAATTCTTCCATTCAACAAATATAGTTGACCTATTGCTTATAGTTTAAGAAAAACAGACAAAAACACAAAAACTGAACACTGAACAATGAACCTTGAAAATGAGGTCAAGGTCAAATAAAACCTGCATGACTGACATATAAATCACAAAATATTTTTTAATACACTAAATATAGTTGACCTATTGCATAAAGTGTTAGAAAAAAAGACCAAAACTCAAAAACTTAACTTTGACCACTGAACCATGAAAATGAGGTCAAGGTCAGATGACACCTGTTAGCTAGACATGTACACCTTACAATCATTCCATACACCAAATTTAGAAGACCTATTGCATACAGTATAAGAAAAACAGACCAAAACACAAAAACTTAACTATAACCACTGAACCATGAAAATGAGGTCAAGGTCAGATGACACCTGCCAGTTGGACATGTACACCTTACAGTGCTTCCATACACTGAATATACTAGACCTATTGCTTATAGTACCTAAGATTTGGACTTGACCATCAAAACTTAACCTTGTTCACTGATCCATGAAATGACGTCGAGGTCAAGTGAAAACTGTCTGACAGGCATGAGGACCTTTCAAGGTACGCACATACCAAATATACTTATCCTTTTACTTATAATAAGAAAGAATTTAACATTGCAAAAAATCTTAACTTTTTTTTCAAGTAGTCACTGAACCATGAAAATGAGGTCAAGGACATGTGACTGACCGAACTTCGTAACATGAGGCATCTACATACAAAGTATGAAGCATCCAGGTCTTCCACCTTCTAAAATATGTAGCTTTTAAGAAGTTAGCTAACGCTGCCTCCGCCACCCCATCACTATCCCTATGTCGAGCTTTCTGCAACAAAAATTGCAGACTCGACAAAAAGCATAAAAATTAATTAAAACACACTCCCCCCTTAACAAACAACCATGGGGCAGAATATTCAATAAGTACTGTAAGGTACACTGGTACAGTGTCCTTTTTAATACCTAGTATTTGTTTGGGACAATAAACATTTTTAAGGAAATGTTTGTGGAAAAAGTCAGCAGCATTATTCTGTTGAGGAGTGAAATAAAAAAATCACTAGTTGAAAATATAAGTGACTAGCAGCATGATTCCTTGTGTAAACATTTTGAAAGCTATAAAAGAACTAACTGCACACATGGAATCTTTACCTGTGCTTTATTGTGGCCCATTGAGAATAACTGTTTCCTTGACGACAATACAGCAGCTTTCCAATCATCATCCTTTTCCAGTCCAATGTACCAGTCTTTGTCATACTCCTCAAAGTATTCCTGTGTCTCCTCTGGGGTGTTAGTTTCGCCTATCAGTATCTGGTCCAGCATCAACTTAAAACCATACCTGTGATATTACATGTATATACAAAATTAAGCACTAGTCAAAAGAAATGAATGCCATCGTCAAAGATGAAAGTACATGTTTTTAAATTCTTTGGCTAATTAACCCTTTCTGGACCCTTTAAAAAAAAATAATTATTTATCAACTTGTTGCTGTGATTGCCATTGATCTCGATAGTTAATTGACTTAGTTGAAAGATGAATACCTTTATCACCCTCTGGATGAATCTAATGTGCTAACAGGTGTTAGAGAAATTGACAACTTTTTAATTTTATGATGTAGAAAATTTATGGAAGAAATTATTGATGCAAGTTTTAACATGGGTAAGCATTATATTCGTGAATATTTTTGCCCGAGCGATAGTGAGGGCTAAAATAACACTAATATAATGCCTACCCATGTTAAAACTACAATAAAGTATAGCTTGCATCAATTATTTCGATTCTGATTAGGACAATTAAGATAATTTCTATGTCAAATGTGTATAAGGGTAAAGCAATTGTGTAGGCTCTTCCATGAACCTCCCTTTTTTATTTGTAAACAAGCAAACAGCTGGCAATGTGATTTTTCAGAGGGGGGAGTTTTGAACAGCCAGCATGAACGGTTATCATATCTAGGTCAAATATGTCAATTTCAGAATTCAACACATTACAGTCATAGTAAATGAATTAGTAACAACATGTGCATTATTTAAGATTTTGGAAGTGTTTTAAGTTAATGAAATATTAAAATGCATGCTAATTTGATAAAATTCATTGTTCTGCAGTAGTCAATATACGCATGTGCAAAATAAATTATTGGATTTAGAGCTTGGGTTTATTCATAAAGCGAAGGAAGCACGTCATATTAGAACACAGAATCATTAGAAAAGCAGATTCTTAAATTACCTGTATGCTCTGAGAACTAAGTTATGCAACTGCTTGTCTTCTGACAACCAATCTAACATAGCATTCCAAGGTAAATCACCATTATAATACTTGTATAGCTGACTAGCACTTTTTACACTCCCTGAAATGTACAAGTACAAGGTAAAGAATTTAATCTAAATCTGTTAACAGACTGTGGATAATTACTAAAGATAATTGTTTTTGTGCTGCAGTGTTTGTTCCTTTCAAACATCTGTCTCTATATTGGTGATTGATTATTTCTTGCTTTATGTGCAGTAGCAGCTATCTTACATGTATATGTCGTGTACAAGTTGCGATTTTGTACAGGTTATAACATGAACAAAACTATTGTACATGTTATAACTTGTATAATGGAAAAATACAAGTTATAACATGTACAAAAGTACCTCATACATGTTATAACCTGTACAAAATATTGCTTTAAAATGATTTTAACTTGTACAAAATTTAAAATAAATCTTAATGAAGTAAAATATACATTTAAATTCACCAATGCATAAAGAACAACAATAAATAGGCCAGAACGTGTCTTTTTCTGTAGAGGACAATGATTACAAAGTTTCAAAAATATATTTTTCATGACTTATGTTGGCAAAATGTGTTTTCATGTAATTGTAAGTTTTATGCAGTCCATCATGGCTTAAATAAGTGTGAAACTATTCACTAAAAGTTTGCATTCCTCAATGACAATTACATTAGATACTAGTAACTAAATTCTTCCAAAAAATTTAAGAACGATTCCTAATAATTTTGGGAAATACTCCTCCCTCTCGATTTTATAGCATGCAAAGACTAAAACAATGTCGTATATGCTTACTCTGTAAAAGCAAGAGAGAGCTGAATTAGTTTTCATTGGACCACGCTTCATTATCAATATCTTTGGATCTACTCTTCAACATTTTTGGCCTTCAGCATGACTTATGTAAATTTATAACTCAATTTTTGTTTATAAACTATAACATCATTGCATGAGGCAAATGTCATTTTGATGTTTTAAATAAATATCCTCTACTTTGAAAGCATGTATTTGTGGTCTTTGGATGTTGTCTGCTCCATGGGCGGGTTGTTGTCTTTTAGACACATACCCCATTTCAATTCCCAATTTTATTTGTAGACACATCTATCCTGGCTATCCTCTTATGTCTTTTAGTGTCAACTAAAATGAAAGTATTTTACTATTGCCTTCAAAGTGGACACTTACAATAATAATTCATCAAATAAAGATATGTCCATAGATAGTCATAAGAGGATCATAACACATGTCCTAAGATATATCTTATGACAGGTCTTAGGAATGCTTCCTAATACCGACACCTGGACATTAACTGTTTCAAAAAAGGACAAAACACACTAACATGAAGGAATAATAAAAAAGTTATGAAAATGTTATTGAGGTCAATATCATCTGTTGCGATAATAGAAAAATATCCTTATTTTTCGATTTTGCACAAGTTAAAACCATTTTTAAGCAATATTTTGTACAGGTTATAACATGTATGAGGTACTTTTGTACATGTTATAACTTGTATTTTTGCATTATACAAGTTATAACATGTACAATATTTTTGTACATGTTATAACCTGTACAAAATCGCAACTTGTACACGACATATACACATACAGGAGAGAAGTAATAGGATTTAAGCTTATATTTACTTCACTCAAAAATATTATTTCTTAGACAGGTACAATAATAATACATACATTGTATATGTAATCAATCACTATCTACAAGGACTGGTACAATTAATCTAATAATGTCTCATGTTGAAAGATCTAGCTATAGAACATCATCTATAATTCATTAACATGAGTTTCTTTTGTATAAATGACTAAAAAAAACCTTATCAGGATGATCACTGATTGGTCACTTGTAAATGTAGCTGCTTAAGTCTATTTTTTATCCATATGTAGATTATCAAAAAAATGAGCAGACATTTATTGGTGGAAAATGTAATTAATCTCAGGTAAAACTTGAAATACTAAAAATCTACCATTTCTTCATAGTTTTCTTCAGGGCAGTTTTACAGTACCTTATTTTTTTTTGTTCAAAATTCAAAAAAATATGTATGCATTGAAAAAATCCAACTATTAATTAACATACCATTTGATTCAAAAATGGAATAACAAGCCATGATAAGCTGTGAGTAACAATTAAGTAGAGCCTCATCCCCGGTAACTTCTCCTAGTACTTGTTGTGTAGATAGTCCAGTGTTTGACCAGTCCAATGTACCCAATACATGTTTGTACCAGTCTCGTGGAAATTTACTCAAGTACCGAGACAGCTGTGAATATTCTAATGGCAGTTCTCTCCACCTTGATGGTAAACTTATCTGAGTGGAATGTGAACATTTAAAGTCAGGTGACCCTGCTAGATTAGTGACAGGTTTATAAATTGTGTTACCATAAGAAAACTGGTTCTTTTTTATTGGAGCCTTAGATGTATTGTTGGCCGGTTTGGATCTTTGGTTAATATCCATAGCTGGTAACCCAAAGTCAAGGTCATCTAACATCTCATCAAGAACGTCAATATCGTCATCAGATTTCATTGGTTTATTTGATACTATTGGTTTTTTTATTTCTTTTTTGGGTGGTTTCTTATCATTGAATATACCATCTTCAGAAAATATACTGTCAGTAAAACTATTGAGTGAAGACCATGATGACTTCCTTTTTACCGACCTTGATGATGGTGGACGGACAGTTGTTCTGTTATCTTTATCTATCACAACTTCCACTGTTGTTTTATGAACTGGTGGAAAGTTACCTTTCCTTGTATTTTCTGTATTTGTAACATTATTGGAATGCCTTAAGTTACCATTGAGACCATTGGAAAAATTATTATTAGATTCCTTTTTGAATTCTGTCAATTCAACTTTTTCAATCGGTTTTTGTCTAGCCTTTGTCAGACTTTCATCCCCTTTTTTCTTTCCTTCCTTTAATTTGATCTGATTCACATGTCTTATTAGAACCCATACTAAAGCTTTGATGAAAGAGTCCATGACAATATCATAATTAGCTGGATAATCTATAATTCCAGTCAGAACATTTCTAGCATCAGAATATGCCTCTACATTAGCAGAATCCATAGGTGTCAATGTATGCATTGGATACTCGTTGATATAACCCATACAAGAAGCATCTTCCTTTTCAAATGCTGATTCAAATATTTCATCTATCCTCGCTGCTTCAGCAGTGTGACAAGATGTTTCCTGCAATTCCAATCCTTTAATATTTAAGGAACAGAATCCATAACCTCTCTCAAGAACCATAACCCAAACTAGTCTGTCCTGGAATCTGACAAGGTAATGGAAACCTGGTACTGGTTCACCTATTAAAAAATCAAAATATGTAAACTATAACTAAAGTGTAAAATCAAAGAGTATCTCATAATATTCCATACATTTGATTTTTATTTTTGGTATTTTAATGCCACTTTTAAACACCGCATTTAGGATATTTTTAATGCCACTTTTAAGCACTGCATTTAGGCAATTTTGTGATGGCCAGTTTATTGGTGGAGGAAGCCGGAGTAAACCATGACCTTTGATAGGAAAATCCTAGTCAATTAAGATTGGAGTCAAGTGAACCCGCACAATCGGGGTTCAAACTCACAACCTCAGTGTTGACTGGCTAGTGATTACAGTAGTAACTACTTAGACCACTCGACCACCAAGGCCCCTATTCAATACATAAAAATAACAGAAAACTAATCTGAATAATGCATGTGTATGTGTTTCATTTAAATTCAGCAATTACTTGGTAGTACTTTTATAAACACCTCTCGTTTAGTTGGAATATGTGGTGTTTATACAAAATTATATTGATGATTTTCTCTTTTTTAAGGTTATCTGACCATTTGGCAAAAATTGGAAACTTTGCAAACTCTTTTTATTTAGCAAAACTTGTTTAGAGGATTTAAACAGCTTTTTTACATTTTTTCCAACACTGAAACACTTTTCTTCAAAATGAATTTAACAAATTCATGTACATTCATCATTGTATTTAAAAAATATAAATATGAGACCCAATTTTTATTGTGATATTGATATCATTATGTAGATTTGTTTGTACTAAAAATTAACCAGATGCTCCGCAGGGCGTAGCTTTATACGACCGCAGAGGTTGAACCCTGAACGGTTGGGGCAAGTATGGACACAACATTCAAGCTGGATTCAGCTCTAAATTTGGATTGTGATTAATTTGTTGACACAGCATAGGTTTCTGACACAGAATGAATGTGTTCTAATGAACTTAAAATGTTTGTTTTCTCTTAGAGCAATTCACTATGCTGTTGAATATTAATCCTCTCAAAAAAATGTTTGAAGAAATTTTCTTTTTTATTTATGAAATTTCAAATGAGAAAAATTGAACCCAATTTTTTTAATCACATCCCCCTTTCCCTTATTCCAAAACTAATCTCAATTAAAATTTCTAATGGAGTTTGCAACAATAACTACTCATTTAAATACATCATAAAATATTAAGATGTAAAAAAACTGCTTGTTATCACTGAATGGTAAAGATTATTTTAATTTATCAGTTGGTAGTAAAAAGTGAATATACATTGTATATTGTATATAACAAAGATTTAAGTTGATTCTGGACAAAGAAAGATAACTCCAATTTAAAAAAAATCTTGCTATTGCACAATATTTTGCAATTAGATATTTCTTGCTTACTATTCTGGACAAAGAAAGATAACTCTAATTAAAAAAAAATTAGCTATTTCACAATATTGTGCAATTAGATATTTCTTGCCATTGCGCAATACTGTGCAATTGAAAAGACTTGCTATTGCACAATACTTAATATAATAATTTTAGATCCTGATTTGGACCAACTTGAAAACTGGGCCCATAATAAAAAATCTAAGTACATTTTTGGATTCAGCATATCAAAGAACCCCAAGATTTCAATTTTTGTTAAAATCAGACTAAGTTTAATTTTGGACCCTTTGGACTTTAGTGTAGACCAATTTGAAAACAGGACCAAAAATGAAGAATCTACATACACAGTTAGATTTGGTATATCAAAGAACCCCATTTATTCAATTTTTGATGAAATCAAACAAAGTTTAATTTTGGACCCCGATTTGGACCAACTTGAAAACTGGGCCAATAATCAAGAATCTAAGTACATTTTTAGATTCAGCATATCAAAGAACCTAACTGATTCATTTTTTGTCAAAATCAAACTAAGTTTAATTTTGGACCCTTTGGACCTTAATGTAGACCAATTTGAAAATGGGACCAAAAGTTAAGAATCTGCATACACAGTCATGACAGTTAGATTCGGCATATCAAAGAACCCCAATTATTCAATTTTGATGAAATCAAACAAAGTTTAATTTTGGACCCTTTGGGCCCCTTATTCTGTTGGGACCAAAACTCCCAAAATCAATAGCAACCTTCCTTTTATGGTCATAAACCTTGTGTTTAAATTTCAAAGATTTCTATTTACTTATACTAACGTTGTGTTTAAATTTCATAGATTTCTATTTACTTATACTAACGTTATGGTGCGAAAACCAAGAAAAATTCGTATTTGGGTCCCTTTTTGGCCCCTAATTCCTAAACTGTTGGGACCTAAACTCCCAAAATCAATACCAACCTTCCTTTTGTAGTCATTAACATTGTGTTTAAATTTCATTGATTTCTATTTACTTAAACTAAAGTTATTGTGCGAAAACCAAGAATAATGCTTATTTGGGCCCTTTTTTGGCCCCTAATTCCTAAACTGTTGAAACCAAAACTCCCAAAATCAATCCCAACCTTTCTTTTGTGGTCATAAACCTTGTGTCAAAATTTCATAGATTTCTATTAACTTAAACTAAAGTTATAGTGCGAAAACCAAGAAAATGCTTATTTGGGCCCTTTTTGGCCCCTAATTCCTAAAATGTTGGGACCAAAACTCCCAAAATCAATACCAACCTTCCTTTTGTGGTCATAAACCTTGTGTTAAAATTTCATAGATTTCCATTCACTTTTACTAAAGTTAGAGTGCGAAAACTAAAAGTATTCGGACGACGACGACGCCAACGTGATAGCAATATACGACAAAAATTTTTTCAAATTTTGCGGTCGTATAAAAAGCCATTATATGAGTTTTCTCCCAGTATTTAACCTACTAAAGAGAAAAAAAAAATCACATAACTGTTTCAAACATAGCTTTTTATTGTTTTTTGTCAATGATAACTAAACATTGAAACCTACCAAGACTGCCATCTGCAAATGCTGCCCTTAAAGTTTGTGATAACTTTGGAGCCACTTGCATATAAAACATAGTATCTGGATTACTGTTAGCCGATGCTCCTACTGCCTCAGGCCAGAACTTGTTTGGACGTGGAAATCCAATGAAGAACAAAGGCAGGGTAAAGAGTGACAGTAATGGTGCAGAAAGAATTGTGGCTGCTCCAATGATTCCTAATACCACAGGGAAGAACAATATCGATAAGACAAATATTGGAATTGTTGACTTCCTCCTCTGTTTCTTGTCTGACACAGATGTGATTAGAAGAGTGAAGGCAAAATATAATTTGTAGATGAACTGGAAAAATCTGTCTCTTGAAAGTCCTATTAGAAGTGACAGTATTGGTACTCCATAACTTATAACTGTGGTATTGTTTGGAATGGCAACCAGTATTATGTGTACAATTGAGAGTTCTAGCAGGCTGTTAACTGTCCCCTGCCAAATCTGCAAGATAAAGAAGATACAAGTTTTCCATGAATTTCAGCTAATTTGGATCTGATCTATTAAATGTAAGTTTAGAATTTAATCATGCAAGATAAATCAATGCCCTTCTGTATATATATGCTGTAGGAGGATTATTACTATGAAGATTTTTAAAAATGCATGTTTTTATAATTGCAATGATTTTTCTTAAGAAAGAGACATAACTCCCATTTATCAAACAACTTCTTAAGAACTTAAAAAGTTTGATTTAATAAGTCAAAATGGAGAATTACTCTGTTTGCTCATTATGAGATATTTTATACAAATAAAGCACTACAATAAAATGTGTCCAGAATTTGCTAATCAATAGGGATTCAAATACTGTGAAAGTACTTTTATTCATTGGGAACCAATTTTCGTGGTTTTCGTAGATGACCTTATCCACAAATTTAAGTTTCCAACGAAATATAATAAGTGTTGTCCAAATGAAGACATGGAAAGATCCCCATGTAGGTTTGTCTATCGATAATATGTAGAGAATACATTTAAAATCGGCAAATCTACCAATTGCACTATAAACTACAACTGCAGGCAGGTATACCCAATTAATCTTTAAAATTTTAAATTGTACAACTTTTGATCTTTTAATTCTCATACAAAATATGTTAATGACTTAATTAACACCTTTGATGGTCTTTAATCTGCTGATCACTTAATCACGGGTTAATTAGTGTCATCACTACGATTAACACATGCAGGTGTCACAATTTGAATGTTTACTTTGCAATTTCCTTTAATCGAGACAATATGTAATCTTCGTTTCTAACGGCTTCAATTGAACTATCTATTATTTTTTTTAGAAAACTAATTTTTAAGAATCCACGAATTTAAGAACCCAGGAACATGTAACTTTTGCTAAAACCACGAAAATTGATACCCACGAATTAAAATACTTTCACAGTAAAGCACTACAATTAAATGTGACCAGAACTTGCTAATAAATAGTGCAGCTATGAGACTGAAAGTCTCACCTAAATTTTGTTTTCTATGCTAAAGTTGGACATGAAAATAAAAGATGAGCTATTAAATTCAACTCACTAGCACAAAGCTTTCAATAATGAGAAAATCATATTATAAATATAACGTAAAGACAGGACTGTGTTCTAAATATATCTTTCAATTGACTTACCCATCTGAATACTCTAACGGTACCAAATGTGTACCACACAGCTCTTGTAGTGTCCATTCCTGATGTCAGAGACACAGAATCTGGATCTGTACTAGTGATGAGGATTGATATATAAGCCAGCATCAGAAAGGGACTCACTGAAAAGACAATTGACTCTTTATTTATTATCAATAAAAAATATCTACAATGTCTTGGAAGACAATTCAATCACCTTTCAAATAAATGTAATTTAATGGGCATTTTTACTTTTGATAATACTGTCTTTTAAACAATCTCCATGTGCCAATTGTATTAGGAAATTAATCTTGACAATTGAGCTACTCAGTATACTTTTATGTAATTGTATGCACCATGTTAAAATTTCCAAATCATTCCTTCCTTGAAGTAATAAAATTAATTTGTTCTACAATTTTATGACGGTTGGACTTACCCCAGTTTACTATAAATCTCCTTATTACACCAAGTATTCTTAGTCTCCGCCGTCTTTTGTCATATGATCTTCCTCTGCTATTTGGATATATACACGGTAAGTTTCTCCACAATCCAAAAAAGATGTAAACATTCTGTAAGTCCCTAAATATTTTCTCTGCTACACAACATCCTATTATAACATATCCGATTGTTTTCCAAGCACTGGAATCTATAGAACCAGCAGTGCCTGTGTTAGAATTTAACATTCCTGACATGACTCCTACAATTACTATCATGACAAAATGATAAAGACATTGTAATAATCCAAATTTCCATAAAAACCCATATTTTGAAGTCTGACTTGTAACATCCATTGAACTGGTACCTGATGTCACTTTATTCCTAAACAGTAAGTAATGATAAATGTTATTGGCTGCTGCACCAAGGTCAAGGCTAAGTAAGTATCCCATCAAAGCACATATCACAACTGTTGCTATACTTTTCTTTATAAAGTAGGCAGCAAGAAATACTGTTAAAGAAATCACCAACAAAACAAGTAATCTGAAAAATAAATTATGATTAATTAGTTAAGACTTCTTTTAGTATTTAAGCATCTTTATTATTATTGTAAATGGTTTCAATTTTTATTTGTCACAAAACAATATTGTATAATATTTGCTTTATAATCTAAAATAAACTGAACTACATTATTTTGAAAATGATAATGCTGTGTGTTCACTTCATAGCTACAAAAGACTTTTTGACAATTGTCCCTTAGAGCATTTATTTGATATGAGTAAGAGAGTCCTCATGACAGCTGTATGTCTCCATTTTCAAATGTTGCTGTTTTTGCTCTTAATAATGTTACTTTTATAGACCTCTTTAAAAATGATTAAAAAACATGTACATGTCACTCAATTTTCGTTCAGAAAAAAAACCTGCACAAGACAGGACTATAAGGCACAGGGATGCTGGTCCCATTCATTTAAGTAAATTAATAATATGATATTATTTTGAGTTTAGTTTACAATATAGTATAATGAATACATACCTGATATCAGAGGACACAGGAGATCCTCCTAACATAAATACATGAATCTGTTCAAATAACCAGAGAATGAAAGCATCTAAGGGAGGTAATAAGCCTGTTATCCAAGCCAGAGGTAAACAGGCAAAAACTATGTGAAGTGCTTGGTCAGCTGTATTAAAAACTGTTGAGTAATACCTGCATTTAAAGAAAAAATAACATCAATTTAACACAAAATTCATGTATATGTAATATGGAAATAAATCTCTATCATCTTTTCACTGGTATTTTAATCATGCCTACATGTATTTTAATTTGGTAAAACTTTATACTTATAAAAAAAGGTTACTTTTCTTTGTGCATCTATACATGTAATTATAATGTTGCAAGTCTTGTAAATGTTATCAATAATAATCTATATCTTAGTTAACTGGATTGCATATGGTCATGTTATGATGTTCATGTTGAATACTAATAAGATCATGAAGTGTAACTGAACTAACTGTGTCAAGAAGATATTGCACTGCATATAGTCTGCATTCATGATCATGTTTATTGTTTAATCTGAAAACTGATTTTCATGATATATTAATGCTATGTACATATACATTGTATCATATTTTTTTTATATTTGTGTGCCACCTTAGATTGGATAAAATCTGCAAACAATAAGTATTTTTTTTATATATATGCATACATGTATATCTGCAGAGATTTTGTCCAATATAGATTCTAATTGCATGGGCAATGTACTGATTTATATAATTTGTATTTATCATATAAAACAAAAATAACATACTTTATACATACCTATTCATAAGATAAATTGAAACACAAATAAGAACATACAGTGACCTCATTAAAGGAGCTATTTCCCAGCTATCTTGTGTTTTGTAAGTATTTGGTTCTGGTGGTGACCCTACAGATAAGGAGTACTGAGCTATGCATAATGTCAACCAACCAAATATGTACAATACAACGGTTGCCCCAGTATTGTGACTATAAAGTGAATTCAGTGTCATTGGTAACAAGTACATGAAGGTCAACCCACACACAAATCCTGACAATACTGCATGGATAACAATATTAAATTTGAATCTCTTCTTTGGTACAACAAATTCCAAAGTTTCAACACCACAGCAGGAGAAGAAGTCAATTTCATCTTCCTCTGCTAGTAGATTTTTCTTCGTAGGATATGGAAGGTCTGATGAATTTTGAGCTTGAACTATTGTTGATGTCAACTGCACAATCAACACACACGTAAAAATCAAACTTCCAGTTATAATACTGCCTACATAATCATCTATGGTTTTAAGTTCTACTAATAATGTGAATATTCCTCCAATTAGAAATGGAAACAGAAATAATAACAGCTGTTGGAAATATACATAAACAGGTGCTTCATATCCAAGTCGTAATTTTGGTCCTCCAAGCAGTGTCTGAGGAAATCTTTTAGAAAGGAATTCTCGTTTATATTCATTCAGAAGAGGTATTCCAGTTCCCATTATGAATTTTCTTAAACCATGAATTTATTTCGAAGGTTGAATAGTGTCTTTAATCATCATCCTTTCTCGAACTCCATTGTTGATTATTATATTTGTTTGTAGTTTCACCTGAAAGACAAAAAAATAATATAATTGTAAAACAATAGTTACATTGTATATACATGATATTAGTTCTTCTTTAACTTTGTAAAAAAAGTGTACATGTAAGTACAAAATGTAGACATTTAGCTAGTAAGTTAACTGGTCAATATATGTCGGTAGTTTTTTAAGACTGAAAATATTTAGTCTCATTATGAACAGAATGACAATGATCTTATAAAACATTATGCACAGAAAACAAAAAATAGATATTTAGTAATTGCACACATTACTAATAAAAATGATAAATACATGATATTTTCAAGAAACAGCTCACTTACATGTATATGCCCATTTCCATTCTCAATTTTATGCTTTTCTTCTGCACTATTGTGCATGTCATAAATTTTTTTCAATCATAAAATTGTTTATTACATTGCACTATATTATTATTTTTTATTTAATTTGAGGTAAAATGTAATAAGTCTAAGTACATGTATTCAACAGTACATTGAACATGCATGTAACCACCAAATGTCAGCGGTATAATGTATACTGTAACCAAAAAGAGAAAGCATTTTACCCCAAATTGAGTAAAACAGTTTTGGCACCATTTACATCAGTGTATCCCAAACTCTGTCTGACAACAAAATGTCAGACAAAAAAACATTCGCTTAGACCTAATTTTTTGGATTTTTTGGTTGAATATATAGTACAAAAATTCAAATTTCTTTTTGGTCAGATAAACCCTAAATCAGTTTGGCACTGACTGTTATGTGTGTACTTCGGGGACAGCTCCCATGAAAGCAATTATAATGAAATCTATTTTTTTTTTAAATATTTCACTGAAAATTACATGATTGATGAGACTGAGTCTTTTTGTGGACTCAACTCAATGGTTTACCCAGCCGGTCTTATTTCACTTTGAATGACAATCTATTCCTAATTTTAATAGCTGAATACGGATTCAATGAAGTTGAATTTTTTTCACCTGCACTTTTTCCCGGCTCATTATATGGCCTTCTTTTACTTTAGGGTTCCCAACCCATATAGAGCTATTCTTAACTACCCCCACCCCAAACCTAACCCTAACCAATACCCTAAAGTAAAAGAAGGCCCATTATATTTTGACAAAATTGCAAATTATTATTTCACTTTCATAAAATTATTGAACAAAATAAATCATATTTTCTTTTTCTTTATACAAGTATTTATATCTCGTGATATTTCCAATTTCATATTAATTACATATTCTGTACGGAATTCTCTGACATTAGTATCCATTTAAAAAACTTTCTGTTTATCGGTAGACTTGCTGTTTGCCGATTTTGGGGCTGTAACTTTTCTGAAAATGTCTATTATTATTATACGAACAATAAACCTTTTTCTCTCGTTTCTGGACCACAAAGGAGGTGCGCACTATACACCACAAAAGATGTGTGGGGTGCGAATGTTAAAGGGGAGTGACGACAGGGAGTGACCAGACCCAAAACCAATGGAGATATTGGCAATTTTGCCCATTTATTAGACAAGATGGGCAAAACAGCTGTTAAACGTCAGAGTAATCTCGGACTAAAAGGAATTAAGAATCTTCAACATCTTCAGAATCATTTAATTTCACAAGTCTGTACCTTATTTTGGTGTTTTCATTGTTGTGGCACGATTTTTTGTGATGTTGATTTTCCTTAGAAACAAACCTCAGAAATACAGACACAACAGCGATTGAACGTTGCTGAATAAAGGATAAATGGGGTATATGGGTTCTGGTTATATCAATTTTACTTAATTAATAAACAATCACTTATTAAATTAGAATGAACAAAGGCTCAATATACTTATGTCAAAACATTGGCATCGAAAAAAATTCCTCTCCCAAAATTGTAACACCAAAACAAATGACGGAACGGATAGTACGTATTAGCACTGTAAAGGATGAATAACTGCGTTGTTTAATATTTAAAAAAAAAAAAAGCAATACGTGTACCCAATATACTTACAGGTCATTTATAACAAAATGTTGCTGAATTGTTTGCTTTAGATATGAAAAAAACTTACTATTAATGATGTATTATGGTTTTATAGCACCTGTATTGCAATATTTAATTGGATACATTATTGTTGGATTTAAAACTCATGATCATCAAACTGTGTAGATCATAGAGTCTTGCACAAGTCAATGAAAAGTTGGATCTTTAATTTAGTTGTAAATGAAAAAAAGTGTATACAGCTTCAGTTGTATTCTGCATTTCAAGAATTGACTAATTTACTTTTTTATTACTTGGAGTTTTCATCATTTTTCCATCACCTAGTATACAAAGTCCTAATCATGTTGCCACTTCCAGTTTCTGCAAACTGGATGATGTCTGAATAAACATATATGTCTATTGCAAGGACCATATTGCACTCAATTTGTTTTATTACCGGAATGCATTTATTTTATCTTTATTCTTCATATCATGTTTCCTGAATGCCTTCACTAATGTATATTGTCCCTTTTGATCTGTCACAAGCATACCAAATTTATTTTTTAATGTAATATTTTATAGAAGTATAGGCTATCAGGATAGTATTAAAGTCTGAACAACTCATGTTGGACATTTAATGTAAATTTTCCCTCACTAAAGTAAGAGCTTGACATCATTTTGAAACATGGTCATCATTAAAGTATATCCACCTCGTAGTTGTTTCTTTTTTGTTTTTGTGTTATGTTATTATCCTATGGAATTTACCCAACATATCATTTTTCAAATTGAAAGCAAGTTTCTTAGATACTGTACATTTGTTGTATCGGAACCATTTAATTAGTTGTACATGTCTGGATGACAGGTAATTTATGACCTTGACCTCATTTTCATGATAAATTTGACTATGTCAAGTTTGGGTGGTTTGGTCTTTTTCTATAGGGAATATGTCAACTATTTTTGGTGTCAAACTATAGTAAAGTGTCATTGTTGGTCTGGTACAGTTTGTCAGACCTTAACCTGATCACATAAATCATTGATAATGATAGTTTGTGTGCAATTTAAGTAGAACCTCAATCTTAATTACAAAATCAATTGTAATCAGTAAAGTAGACAAGACATTTCAGTGTGTGCACTCTTGTGTTGATAAATTAATACTAGGTTAATATATACTGGAGTTTAGGGTTATAAGTTCACTTGTGATGTCACTATGTTGTCAAAAACATATGGAGATTTGGGTATTTAACCTAAAATGGATTAGGAAGATGAGGTGTTAGTGCCAATGAGACAACTCTTGATCCAAATAACAATTTATAAAAGTAAGCCATTATAGGTCAATGTACGGCCTTCAACACGGAGCCTTGGCTCACACCGGACAATAAGCTATAAAGGGCCCCAAAATTACTAGGGTAAAACCATTTAAATTGGAAAACCAACAGTCTAATCTATATAAAAAAACGAGAAATGAGAAACATGTATAAATTACATAAACAAACGACAACTACTGTACATCAGATTCCTGACTAAGGACAGGTGCAAACATTTGCAGCGGGATTAAACGTTTTAATGGTACCAAACCTTCTCCCTTTTTCTGAAACAATAGTATAACATCAGTGCACATCACAACATAGAAAAGCTTAACTCAATCAAAAAACGTAAATTAACACGCTATGAACGAATAAATTTGATCTGCAATACCTGAATGCAAATACATAGATAATATAATATTAGGGACAAACATTCAAGGCCAATAAGCAAACAAACAAGTCCAACAAAAGCCATGGCAAGACACCACCGTGAAATACTTAATAACCCTTAGAAAATAATCACTTTAAAAAAAAAAAAATGTTTTCATAATATACACAGGTAAATGAAAATTAACTTTGTCGTTTTAGGTATCATGTACTACTTCTGTGTATATAAAATTAATTAGGAATTCCAAGAAAGTTCTGTCAAATAAATACCTTATTAAACACTAGATACATATGGGGTGAATATCAACTATAAAACTATACAATTAGAGCTAGATAAAACTTCAAATGTTCATTTCTCAGTTAAGTCTGTCACATACCTTTACTAACATTGTAGAAATTGGCAATGAGGTTCCCTGATAACTTAGCTTCTTAATTGCTAGCTTTCTATTTTTGTATAGCAAAAATATAGCAACACTTCCATATTGAGTTTACAAGTCTCTCTGTTGATATTCAAGATATTGCTTTTCCTATCACAGTTTCTTTTGAAAGATGGTTGCTTCTTAGAAGGAAGCTTCTAAGTTCTAAGCCAATAATTCATTGCTGTGAATTGAAATCATCCCTCGAAAATTTTACAGACACCATCAGGAATTGGTTGAATTTTATTGAATGTCTGTTTCATAGATCATAACAGCTATGTTCCAATTGTTATAACCACAAAACATCCATTTTCCTCGAATGTGACAAACTAAATAAATTTGATCCAAGGGTTTTTATTTACATGAGCAACAAGAAAAGTGCCACAGTGAATCAGGATCTGTTTACCTTCCAGGACCACATGTTATCACCCTTTGATTTTTGTTGTGTTCCTGTTGCTCAGTCTCCAGTTTTCTATTTTGTATTTTGTAAACAGTTGTTAGTCCTTTGGTCATTTCTCAATTATGTCATGGCATTGTCAGTTTGTTTTCCACTTGAGTTTGAATATCCCATTGATATCTTTCACCTCTTTCACATAGTTTTGGTTAAAATTTATATGATCAAAAGCTTAAACCAAAAAGATATTTCACAGACTTTTTTTTTACAACTTTGTAAAATACATTATATAGGGAAATATTTTTTGTTTTTTTCTTATCAAAATACTTTTTTTTATCTAGTTTTAAATATTTATGACAAAATCAGAAAAAATTGATCTAAATGTAAACAGTTTTAAGTCCTAATGACAATTTGTTGAACAAAATTTAAACATATAAATACCATTGGAATAATATGCATACACATTAATTTGGTAGATCAATAACACTCTTGGAACAACAATATCCTGGGAATTTACAATCAATTAAATTGGTTTCCCTTGGCCAGATGTACTGCTTCCAATCATGTCAGGAATGCTGTGAACTGTTGAACCATTGCAATATGTCTCTAATCAAACATCATGTTTGGAAGGGTTTAAATCATTTACATTACTAATTTTACATTTATTTGAAGTAGATTCTTATAAATATTGCTCCTTGAAGGTCCTTGGTATATTTCAATTTCCCTGGTTGTATATCAATCCTGTTTGATGATTGAAAGGGGTATTCTGTCATCTCTGTAAGTTCTATTTTCTCATAGGATATTTATTTTGTCAACAGCATTTTTAGGATAAGATTTGAGGTATATTTTCTCTGGAGTTTTGACATCTTTATAAGCTTTTTGTAAATTGTTACCTTTCCATCAATGGATTGACAAAATAATCGCTTGACAGTAGTTTACCAGTTTTTAAAGATAATATGATTATTCAAGTCAATGGAGAACACCAAATTTGGCAATGTCTTGGAATGGAAACAGAATACAGATGAAAAAGGGTCAAGCTATTGAAAGCCCAGGTTAATTGATGACTGCTTGAGTTCATTCAAAAATCTCAGATCAGTTGGTGAAGTCACACTTTTTCTGAAATGAGTACTTGCATGTCCTATATAAATTTCAATCTTTTGAAGAACTGGTATGAGAAATAATGACAACCATTTCCATTTCTGTATAAATAGGGTACTACCGGTAATAGGTTGGGTTTTTTTCTGCAGTTACCATTATATTCAGAAGAAACCAAACAAGAGTTGCATGGAGAACTCCATGCCATTATTTTTGGTGTGAATGAGTTTCAAAAAGCATTATAAATACATTTTTTGCAATGACATGTTCATGTACATGTAATACCCATGTTTGGAACAACTGCCCATTTTTTTCAAAGGGGTTTTCTTTAATTAATTAATTGTATTGAATGCCAAAGCACCATGCTCTTTTTATAACTACTGCTAGTATGAGAATCACTAGAGGATATTATTCACTGATATCAGAATTACTGAGATAAGCTGTGATGCCTCTTCAGTAGTATATGAAGTTAGATTTTTACATTCAATCATTAGATTAATCAATGTCAAACTGAAGATTATACTGCACTCAGCGAAGATGGTACTGTGTTGTATAATTAATAACTTCACTTGAATTTTATATTTATTTACAAGAAAGTCTTTCATATAAAAAAAAATATCATGTAGCTGTCCTTGTCAAAACTGCCATTAAAGTTTCTAGTTTTGAGGGAAAATTACGACCCTCAAATTTATTCATGTCAACTTCCTGAAATTCACATCCCACAAATGACCATTTTTCATCCTTTGTCACAATCCTGGATTGATTTTCTTTAGGACAAGACTGTATGAACACCTTGGTTCCAGTTGAAGGACCACTTTTAATTGCTAGAG
Source organism: Mytilus edulis (assembly GCA_019925275.1). Taxonomy (NCBI): domain Eukaryota; kingdom Metazoa; phylum Mollusca; class Bivalvia; order Mytilida; family Mytilidae; genus Mytilus; species Mytilus edulis. The sequence continues at coordinate 59,009 of JAHUZM010000141.1, forward strand.
CCCTATAAATAAAAAAAAAGTTGAATTAAATAGAATAAAACAAAAAACTTGACATCATTATTTCAAACAGTTTTAAATTAAAAATGTTAACAAATGGTGTGTATTACATTAATGAGTGACATGTTGATGGAGTCAAACTCAATTTAATGTATCAGAGCGCATATGTCATTATACTTTTATTCACATAGACTCATAAAATATCCTGGAAAGTATTGTGTTATTTCATAATTTTTTTTGCTTGGTTGCTGTCTCATTGACATACTTTCTGCATTCCATTTATTCACATTTAATGTATATATCATATAACACACTATTTCATATTTGTCTTCAATTCAATTCAATTCTGAAAATTTAACTTTAGTCTTTGTTTAAACATCCAGATGCCACTCTTAATTATCACAAGCAGATAATTAAAGATAAATGATTCAATCAAATCTGTATCAAAACATCTATGAAAAAACTAGCTTATCTTTGTACAAAGATGCAGATGTTATTTTTCAAGGCTTGTGAAAGTTATTGCAATTTTACAAAAGCTAAATAAATCCAATAGGTTTTGAAATCACAGGTTGGACCTAAATTGGAATTATACTAGTTCAACTTTCATTAATATAATTTCAACCATACCAGTGCTTAAGAGCTCTTGACGAAATGTCACTCAATTTATTTAGCTACAAGTAATACATTACGCATTTGAAAATGCATATATATGTAGGTAGTTTGTTCGATGGGATAGATTCGTTCAACATATATACCAAATTTTGTATTAATTATTGAGAGAACATCATCTATATAGCGGAAAGTAAAGTTAAAGGATATTGCTAACTTCTTATCTTTCTTTCTGTATGAAGTCAGCCTCATAATAATAAAGAAACAAGTCTGCAAGAAGAGGGGCACAATTGGTTCTCATTGGAGTTCCAACAAAACTTGTCCTCCAAACGTAACAAATATCTTTATAATGTTTAACTTACTTGTTATGATTAGGTGAAGCCATGACAAGTGCTGATGCTGTTGCTGATGATTCTAGGTCTGACACGCCAAGAGCACCAGTAGTATTTAACATATGCCATCCCATTAGACGTGACAAATTTTGTGATACACTTATCTGATGCTGTGATATCTATGGAATATAAATTATATAAATAATGTAAATGCTTATTTCACATCAATACTAGAATTTGTCAAATCACTACTAGCTATACTCTTTTTTTTAAAGAAGCCAAGTTGGAATTTCGGTATAATCTGCCTTATCTACTTCTAAATCATAATAATTGATAATCGTATTTCTTATTATCAATCTCTGACTGTTTAGTCAGTTGTAAGTTTACTTTAAATTCACTCTGCATGCTATAAATTAAAATAATATTAAAGATTTCTAAAATGATTACTTCAAATGACATTCTTCTAGATGACGAAATCTACGATGATGAAGATTGAATGCTTCAACACTTGATTCTTCTTGTGTGAATATTTACTATTTAAAATCATCCAAATCCAAGTGTACATCAGCTTTCATTAATATTCTTCAATGACCATTTTTATATTGGTATTTTTCATTGGTTCTCATTTATTATCATTCAACTGCACCAGTATATTGTTTAATATGTACTTTGTGACTGTCTTCTTCATCAATATTTCTTATCTTTATCATATAGTTTCATCAAGATTTTACATAAAACATGAAACCATTCTCAGTGCCTGAAGGACTTAAAGTAAGTTACAATTTGTCTTAAGGAACTACTTACTTGCCACAAAATAAAGTCTTCTAATTCTTTTTCTTCATAGGACAGAATTAATACTCGTCCCTCTCTCGTTATAACTTTGATTTTATCCACATAAATGTGTACCATAAAACTGTGCCATATTCTGAAATTAATCAAGATAATTCTTATTACATCAAATACATGTGTATCCATAAACTGTTCTGCATTTTGAAAACATCTTTCTGTCATTATTTATATGCTATTCTATATTTTTTTTTTACAGGTAAACACTTTACCTTTAACTTGTAAATAAGGTCTATATAAGGTATGGTCTAACTCATAAGCATATTTCACTGGCTGATTTTTGTGTAATTTAAAACATGCTTTTATTGGTTTATTCAGGTTGCACTATAATAAATAATTCTTCTTTTTCTTCTTTTTACAGTCAAGTCAATATTGGAGATTAAATTTTATTGAAAACAATTTTCCTTATTTAAATTTGATTAGCATGATGTGTTTTGAATCAACACTTTTGATTGGCTGTATTCCTATTGGCTATATGTTATATATATGTAAGCCTTAAGTCTAAGCAATGTACATCACTTCTTCTTCTTAATCATCTTTGAGCAAACTTGCACATGAGGCCACAATGTACATCACTTACTTTATAATAAAATTTAAAAAGACAGATATATGGGTCTTGATTTATAGAAGAAAACTTACCTGAGATCATAGCCCTGTGAAGTGATGAGTACCCTACAACTAGATTCTAGACTAGAGTTGACACAATTCCAGTGGTTAGCTAACTGTGGATCTGACAAAGTTATAGCATATCTATCTAATACTCCCATTGTTCTGAAGAAGAAAAAAGATAATGAATTGTGTCATATGAACATATTTGTATTTTTGTCCATCTGATGAGTTAAGCCTTTTTCAACTGATTTTTAAAGTTCTTTCTTATGTTGTACTGTTATACCACTGTCCCAGGTTATGCCTTATGGGAGGGATGGGATCCTGCTAACATAGATATAGGAATATGTGGTGTGAGTGCCAATGAGACAACTCTCCATCCAAATAACAATTTATAAAAGTAAACCATTATAGGTCAATGTACGGCCTTCAACACGGAGCCTTGGCTCACACCGAACAACAAGCTATAAAGGGTCCCAAAATTACAAGTGTAAAATAATTCAAACGGGAAAACTAACGGTCTAATCTATGTAAAAACGAGAAACATGTATACATTACATAAACAAACGACAACTACTGTACATCAGATTCCTGACTTAGGACAGGTGCAAACATTTGCAGCGGGATTAAACGTTTTAATGGTACCAAACCTTCTCCCTTTTTCTGAAACAATAGCATAACATCACAACGTAGAAAAACACACGATAAAATATGATTAACCCTGCCACATTATGTATGTATGTGCCTGTCCCAAGTCAGGAGCCTGTAATTCAGTGGTTGTCGTTAGTTTATGTGTTACATATTTGTTTTTCGTTCATTTTTTATATAATTAAGGCCATTATTTTTCTCGTTTTAATTGTTTTACATTGTCATTTCGGGGCTTTTTATAGCTGACTATGCGGTATGGGCTTTGCTCATTGTTGAAGGCCGTACGGTGACCTATAGTTGTTAATTTCTGTGTCATTTTAGTCTCTTGTGGACAGTTGTCTCATTGGCAATCATACCACATCTTCTTTTTTATATACATTTACAAAAAGTTTTTCAAACAAGTTATCCTCATTCACATTGAAATTAGCATAGTCAATCATATTACATTCAATGGCTGGTATTTTAAGTAAGAGCTTGTCTAAAAAGGCGAAATACAAAACAAATGTTATTTTGCTTGCCAAATATGTAAGAAATTTGTGTTAGAAATATGGTTAAAACAGGAACAATTGCAGATATGAAAATGACATAATTCGTTTATTTATAGAATGAAACAGTTTCAAATGTTTCTTTTCTGTTTTATTTGTACAGACTTGTAGACTAAGAATGAGTGTGCCACTTTGTAAGGACACTTGTCTATTGTTGAGGACTGCATAACCTTGACCAAATTAAGCAACCCCTGAAATATGATGATATCAAACAAAGATTTTAGCTTAGATTAGTCCTTAACATTTCTGTAATAAAACTACACATGACACTTACTTTTGTCTTAAAACATGATGTTTTGTCTGTTTAATAACTTGTTCCAGTAAAGATTCACTGAAAACAGAAAATGTGTTTAGGTAAGTATTTTAGTTAAATAATAATGATCAAGTAATACTGATTGCTACAGTAAAATCATAAAATCAAGTTCCAAAGGTAAACAAAAAACAATCTCAAATTTATAAATATTTCATGCTGTACAAACATTTAGTATTTGTCAATAAAATAATCATAGTTATTTGTATTATCATTTTTATTATGACAACTTCCCAAATATTTGCCATTTGAAAATTAATCTTAACACAGTTTACTAGTAATAATAAAAAGATATATATGGCCTTTTACCGACAAATTCACATACAAATGTGGGACTTATAATTATAAACCCACACATTATGGTCCACTGAACACGAATGAACAAAAAGGAAGATGTTTATCATTAGTCAAACTATTTCTGTACTTATTGTTGGTAAATTAACATGTTTTCCAGCTGGTCAACCTAACTGTACGTCTACTTACTTGTCTGCCATTTCCAGCAGATCTTGTCGACACATGGCTAAAGGCCCAGCCATTCTCCGTTTCTTACTAACACCAATCATTGCTGTGACTGGATGTGGAGGTGGATAATGAATGTTTTTATAATGTAATTCTCTCAGAAGTTGATGAAGTGAATGTTCTAACACATGATTATGGTCAAGTTTAGGTGGAGCTGGAGGTGGCTGTAAATGAAAACCATGATTAAGTTGAAAAACATCTCAAGACCAGGTTTTTATTTAATGCTGGTATTTGAATAAGCTTACAGGCACAATAACTAGCCCTAGGAACACGCTTGTCAACTCATAGTACATGGTTTTTTTCTCTCTTCAAACTGGTACAAATTTAAGTAGGCAGCTATGATCACAGTTTCGGTGCAAATCATTGGAAACTAGATAAGGTATTTACAATTGATCAATACCAATTTCCCTATAGAGAGATAATGGATTCTTTCAGAAAATAGGTTTAATAAAACGTATGAGGTGACAGAGTAAGTCTATTATGATTCATAAAAGTTCATATTTTCTATGATGAAAAAGAAATGCCTCCTTTTGGTGTCTTTTTGGTTATTTGTGTCAATGGGTTGTTTTCTAAATGACATACCCAACATATCTTTTTTATTCATATTTATATATACAAAATCTTGCATGAACATCAAAACTTCTTCCCATTTTACAAAACATTAATAATCACCCTTTTGTTTTTATCTTTCCCTGTTGAGTGACAGAGTATTATTGACAACTGTATTCCTGGAAACACCTACAAGTAAACATTTAATAATTTTTATAACGTCATGCCATCACAATATATCATAAGTTTAAAACAAGAAATCTATAACTTGTGAATATGATATTCAATAAAAGAACTAAGTTCCATGGTCCCCCGCTTTGCACATATTTTATCTATGCCAAATGGAATTTTATTTTTACAAAATTTACTTCTAGATACTTGCTTATGATCATAAACAAGCTTCTGTACAAGTTTGGTAGAAATTCGGTATAGTTTAAGAAAGTTATTAAAATTTCAAAAACTTTAACCACAGAGCGAATATTTGTGAACGCCACCGCTGACTACGACGCTGCTGACGACGGAATGTAGGATCGCTTAGTCTCGCTTTTTCGACTAAAGTCGAAGGCTCGACAAAAAGGGTCAAGATATTGAAAGCCCAGGTTAATTGATGACTGCTTGGGTTCATTCAAAAATCTCAGATCAGTTGGTGAAGTCCCATTTCTGAAATAAGTACTTGCATGTCCTATATAAATTTCAATCTTTTGAAGTACTGGTATGAGAAATAATGACAACCATTTCCATTTCTGTATAAATAGAGTACTACCGGTAATAGGTTGGGTTTTTTTCTGCAGTTACCATTATATTCAGAAGAAACCAAACAAGAGTTTTCATGCCATTATTTTTGGTGTGAATGAGTTTCAAAAAGCATTATAAATACATTTTTTGCAATGACATGTTCATGTACATGTAATACCCATGTTTGGAACAACTGCCCATTTTTTTCAAAGGGGTTTTCTTTAATTAATTGTATTGAATGCCAAAGCACCATGCTCTTTTTATAACTACTGCTAGTATGAGAATCACTAGAGGATATTATTCACTGATATCAGAATTACTGAGATAAGCTGTGATGCCTCTTCAGTAGTATATGAAGTTAGATTTTTACATTCAACCATTAGATTAATCAATGTCAAACTGAAGATTATACTGCACTCAGCGAAGATGGTACTGTGTTGTATAATTAATAACTTCACTTGAATTTTATATTTATTTACAAGAAAGTCTTTCATATAAAAAAAAATATCATGTAGCTGTCCTTGTCAAAACTGCCATTAAAGTTTCTAGTTTTGAGGGAAAATTACGACCCTCAAATTTATTCATGTCAACTTCCTGAAATTCACATCCCACAAATGACCATTTTTCATCCTTTGTCACAATCCTGGATTGATTTTCTTTAGGACAAGACTGTATGAACACCTTGGTTCCAGTTGAAGGACCACTTTTAATTGCTAGAGCCCTATAAATAAAAAAAAAGTTGAATTAAATAGAATAAAACAAAAAACTTGACATCATTATTTCAAACAGTTTTAAATTAAAAATGTTAACAAATGGTGTGTATTACATTAATGAGTGACATGTTGATGGAGTCAAACTCAATTTAATGTATCAGAGCGCATATGTCATTATACTTTTATTCACATAGACTCATAAAATATCCTGGAAAGTATTGTGTTATTTCATAATTTTTTTTGCTTGGTTGCTGTCTCATTGACATACTTTCTGCATTCCATTTATTCACATTTAATGTATATATCATATAACAAACTATTTCATATTTGTCTTCAATTCAATTCAATTCTGAAAATTTAACTTTAGTCTTTGTTTAACCATCCAGATGCTACTCTTAATTATCACAAGCAGATAATCAAAGATAAATGATTCAATCAAATCTGTATCAAAACATCTATGAAAAAACTAGCTTATCTTTGTACAAAGATGCAGATGTTATTTTTCAAGGCTTGTGAAAGTTACTGCAATTTTACAAAAGCTAAATAAATCCAATAGGTTTTGAAATCACAGGTTGGACCTAAATTGGAATTATACTAATTCAACTTTCATTAATATAATTTCAACCATACCAGTGCTTAAGAGCTCTTGACGAAATGTCACTCAATTTATTTAGCTACAAGTAATACATTACGCATTTGAAAATGCATATATATGTAGGTAGTTTGTTCGATGGGATAGATTCGTTCAACATATATACCAAATTTTGTATTAATTATTGAGAGAACATCATCTTTATAGCGGAAAGTAAAGTTAAAGGATATTGCTAACTTCTTATCTTTCTTTCTGTATGAAGTCAGCCTCATAATAATAAAGAAACAAGTCTGCAAGAAGAGGGGCACAATTGGTTCTCATTGGAGTTCCAACAAAACTTGTCCTCCAAACGTAACAAATATCTTTATAATGTTTAACTTACTTGTTATGATTAGGTGAAGCCATGACAAGTGCTGATGCTGTTGCTGATGATTCTAGGTCTGACACGCCAAGAGCACCAGTAGTATTTAACATATGCCATCCCATTAGACGTGACAAATTTTGTGATACACTTATCTGATGCTGTGATATCTATGGAATATAAGTTATATAAATAATGTAAATGCTTATTTCACATCAATACTAGAATTTGTCAAATCACTACTAGCTATACTCTTTTTTTTAAAGAAGCCAAGTTGGAATTTCGGTATAATCTGCCTTATCTACTTCTAAATCATAATAATTGATAATCGTATTTCTTATTATCAATCTCTGACTGTTTAGTCAGTTGTAAGTTTACTTTAAATTCACTCTGCATGCTATAAATTAAAATAATATTAAAGATTTCTAAAATGATTACTTCAAATGACATTCTTCTAGATGACGAAATCTACGATGATGAAGATTGAATGCTTCAACACTTGATTCTTCTTGTGTGAATATTTACTATTTAAAATCATCCAAATCCAAGTGTACATCAGCTTTCATTAATATTCTTCAATGACCATTTTTATATTGGTATTTTTCATTGGTTCTCATTTATTATCATTCAACTGCACCAGTATATTGTTTAATATGTACTTTGTGACTGTCTTCTTCATCAATATTTCTTATCTTTATCATATAGTTTCATCAAGATTTTACATAAAACATGAAACCATTCTCAGTGCCTGAAGGACTTAAAGTAAGTTACAATTTGTCTTAAGGAACTACTTACTTGCCACAAAATAAAGTCTTCTAATTCTTTTTCTTCATAGGACAGAATTAATACTCGTCCCTCTCTCGTTATAACTTTGATTTTATCCACATAAATGTGTACCATAAAACTGTGCCATATTCTGAAATTAATCAAGATAATTCTTATTACATCAAATACATGTGTATCCATAAACTGTTCTGCATTTTGAAAACATCTTTCTGTCATTATTTATATGCTATTCTATATTTTTTTTTTACAGGTAAACACTTTACCTTTAACTTGTAAATAAGGTCTATATAATGTATGGTCTAACTCATAAGCATATTTCACTGGCTGATTTTTGTGTAATTTAAAACATGCTTTTATTGGTTTATTCAGGTTGCACTATAATAAATAATTCTTCTTTTTCTTCTTTTTACAGTCAAGTCAATATTGGAGATTAAATTTTATTGAAAACAATTTTCCTTATTTAAATTTGATTAGCATGATGTGTTTTGAATCAACACTTTTGATTGGCTGTATTCCTATTGGCTATATGTTATATATATGTAAGCCTTAAGTCTAAGCAATGTACATCACTTCTTCTTCTTAATCATCTTTGAGCAAACTTGCACATGAGGCCACAATGTACATCACTTACTTTATAATAAAATTTAAAAAGACAGATATATGGGTCTTGATTTATAGAAGAAAACTTACCTGAGATCATAGCCCTGTGAAGTGATGAGTACCCTACAACTAGATTCTAGACTAGAGTTGACACAATTCCAGTGGTTAGCTAACTGTGGATCTGACAAAGTTATAGCATATCTATCTAATACTCCCATTGTTCTGAAGAAGATAATGAATTGTGTCATATGAACATATTTGTATTTTTGTCCATCTGATGAGTTAAGCCTTTTTCAACTGATTTTTAAAGTTCTTTCTTATGTTGTACTGTTATACCACTGTCCCAGGTTATGCCTTATGGGAGGGTTGGGATCCTGCTAACATAGATATAGGAATATGTGGTGTGAGTGCCAATGAGACAACTCTCCATCCAAATAACAATTTATAAAAGTAAACCATTATAGGTCAATGTACGGCCTTCAACACGGAGCCTTGGCTCACACCGAACAACAAGCTATAAAGGGTCCCAAAATTACAAGTGTAAAATAATTCAAACGGGAAAACTAACGGTCTAATCTATGTAAAAACGAGAAACACGTATACATTACATAAACAAACGACAACTACTGTACATCAGATTCCTGACTTAGGACAGGTGCAAACATTTGCAGCGGGATTAAACGTTTTAATGGTACCAAACCTTCTCCCTTTTTCTGAAACAATAGCATAACATCACAACGTAGAAAAACACACGATAAAATATGATTAACCCTGCCACATTATGTATGTATGTGCCTGTCCCAAGTCAGGAGCCTGTAATTCAGTGGTTGTCGTTAGTTTATGTGTTACATATTTGTTTTTCGTTCATTTTTTATATAAATAAGGCCATTATTTTTCTCGTTTTAATTGTTTTACATTGTCATTTCGGGGCTTTTTATAGCTGACTATGCGGTATGGGCTTTGCTCATTGTTGAAGGCCATACGGTGACCTATAGTTGTTAATTTCTGTGTCATTTTAGTCTCTTGTGGACAGTTGTCTCATTGGCAATCATACCACATCTTCTTTTTTATATACATTTACAAAAAGTTTTTCAAACAAGTTATCCTCATTCACATTGAAATTAGCATAGTCAATCATATTACATTCAATGGCTGGTATTTTAAGTAAGAGCTTGTCTAAAAAGGCGAAATACAAAACAAATGTTATTTTGCTTGCCAAATATGTAAGAAATTTGAGTTAGAAATATGGTTAAAACAGGAACAATTGCAGATATGAAAATGACATAATTTGTTTATTTATAGTATGAAACAGTTTCAAATGTTTCTTTTCTGTTTTATTTGTACAGAATTGTAGACTAAGAATGAGTGTGCCACTTTGTAAGGACACTTGTCTATTGTTGAGGACTGCATAACCTTGTCCAAATTAAGCAACCCCTGAAATATGATGATATCAAACAAAGATTTTAGCTTAGATTAGTCCTTAACATTTCTGTAATAAAACTACACATGACACTTACTTTTGTCTTAAAACATGATGTTTTGTCTGTTTAATAACTTGTTCCAGTAAAGATTCACTGAAAACAGAAAATGTGTTTAGGTAAGTATTTTAGTTAAATAATAATGATCAAGTAATACTGATTGCTACAGTAAAATCATAAAATCAAGTTCCAAAGGTAAACAAAAAACAATCTCAAATTTATAAATATTTCATGCTGTACAAACATTTAGTATTTGTCAATAAAATAATCATAGTTATTTGTATTATCATTTTTATTATGACAACTTCCCAAATATTTGCCATTTGAAAATTAATCTTAACACAGTTTACTAGTAATAATAAAAAGATATATATGGCCTTTTACCGACAAATTCACATACAAATGTGGGACTTATAATTATAAACCCACACATTATGGTCCACTGAACACGAATGAACAAAAAGGAAGATGTTTATCATTAGTCAAACTATTTCTGTACTTATTGTTGGTAAATTAACATGTTTTCCAGCTGGTCAACCTAACTGTACGTCTACTTACTTGTCTGCCATTTCCAGCAGATCTTGTCGACACATGGCTAAAGGCCCAGCCATTCTCCGTTTCTTACTAACACCAATCATTGCTGTGACTGGATGTGGAGGTGGATAATGAATGTTTTTATAATGTAATTCTCTCAGAAGTTGATGAAGTGAATGTTCTAACACATGATTATGGTCAAGTTTAGGTGGAGCTGGAGGTGGCTGTAAATGAAAACCATGATTAAGTTGAAAAACATCTCAAGACCAGGTTTTTATTTAATGCTGGTATTTGAATAAGCTTACAGGCACAATAACTAGCCCTAGGAACACGCTTGTCAACTCATAGTACATGGTTTTTTTCTCTCTTCAAACTGGTACAAATTTAAGTAGGCAGCTATGATCACAGTTTCGGTGCAAATCATTGGAAACTAGATAAGGTATTTACAATTGATCAATACCAATTTCCCTATAGAGAAGATAATGGATTCTTTCAGAAAATAGGTTTAATAAAACGTATGAGGTGACAGAGTAAGTCTATTATGATTCATAAAAGTTCATATTTTCTATGATGAAAAAGAAATGCCTCCTTTTGGTGTCTTTTTGGTTATTTGTGTCAATGGGTTGTTTTCTAAATGACATACCCAACATATCTTTTTTATTCATATTTATATGTACAAAATCTTGCATGAACATCAAAACTTCTTCCTATTTTACAAAACATTAATAATCACCCTTTTGTTTTTATCTTTCCCTGTTGAGTGACAGAGTATTATTGACAACTGTATTCCTGGAAACACCTACAAGTAAACATTTAATAATTTTTATAACGTCATGCCATCAAAATATATCATAAGTTTAAAACAAGAAATCTATAACTTGCGAATATGATATTCAATAAAAGAACTAAGTTCCATGGTCCCCCGCTTTGCACATATTTTATCTATGTCAGGTACAAGGTGATAAAAAAAAAAAAAACACTTCTATTTTGTTCTTTAAAACTTTATAGAAATATCTCGAGGTAATTAAATGCAACTTCTGATATAATTAATATTACCAAGGGGCATAACTTGTTAAAAATATTTTATCAGCACTTTATTTTCAAAAGTGTCATATATAAGAATTTTCATGAAGTAAAAACATTATCATTTGTTCTACAAAGATGTTCAGTTTTCGAGCCATATTTAGTTGAGATTGGTTCATCCTCTCAAATGAGACACTAAATGCATTGAACCCAAAATTGTAACGAAAGGCTAGCATGTTACAAATGACTTACATTTGTGATAATTTGGTTTCCTACAACAAGATGTGGTACTGATGAGTTTGTTTGAACTGCTTCTCTTGCTAACTACAATAAAAAGATATATTTATATTATTTACCATACTTAAGTCAGGGGCTGCTCTGGCTCCCAAAAAGTTGGAGCCAGAAAAATCGCCAGCTCCTATATTTTGTTGCCAGTTTTGAAAACTTGGAGCAAACTTTAGAACCAGCTAGAGTCTTTATTTCTTCTACCAAAATTTAAACTATGTTCAATTTAAATTTCTTATGCACTCAGCCTGCACTTTACATCATTTAACATGTAATACCAAGTAAGTTATTGCATAGGATTTATATACATACAATGTACAACAAAACAACATGTGTACTTTCTTTTCTTTTGTCAATATTTCATATGTAGATAAATATTAATTAGCTTATGGTCTGTATATGCTACAGAATAGAGAAAATGTCTTTAAATTAAAATATAATTTAATAAAGAATATAAAAAATGGGTAATTGAATGAAGAAAACAAAATATAAAGAGGTGTTTAAATTTACAGAATAGTAAAAATTTGTATTAAAAATAAATAATACAGAAAAAGATGACAAAAGGCATCCTACCCATACTGCTACTAAGACCCTCTTTAACGCTTTCCAATTCAAAAGATCTAAACGTATAAATTCTACAGCCAGAATTATGTAGACATATCTTAGACATGTCTAAAGTAGGTATCTCAATGATAGAGAAAAGTAAAATTGAGTTATCTTTCTTTATTTGGGTGTTTTCTTCTTTGGAAGATTATACACAGTACGTAGAACAAGTAAATATAATCAACAATATGGGGGCCATTTTTGTCTTTTTCGTATCATAACTGAGGGCAGTCAAAGACAAATGTATGACTTTGCTATTTTTTAACGGAAAACAAGAAAAACAATGTTTTTTAACAAGTTGATTATGGTTAATGACTTCCTATCAGTTACACATTTTTCATAAAACTATGGTAAACATTGCATATTGTGTTGTCGTATGAACATTTCTTTAAATGAAATAAAGACGAAATGTTGACTGATCAATTCTATTTGAATTAATTAATGTTGATGATCATTAATGACCCATCCGATAAATGGATTACCTGTAACAACAGATTATGACACCCGTTAATAAACTATTGAATCTGTAACCGTTGATTAGCTTGGGGTTGTAAACAAAGTCATAAACTTATTGCCATGTAAAATTTTGTACAATTTTTTTTTTTTTTTTTTTTTAACTTTTACCAAATTTAATGAAGATCGATATTGTCAAGAAATGAAAATATCACTTAGGAAAATGTTGGCGCCAGAAATATTGCCAGCAGCCGTATTTTGTCGCCTGATGATATAAAAAATCACAAATTGCAACATTGGTGATGCACAGTGCAGTCCCTGCTTAAGTTTAAGATCAACATTAAAAAGATTTGCAAGATACAAACTTTGAAACAGTGATTTTTTAAATGGAAAGGTCAAATCTTCTTGTACCAATGAATCACATCAGTATAAAATATATTGCTTACTTGCAATTCTGTTTGAAATAATAAAAACATATTATTCACTGTTTGTTGATCACATTTGTAAATTTACCACAATGTCTTCATTAAAGACATTCCTTGATATTCAACAATGTGTTAGTGTCAAACACAATATCAAGACTTTTCTTCATATCAAATCACTGTTTTGTTCACAAGAATACTGCTCCAGAGACCATGAGATGAAACAAAAATTGTTTCTTGGATACATATCATTAAAACAATAATACAATAATCAATTTGCAGGTGTCAATTAAATCATGGGCAAGTTTAACCTCATATTTTACTTCAATTGACATTTTTGCAACCAGATCCAGTTTTTTATGTAACACATATTTAATATGAATGTTAAAGCAATCATATTTATACCTGAGAAAATATTTCTTTACAAAAGAGAACATTTTGTGCTGCCTGTAGTTTTTGTTGCCAGTATGTTCCTGTGTGTACTGTACCAAGTTCCGATGGTAATCTCATAATGGCACTTGTTAGATCCATTTTCTCTGAAAGGAAATAAGATGACATGCTAAAGTGGTTCTTTTTAAACTGACAAACATATAAACTTGATCCCATCAATGACAATCTAAATACAATAACTATCACTTGCTTTATCATGTTTATCACGTTTATACAGCTCCCAAGTCAATATTTTTTACTAATTTATTAAAGATGAATGACAAATACCATAACTTATAAGTGACAGATAATATTTTAATCATCTGGTAAAAAGGTGACTTCCACCTTCTTGTAGATAGATGAATCTCTTATCTAATGCAGAGCTCATGAGTAGATCATTTGTAATGAGAACCTTTGACTCTCCATTAATATCATGTTGCTAGTAAACACATGTATATATCTGACAGTTACACATGTACAGTACATGATGATGTACCTTGTATTTCTTGTAATATTCTGACTTAACCCTGAATGCAAGACCTTTTCATATGAATACATATGATGTAAAATTTTGGATATTACTATCAATGAATGTAATAAGCCTTCTATGATTTGTTAGCCACACCCAAAAACTGTAGGGAATTAAAGCCTTTAACCATAAACTTCACATTTACCTGGTACAGATTTGACTTCCACCTGTATGTATGCCACACCCCTCAGATCATTAGGAATAACAACCTCTAAACCTCCCTTAGTGGCAGATCCTTCAGGTTCTGTAGAGGTACTAGTGGTGGTCTTTAAAACTTCAAAGGTTCCGCCCTGCCAAAACCTCGAACCAGCTACAAAATCACAAATTTATCAATCTCATTTAAGTATGCTTTATTATATCAATCAATTCATAATATTTTTTTTTAAGTATTAAACATACCTGACCTTTTTCACAATCATTAGTTTCAATTTAGTTTTACTTTAAATTGATTACAAGTACATTTGACTCTATCTCTTTGAATGCAAATATCAGTACTACAATCTACTTCTATCTACTAAAATAATTAGTTTTGTCAAGAAAAAAAGTTATAATATCTATAAAATAATTATGTATAACCCATTTGTTTACCTGTTTTATAACTTAGATCTCCTAGAATTGTATTTCCCACTTTTTTAAGTCTCCAGTTTTGTCTTAGTTTGAGCAGCTCTATGTGAAAATCATTATGCTTAGATGTACCTTCTGCCTGTGATTTTTTTAATCTTTCAGCACTATTCATTAAAATATTTGCTGATGTGGTTAATGCCTGAAAATAAATTTTTATACAAATTATTCTTTAATTTCCAATCTTCTCAAATTTGTATTTTTACATAGACTAAAACACAAAACCTCAAAATTATAGATTGATTTCTATGTTTCCATGCTCTAATCCAAGGATGATTATGATTTTTCCATACTCTAATCCAACTGTATTATCTTCATATATTTTATATTTTCTCTAGCACAAAACAAGAAGATAACACCAAAATTACCATTTAAAGTTATCAATGATAGTGTCGGAACAAGAAATTAACTGTGATGGCATGCAAAGTATACCTACCCCACTCAATATCAGACATTTGACCCAAAATGTCATGCTCAATGAGTATAATAAAATTCAAAGTCTCCTAAAACAAGATGAAAAAGCCCTGCAGATTTGATATCTCCTTACATTATACAACTCATCAAAATCAAATCAGATAAAGTAAAAAAAATCTAGATGTGCCAGAACTAGACTTTTACCTGCTTTTTAGAAGCTAACTGTAATGCAGTCTTTGGATCTGGGGCTGGTTGAGATACTTGATCTAACACCATATAATTCTTTCTCTTGGCAATGTTTAAAACATCTAACAGGACACTCATCTCTGTCAGGGAAGCCCTTAAAAACAAATAATTCATTTAAATTTTCTGCATGTCAAAAGAAGTATAAAAGCATTGGAATTCTTTCAAGTAGTGAAAGGTCACGAGAAAAATGAAAATCAATGTATTTTACATGGCCATCATGTGTAAGAACCTATATACATATTTGGTAAAAAGGGAGTGGGCATGTGATTTTAAATCTGAAATTATATAACACATTAAAGCATGCATATATGTGACTAAATATTTTGAGGACAGATAGACAGTATACCCTCCTTTTGGAGATCAGGTATGATGAATGAAAAGTATCACAGTATTAAAGATCCTGTTTGAAAATTATTAATACATGTATAAACAATTATGACTCAATGAAATTAAATTCTCAAAAAAAAATTAATTTAAATATAAAAAAGGTTAAAAAAATGTTTTAAAAAAATGACTTTCCAAGGATCCTGGGATCCTCAGTAATTAGTACACTAACATGCTGTTATAGATCTCATTGCAGGCAACTTAGGACAGTATTTTATACATTGAATCTTCTTAATATCGTTCTGAAGAAAAAATTGTCTAAGAATTATACAAATGTGCAGGAAAAAAAGAAAGAAAGAAATTGAGCATATTTCCCATCAAAAGGTTCAAATTAGAATTTTAATGTCAATTACTGTTATATACTATACTTGTTTATGATTTTTAAAGTTTTACTTGAGTTTATTTCTAACTGAATCCCATGGCCATAATGATGGTTGAAATGTTGTGGCTTTTTCTTCTTCTGATTCTTTTTCTCCTTCTGATGTGGGTTTTCCCTTTTCTTCACATTCATCTTTATAAAAATCTATTTTGTTGGCTAACTTGGCCAAATTCTCTGACATAGACAGTTGTCTGTAACAAAAAAAGTCAGATAAAATAATTCAATGGCAAGAAACCATAAAAATGCACATATAGAGATGAAACTTACATAAAAGAAGAGATAAATGACAAATGAACAAATTGAGGCAGGATTAATCATTTATATGGATCCAAGCGGTCAGTCTGCTCCAGAAGCAATGAAGCAGGGCAATCATTTTGGACAGGCAAATATCCACTTTTTGATATGTGAGGAACTCTGATGTCCCATGGCCCTAGCTTGTCTAGCAAAATAGTCATTGGACGTCAGATTTATCTCAGACTAATATGGGAAAAGTAGACCGTAGAATAATCAATTAAAAAAAAAAAAAAAAAAAAAAAATCGGGAAAAATTTCATTCTACTAATGAACTCAAAATCGTTAACTTTTTTTTCCAGACTTTTTTAAATCCCTGCATTTGCAAAGAAATCTTCTTCCTTTTCCGGTCTTGTTGGCATGAGACTTTGAATAAAATGTATATTTATCATGTTTATCAGTCTAGTGAAAATATAGGATTGGAACTCAATACCAATTCATTTTTAATAATTGTTAGATATGAAAAAAACTGATGAAAGCCTTTCTTTGTTTACATTGAATATAATATGACGTCATAACTTTAATAACGTCACAACTAAATCCCTAACAACAGAACCAAAATTGGAAATGTAACGATATTTCTGTTTCTTTTATAAACATGTTTGAATTGAAAAAAAATAATTCATACAGACTACGTCCCCATTTACAGGTAATGCTAGTCCGAGATTACTCTGACGTCTAACGGCTGTTTTGCCAGACAAGCTGGGGCTGTGGGACTTCAGAGCTCGTCCCATATCAAAAAGTGGGTATTTGACCGTCCAAAATAGATGCGCTGCTTCGTCCCTTCTGTAGCCAAAGGACGGCCTTGGAATTATATAAATCGGGTATCTATTGGTTCATTTTTCATTTATCTCTACATTTATGTAAGTTTCACCTACCTGCCACCCTTTATTTTCTCATATTTAGACAGTTTTCACAGTGACCCACTGATTCTGGCATTTTGACTTTTATTTTGAAAGATTGTCATGTGATCACGAGAAAAAAGTAAGGCACAATGGACTATGGGAAATAATGTATGCATATGACCCTAGGTCAATATATATATATACAAATGTATTCTAACACCTTGCTCATTTACGATGCAAGCAATATAAATATCTGAGAGCTTCCGAATGTTATTGTGGTTGGCACTAAATACCGATCTCCTGTAAAGGAGGTAAAAAATCGTGGTTGGTTACTAAATGTTAAATATCGATCTACTATAAGGAGGTGAAAAATCTATAAATATTTGCATATTTGAGTTTAGAGGTCTTGTAACTTGATAGCCATTTGAAAATAAAAGTAAAAATGTCTGAATCTATGGATCACTGTGAAAACTGTCTACATATGAGAAATTAAAGGGTGGCAGGTTATAAACTTACATAAAATGAAGAGATAAATGAAAAATGACAATAGATTCCCACAATTTAAATAATTCCTAAATGCGTCTGTTGCACCATAAGGGACAAGAGCCTTTATTTTGACGGGCAAAATCCACATGATATTGGCGGCTCATGACGTCCACAGCCAGCATTGTCTGTCAAAACAGCCATTGACGTAGATAAATACTCGGATAAGATAAATGCTGACTCATTTTATCATCAATCACAGTCACATGCAACACAAGTGCTGTGCTTTGCATTAATTCTAAGAACATATATGCAGGACTAGTGGCATATTCGTTGTACTTTATCAAATGGCTTTCATAATCATATCTAGACTTATACTATGCTATAAATTAAACACTTAAAACAGTAAATTATTCATGTACTATAATAATAATTTGGCAGAAACATGTTATTTCGTAGTGCATTTTTTTAGACATAAATTCAAATTAAAAAATCGCACCTGCTTTATCAAAAGATTTTACAGCGTGTTACATACCAGTGAACAAATATATCAAAATTATTGGAAACTTCTACCATCTCTAATCCAAAGTTGACAATTGTGTTAAGGTGTAAATTCAGTTTGACAGCTTCAGAAGCTAAAATTTGACCTTTAGAACTGACAATTACTTCTTAACATAAAGATCAGCACCCATTTTTTTTTACAATGTAATACATCCCCCTTACATGCTTATTTATGCATTAATATCAAGAATAATTGGGAAATGTTATCAAATAAGAAACCAAGTTATACACTTTAACTAGGGACTATAATCGTAGACACAACGAAAACCAAAGGTACGATAACTTGTCCTTGGAACCCTAATAGGACAGAAAGACTTGACCAATCTTTATAAAACTTTGCATAACCTAAGCTTAGGCAATTGTGAGATAGGTTGCCAAGTTTCATGGCCATATGACATATATTAGAGACACTAGGGTCATTTTAATATAGACATTTGAATGTTTATTTTTGACGTGTAAATCAAATATCTTCAACTGTCAAGATTTTGGCCTTAAAATTTTAAATTTTGCAAAAATTTGCTTTTTAAATGCTCTTGAATATCAAATATTAAGTATTAAAAGCATCTGAACACTCTTTTATTTATCAGATGTATTGTAATTATTCCAAAGTTAAATTTATATAAGCCTATGCCTGAAAATAGAGATTTTCCAATTTAGGGACGCCTTATATAAATATGCATTTTTCTCAGCCAATTTGAAGATTTTGAAGTTTTTTATGCCTAATTTATTCTTTCATATATATAAAATGTACTTTAAATGTATAGAAAAGTGTCAAAAAGCATACCACATGAGTATAAAATGGTCTTGGGCCATGTAGTACTGAGAATTATTTAGAGTCGATTTAGGCGGTAGCCCATATTGACATATAAAAATGCACACAGAAGCTATTAGAAATGAAAATGTGTAACTTTTTGCTCATTTCTATGCTAAGGCGTTATGATACAAGAAGTCTAATTGCAAAAGGACTCTTGCATTTAATTTTTTTAGAAACAATATGGTCTGATGGCCAGTTTTTTCACTTTTCAATGGAAAACTTGCATTTAGTTTTAGCCTTAATAGGCATAAAGTTGGACCACTTACTATCATACAGAGAAAAAAAATGGTAGCCTATGAAAGGAGTAAGGTGTACTGAGTATAATAAAGTGCTTTTTTTACAGATTTAGTGAAATATTTGTGATGGACTACAGATTTGATGTACAAAGCTCTTCACATTTTACATACATCTATTAGGCCGTTTAACCATGGCCGTGAATACAAATATCTGCACTTTTTTTCTGTGATAATCTACTTTTCTCTATATCCAGAGTTCACAAATGGTTAATTAAATTTGATTTAATCATAGAAACACAAATATCAGGAACAAAAAAGCTGTCAGATAGAAAGTCAGCATGCCTCTTAGCCATAAAATGTAAACTGCTTTAAAATGCTTATTATAGCCGTAGAATGCCAAAATGGCACATTTTAACAGAATTTCTGTAAAACCAAAGATGTAAATCCTTTACTTTGATTGAGTTTGACAAACTGAAACCAGCAAATCATTCAGGAAAGTTGCCAAAGTACAGAATCTAGATTTCAGGAATCCATCTCTTAATAGGACAGAAAGACTTGACCAATCTTTATAAAACTTTGCATAACCTAAGCTTAGGCAATTGTGAGATAGGTTGCCAAGTTTCATGGCCATATGACATATATTAGAGACACTAGGGTCATTTTAATATAGACATTTGAATGTTTATTTTTGACGTGTAAATCAAATATCTTCAACTGTCAAGATTTTGGCCTTAAAATTTTAAATTTTGCAAAAATTTGCTTTTTAAATGCTCTTGAATATCAAATATTAAGTATTAAAAGCATCTGAACACTCTTTTATTTATCAGATGTATTGTAATTATTCCAAAGTTAAATTTATATAAGCCTATGCCTGAAAATAGAGATTTTCCAATTTAGGGACGCCTTATATAAATATGCATTTTTCTCAGCCAATTTGAAGATTTTGAAGTTTTTTATGCCTAATTTATTCTTTCATATATATAAAATGTACTTTAAATGTATAGAAAAGTGTCAAAAAGCATACCACATGAGTATAAAATGGTCTTGGGCCATGTAGTACTGAGAATTATTTAGAGTCGATTTAGGCGGTAGCCCATATTGACATATAAAAATGCACACAGAAGCTATTAGAAATGAAAATGTGTAACTTTTTGCTCATTTCTATGCTAAGGCGTTATGATACAAGAAGTCTAATTGCAAAAGGACTCTTGCATTTAATTTTTTTAGAAACAATATGGTCTGATGGCCAGTTTTTTTCACTTTTCAATGGAAAACTTGCATTTAGTTTTAGCCTTAATAGGCATAAAGTTGGACCACTTACTATCATACAGAGAAAAAAAATGGTAGCCTATGAAAGGAGTAAGGTGTACTGAGTATAATAAAGTGCTTTTTTTACAGATTTAGTGAAATATTTGTGATGGACTACAGATTTGATGTACAAAGCTCTTCACATTTTACATACATCTATTAGGCCGTTTAACCATGGCCGTGAATACAAATATCTGCACTTTTTTTCTGTGATAATCTACTTTTCTCTATATCCAGAGTTCACAAATGGTTAATTAAATTTGATTTAATCATAGAAACACAAATATCAGGAACAAAAAAGCTGTCAGATAGAAAGTCAGCATGCCTCTTAGCCATAAAATGTAAACTGCTTTAAAATGCTTATTATAGCCGTAGAATGCCAAAATGGCACATTTTAACAGAATTTCTGTAAACCAAAGATGTAAATCCTTTACTTTGATTGAGTTTGACAAACTGAAACCAGCAAATCATTCAGGAAAGTTGCCAAAGTACAGAATCTAGATTTCAGGAATCCATCTCTTAGGCCCGAGAACACAGTTATTTCGTAGTGCATTTCTTTTAGACAATAAATTCAAATTAAAAAAATCGCACCTGCTCTTTCTCAAAAAGATTTTTACAGTGTAGTGTACTACCAGTGAGACAAATAATATCAAAATTATAGAAACTTCTACCAGCTCTAACTCAAAATATTGACAATTCTGTGTTAAGGGGGTGTAAAATTCAGTTTGACAGCTTCAGACGTGCTAAAATTTGACCTTTTAGAACTGGACCAATTTACTTCTTAACATAAAGATTCAGCACCCAATTTTTTTTTACATGTAATTACATCCCCCTACTTGATATTTCATGCATTTAATATCAAGAAATAAATTGGGAAAGTGTATCAAATAAGACATGCAAGTTATACACTGTTTACACTAGGGACTATATTCGTAGACAACGAAAACCAAAGGACGATAACTGTGTCCTTGGACCTAATAGGACAGAAAGACTTGACCAATCTTTATAAAACTTTGCATAACCTAAGCTTAGGCAATTGTGAGATAGGTTGCCAAGTTTCATGGCCATATGACATATATTAGAGACACTAGGGTCATTTTAATATAGACATTTGAATGTTTATTTTTGACGTGTAAATCAAATATCTTCAACTGTCAAGATTTTGGCCTTAAAATTTTAAATTTTGCAAAAATTTGCTTTTTAAATGCTCTTGAATATCAAATATTAAGTATTAAAAGCATCTGAACACTCTTTTATTTATCAGATGTATTGTAATTATTCCAAAGTTAAATTTATATAAGCCTATGCCTGAAAATAGAGATTTTCCAATTTAGGGACGCCTTATATAAATATGCATTTTTCTCAGCCAATTTGAAGATTTTGAAGTTTTTTATGCCTAATTTATTCTTTCATATATATAAAATGTACTTTAAATGTATAGAAAAGTGTCAAAAAGCATACCACATGAGTATAAAATGGTCTTGGGCCATGTAGTACTGAGAATTATTTAGAGTCGATTTAGGCGGTAGCCCATATTGACATATAAAAATGCACACAGAAGCTATTAGAAATGAAAATGTGTAACTTTTTGCTCATTTCTATGCTAAGGCGTTATGATACAAGAAGTCTAATTGCAAAAGGACTCTTGCATTTAATTTTTTTAGAAACAATATGGTCTGATGGCCAGTTTTTTCACTTTTCAATGGAAAACTTGCATTTAGTTTTAGCCTTAATAGGCATAAAGTTGGACCACTTACTATCATACAGAGAAAAAAAATGGTAGCCTATGAAAGGAGTAAGGTGTACTGAGTATAATAAAGTGCTTTTTTTACAGATTTAGTGAAATATTTGTGATGGACTACAGATTTGATGTACAAAGCTCTTCACATTTTACATACATCTATTAGGCCGTTTAACCATGGCCGTGAATACAAATATCTGCACTTTTTTTCTGTGATAATCTACTTTTCTCTATATCCAGAGTTCACAAATGGTTAATTAAATTTGATTTAATCATAGAAACACAAATATCAGGAACAAAAAAGCTGTCAGATAGAAAGTCAGCATGCCTCTTAGCCATAAAATGTAAACTGCTTTAAAATGCTTATTATAGCCGTAGAATGCCAAAATGGCACATTTTAACAGAATTTCTGTAAACCAAAGATGTAAATCCTTTACTTTGATTGAGTTTGACAAACTGAAACCAGCAAATCATTCAGGAAAGTTGCCAAAGTACAGAATCTAGATTTCAGGAATCCATCTAATAGGACAGAAAGACTTGACCAATCTTTATAAAACTTTGCATAACCTAAGCTTAGGCAATTGTGAGATAGGTTGCCAAGTTTCATGGCCATATGACATATATTAGAGACACTAGGGTCATTTTAATATAGACATTTGAATGTTTATTTTTGACGTGTAAATCAAATATCTTCAACTGTCAAGATTTTGGCCTTAAAATTTTAAATTTTGCAAAAATTTGCTTTTTAAATGCTCTTGAATATCAAATATTAAGTATTAAAAGCATCTGAACACTCTTTTATTTATCAGATGTATTGTAATTATTCCAAAGTTAAATTTATATAAGCCTATGCCTGAAAATAGAGATTTTCCAATTTAGGGACGCCTTATATAAATATGCATTTTTCTCAGCCAATTTGAAGATTTTGAAGTTTTTTATGCCTAATTTATTCTTTCATATATATAAAATGTACTTTAAATGTATAGAAAAGTGTCAAAAAGCATACCACATGAGTATAAAATGGTCTTGGGCCATGTAGTACTGAGAATTATTTAGAGTCGATTTAGCGGTAGCCCATATTGACATATAAAAATGCACACAGAAGCTATTAGAAATGAAAATGTGTAACTTTTTGCTCATTTCTATGCTAAGGCGTTATGATACAAGAAGTCTAATTGCAAAAGGACTCTTGCATTTAATTTTTTTAGAAACAATATGGTCTGATGGCCAGTTTTTTCACTTTTCAATGGAAAACTTGCATTTAGTTTTAGCCTTAATAGGCATAAAGTTGGACCACTTACTATCATACAGAGAAAAAAAATGGTAGCCTATGAAAGGAGTAAGGTGTACTGAGTATAATAAAGTGCTTTTTTTACAGATTTAGTGAAATATTTGTGATGGACTACAGATTTGATGTACAAAGCTCTTCACATTTTACATACATCTATTAGGCCGTTTAACCATGGCCGTGAATACAAATATCTGCACTTTTTTTCTGTGATAATCTACTTTTCTCTATATCCAGAGTTCACAAATGGTTAATTAAATTTGATTTAATCATAGAAACACAAATATCAGGAACAAAAAAGCTGTCAGATAGAAAGTCAGCATGCCTCTTAGCCATAAAATGTAAACTGCTTTAAAATGCTTATTATAGCCGTAGAATGCCAAAATGGCACATTTTAAACAGAATTTCTGTAAACCAAAGATGTAAATCCTTTACTTTGATTGAGTTTGACAAACTGAAACCAGCAAATCATTCAGGAAAGTTGCCAAAGTACAGAATCTAGATTTCAGGAATCCATCTCTTATAGGACAGAAAGACTTGACCAATCTTTATAAAACTTTGCATAACCTAAGCTTAGGCAATTGTGAGATAGGTTGCCAAGTTTCATGGCCATATGACATATATTAGAGACACTAGGGTCATTTTAATATAGACATTTGAATGTTTATTTTTGACGTGTAAATCAAATATCTTCAACTGTCAAGATTTTGGCCTTAAAATTTTAAATTTTGCAAAAATTTGCTTTTTAAATGCTCTTGAATATCAAATATTAAGTATTAAAAGCATCTGAACACTCTTTTATTTATCAGATGTATTGTAATTATTCCAAAGTTAAATTTATATAAGCCTATGCCTGAAAATAGAGATTTTCCAATTTAGGGACGCCTTATATAAATATGCATTTTTCTCAGCCAATTTGAAGATTTTGAAGTTTTTTATGCCTAATTTATTCTTTCATATATATAAAATGTACTTTAAATGTATAGAAAAGTGTCAAAAAGCATACCACATGAGTATAAAATGGTCTTGGGCCATGTAGTACTGAGAATTATTTAGAGTCGATTTAGGCGGTAGCCCATATTGACATATAAAAATGCACACAGAAGCTATTAGAAATGAAAATGTGTAACTTTTTGCTCATTT
>JAHUZM010000142.1:0-84194 GCA_019925275.1 Mytilus edulis
AATTATACACACATTCAAAATTGTGTAGGCAGGAATTTCATTGGCTGGTGTAAACATTACCAGAACAAAAGGTAGCTGAGTGTTGTGTTGCGCTGTTATGTCCTTGAAAGCAAAGCTTAATACACACTGGTTATATTGGGTTTGGATTAAAATGTATTGCTCATAACCTCTGAGATGATATTCTTACTTGAAAGTTTTAGTTTTATCAAGCCATACTCCAGCTAGTATAGCTCCTACTATTCCAGCTATAACAACTGTTAATCCTATTTCTCCAGCTTCTTTTTGGTGACCCTAAATAATTATTACAGTGGAAAATACACATGGACTTTTTTGATAACCAATTTTTGAACAGCAGTATTCACATATTCGGTTTTTATTCTTGCAGGAAATATATATAGCGTTTTTGAAGTTTTAAGCATTACAAGAACAATACATTGTCACAGCGTTGCATCGATTGAGGTTATATTTGTACAAAGTCAAACTGATGCTGATTTTCCAAACTCTGTTTAATTTTACTGAAAAAATACTCGCATCGATAATAATTAAGGATGAAAATTCTACAACTCAGCATTATCAACCAAATGCAACTCATCCCTTTCCATTTAACCCACTCAAACTTTGACGAAAATTGTCTTTGAACAATGAGTATTGTAAAATTTAAAAATTGAAGGAAACAGCAAGTGGATGCATGATGATGCGGTAGATGTAATTATTGCCGGCTTATACGCTAAAACTTAACATCATCGAGCTCCTAACCAAATATTAAACTATTCGCTGACATAGAAGTGAAGACAACTATTGACGAAAAACTACTCAATGTATTTCGGACGGACAGACTGACAAACGGAATGACAGTATGACTCATCAATGGAGTTGGTCGGTTGTTTGACCTGCTTTTATAGTTGGTGACTCGGGTAGAAATAAAGACATGTAGTGTGATGGCCAAATGTGCACTATCCACTTGTAACCAAAGTATGATCTAATTAATGACTAGAAATGATTATACAATCTTCAAGAATGAGCAAAAACCATACCATATACATATGAAAGCCCCGGCATTTACAAAAATGTGACGCGATTCCAAAGAGAAGCTAGACTAAAGGTCTGATTTCTGCTTATTAACGAAATAAAAGCAAACCTGGCAAACAACAACGAATGAAAATCACTGAATTATAAGCTTCTTGATTGGGACAGACACACAAGGGATGCGTCTTTCTAGCAAAACTATATTTTTATAAATTCGTAAAATTAATTATCAAAAAAATCAATAAGGTTTTTAAAGGTAAAAAGTACATACCGGATAATAGTGCAAAACGACGGGATTCAGTAATGTTGCTATGGCGTAGTAGGATCCTGTGTTTATCCCTAAAAGTACATTCTAGAATGTTTAAAGATATATTCATATAATACATATCTTTTTTAATTAAATATTTTGAGGAATTTGAAGAGTGCTTTTGACAACAGCGTTAATTTTCATTTTTCATCTTTCTGGATTTTCGTACATCTTTCATTTTATTTTTGAAAACTGATTCGAATTCTTCAAGTTTATTTGTGTGCAGAATATTCTGTTTGATCTCTGCGGAAAATTGGCTCATTGACAATAAGATCAATTTGGTTTTTTTTTCAAATAATCTGTGTTTAACTCTGTAATATTTTTTCCAATTGTTTTTTTTTTATTTTATTTATTATTAATATATAGGCTCCGGCATGTAACTTTACGCTAGCGACAGCTATTCTAATAAACTTACCTACCATAAGTTAATACCAGTAAAAGAAAGCCCCTGTTTTTTAGCAGTCTCAGCAGGGATTTACCGTAATGTTGACTGGCAGCATTTCTTACTGCTAACCACTGAGCTCTACTTGGTGGTTGTGGTGGTTCTTTCTTAAAAACTGCAACAATAGAAAGAAGTTTATTGTCTTTGTTACTTCCTGTGTAATATGTATCCCAAACTGATTTATTAATCTATATCTTGATTTTATTTTCTATCGTTTTCAAAAAGTGAGACCTAAATTGTTCAATGGTGGATGTTGCATTTTTTTTTTTGTTATTAAAAAACGTCGCATTACTGCAAAAGCGTCAATGTAATAGAAATCGCTATCATTAATTAGGACTCGTGCTAATAATCATCATTGCAGTCGGCAGAAGAAATTCACTCGCTCCATAAGTAAAGACTTTTGCATATTTTTTTATTAACACAACATATGTGATTACCTTATTTTTTTTATTTTTATCTTATCATTTAGAAATAAAGAATACAACGAGTTATACACTTGAATGCGGTATATTCTGCCCTTTCTTCTTCTGTATGTATAAATTTGTTTTTCATATGCAACCATTCCCTTAATTAAACTTGTTAACAAATTGTTAGAATACACATCAGCGTATGGAATATGTCAAATGTCAAACGCAAACGAGTTAAAATTGGTGCTTTTTTTCGGACTTCACCTCCCTCCTCTTGTCCTCGTAACAACACGCCAATGCAATATAATCACGGAAGAAATAAACAACATCATGTTGGTTTTAAATGTGTTCAGAGACATTGAACAGGGACAGAACGTTGTTGTTTTAATAGCTTTACTTACTAACTAAAACAAGTAAAAAGAGAACCGTTGTGACACCAGCACCAATATAAAACAAGGTATATAATTGGCTGCTGACCAGATCTATGTCGTGACTATATTTTACCAGGAGCGGAGGTAGTAAAAAGCCAACAGCTGCACCAATCTAAAAAGATGGCAATATAAAATAGCAATTGTAATCTATACTGTTTAATTTGACGTGGTATCGAATTTAAAATTTCTATTAACCACACGATGGGTGCTCATTAAGAGCGCAAAATGTTATGACAACCGTGAGCAACACGACGGGTGCCAAATTTAGAGCAAGAATTGTTTATAAAGACATCATAATCACGGTAGGTATAGTGTCCGGTTTTTTGAGTGATTTGGTCCATTTTTTTCGAGTGTAGTTCGGGCTTTTTCGAGTGATAAAACATGCGATAAATTTCGTAATTATAAAAGTTTTTAACATTAATACCCATCTTATATTGAATTATAATATATGTTTTGATCAACAAAGAAGCTCAATTTCCTTGTATTTAATAAAAAAAAATCAGTGTTTGATACATTGTATTATTGTCCGATTTTTTTCGAGAGCAACTGTGAATTCGTCCGGGTTTTTAGACAAATAGTCCGTGTTTTTTACAGAAAAATTTGAAGGTATTCTAGGCTTTAAAAAATGATGTCTAAACGGTGTCTACAAAATTATGCTATTCAAAAGAGGTGACATAATGATCTTATTAATAAGTTAAGTACTTTCTTGCAAGCAGACACTCTCTACTAACGATTTTTTTTACGGAAACACAATCACCTGCAAATTGTATACTCGTACATATAGTATCATTTTTTGTTGGCTTGGGTGATGTTACATGAATGTTGAAAGTTCACGATAGAAAAAGTGAAGAAATCGTCTTTGATTTGTTTCTCATATAGTCTATTTGAACACAGTTATTAATTTAAAGCAATGTTAAATAATATACCTGGTTACCAAATACACCTAAAGATGTTGCTGTGGATACTTGGTTTGGACCAAACCATATTGCTGCAAGTCTCGCCGGGATACCAAGTATAAAAATCTGAGCTACCGAACAAACAGACTGACCGAACATCAATAACGCAAAACGATCGGGGTTAACACATGCTACTTTAATCCAAGCGCCAACTGCATTCAGGAAACTGCCGCAAATAATCACAACCCTCAGTCCTTTTTTGTCTAGAAGCCATGTCGATGGAAAGATAAGTGGTATATACGCTAGCATGTACACCATAGAAAGCCAGTCAAGAGCAGTCTCCTGCTGAAATTTGTCCTCTGGTAAACTGGCATTGTAATAGTTAAGTAAAACATCTCCTATTATGTTTAAATGCAACCATTGGAAGTTGTTAGTTAATGAAACAAATGAGAACAGAAAAAGTATAATCCAACGCCTTTTGTAGACTTGAGGTAAAATACTATCTTCGGTAACTTTCTGTGTCTTTTCTTCGGTAACTCTCGGTGTCTTATCTTCGGTAACTTTCGATGTCTTATCTTCGGTAACTTTCGGTATCGGTTCTTCTTGACCATTCATTGTACTGCAATTCAATTAGTCAATGCTTATACGATAATAAGTGCTATTATTGTATAGCAATATAATATTTCCAACAGAAAGTAACCAAAAGTTAGCGTGCAATAAATTCTATTATCATATACTTAGACTTAATAACATATAATTTTTACTGTATGATAATAACATCAAATTAACGTAAACTCCATATTTTTCGAATTGGGGCTTAGCGGGCTGATATGAAAAGTTTATCACATGCTTCGATTGTTATCACATGCCTTTCCGTAACGTTATCACATGGCATTCCGGTGATACTCGGTAAATTCCGGAAATTACACTCAGTGCTACGTTTTCAGTGAAAAACTTTACAAAGTAAACTAAAGTGTACAAAACAATTATTTGGATACTGGAAAGAATATTATTGTGTAAAAATTAAACACTGGACACTTTTAATTTGCAAAACACTCATTTGCAAATCCGCCGCCGCCTCAAACAAGAGCTACAATATCATGTATATAACCAAAATGTGCGGAATTACATGGGATTCAATAATTTCATTGGTTTTTTACTGTTACTTTCATATTTATTTTGCAATTTGAATTATAAAAACATGGGATTTTCAATATCCCATGGGACAGGGCAAAATCCCATGGGATTTACCATTATCCCATGGGATTTTGGTTAAATCCCATGGGATATTTTTTTGTCCCATGGGATTATTGTAGTCCCATGGGACAAAAAAAATCCCATGGGACTATAATTATCCCATGGGATTTTTAATATCCCATGGGACAAAATAAAATCCTTTGGGATTAAAATTATAAATATATATATATAAATATAAAGTTATGTGTATGTTACAATGAATGCTGTTTGGTAGTAAAATGTTTTAAATGTATACGAGTTTTTTTTATATTTTTTATATATACATATATATAATTTTTTTTTAAATTTTGTCACAAACATGTTTTTTATTTGTTTATATGACAATAAAGATTATTCTTATTTTGGAATGTATAATAATAATATTTTACAGTCAACGAATAAAGTCCTTTCACTGAAACAAAATGATGAAATTTCTAAATAAATGAAAAAATATTGTTTTGAAATCTTTGTCTTGTTTATTCTATTATGAAAAATAGAACTGAAAAAATATTTCATATTCTGACTGAATAGTTCACTCTTTTCATGAGGTAAGATTTTCTTTGTTATAGGTTCATTGCAATACTTGTATAGGCAAACGATTTGAATTATATATAACTTTGTGGTGTACATAATAGTATGCTTATATTTGCAAATTTATAATATAAACACTTTTTGTTAAAGTTTTTGCTTTCTTTATTCACAACTTGCTATGTACAATTATTCAGTCCACTATATAAGAGTGAAGTCAATAAATAATTTCATTCACTAGAATATTCCTGCAATTCTTAGACAAAACATTTTTTCAATCTGTTCTTCAAAGATCTTCCTCTGTACATCTTTATTGAATCGAGAGATTCAAATGAGAAGACAAAGCAAGTTTATTTGGACAACAACATTCTAATATCTTGTTCATTCGTTCCATCTTTCAATTGATAATTACATTGTTGTATTTATATGATCAAGTTCTTGTGCATCAATGATCGTGATGATATGACTCCTTTTTGTTTATAGTCATCATGATGAAATTTCCTCTTTCAAATAAATGTAGAAAAAAACATGTTCCATTTCAAATTAATAAAAAAGTCGCACTATGGAGAAAAATATCAGCTTTAAGTTTTCCGTTCAGTATTGATCTGTGAATGATGACCATGAAAATCCAGATTTCTGACCTACAAATACACAAACTAAAAAATTATCAGTGAAGAGATCAATAAAATGGCTATTTTATCATGTTTATGATTAATATGATAAATTTTCATTTAAATATTCAAGTACTAAATTACAGAAATCGCTTAAATTTTATAATAGTTTAGTTAAAGTACAGCTTATTTAAAATTATAATAAAAAATATAGGCCACCGTTGAGTTAAATAAGATATTACATTTTTAATGCCAAAAAATGGCATTTTTGCACCAAAGGGAGATAATTTGGAGCTTTTTCAATGATATATGCATTTTAAAAGTCATCTGGGGCCAAACCGAATTGATTGTTTTGAATGATTTGGTGTACCATATGATAAAGATATAAATAAATTGAGTTATGAAAAAAAAATATTAAAACATTTTTCTGAAATTGTTATACCCTAGAGCCTCCTTAAATGTCATTTGATCTCTATTGGAGAAATGTCTCATTGGAAATCAGACTGCTAAGTGTTTCTTATTTTTATATCAACCCAGCCATATTATACCTGTCTAATATCAGGAGCTTGTACATAGTTCAGTGGTTGATGTTGGTTCATACCCGTCATTTTTATTTTTCATAATTTTTTGTTTTTATAAATTAGTCTGGTATATTTGACGTTTGAATTGATGCTCTGTTTCAAATTTGGTTAGTGTCGACTTTTATAGATTACTATAACATGTATAGGGTATGGGTTTTCTCATTACTTACAGGTCATCAATGGCCTCTAATAAGTAATTACAATGCTTACATCCACTAAATTGAACTCTGATGGATAGTTTTCTCTTTAATCATACCACATCTTATTTTAATAAATATTTAATTATTATTCAAGGACAAAAAATTTTATAACAGTGGACTTACCATTTAGGCTTTGTTGACCTCTGTAAATCTTATTTTGTTGATAATTTCTTCTGTTTATAGTTTCCCCTTTATCTTTCATGTTCTTGCCCTACACATAAAAGGGTAAACATCATTTAATGACAAAAATAACTACTACATGTATTACATAATTAGTAGGCAACTGAAAATTTTGTCTTATTTGTATATAACATCAACTTACTCATCATTCTTGCTGTTCAATATCATGAATATTATCATTATTCTATGAATATGAGGTCACAGTAAAATTAACCTTGGCAGGCAGACATCTTTTTTTATTTGATACCTTGTAGTCATTCCATACAACAAGTAGACCTATGCTTAAAAAATCTAAGGCCAAAATTAAAAATATGTTTGTTTCCCCTCCCCCCACACGGGTCAAAAATAAGCGCCCGGGTCAAAAAATTATTTTCGACAAAAAAATCGAAATTATTTTTTTCCTGAAAATAATTTGTTTCCATTTTTGGAAAGTGCTTGAAAGCATAAGGATTGATAATCTAAATAAATACACTCAAATTGAGCACAAACAACTGATAAGTGGCCTGGACTGGACAAGTCAAACCATTCATGTGACCATGCTATGACAATCACATCCAGTTAAAAAAAACTACAGGCTCTCAAGAGCCTGTGTCGCTCACCTGTTAATGTGTTTACTGATGTCGGCCATCTTCGTTGGTAGGCAGGGTCATTAGACACTTTTTTTTTTAAATAGATACCCTAGTATTATGATTGTGGCCAAGTTTGGTTAAATTTGGCCAAGTAGTTTTAGAAATGATTTTTATACAAGTTACAAAAATGACGAAAAGTTGTTCAATATTGACTATAAAGGGCAATAACTCCTTAAGGGGTCCTCTAACAATTTTGATCATGCTGACTAATTTGTAGATTTTACTTTGCTGAACATTATTGCTGTCTACAGTTTATCTCTATCTATAATAGTATTCAAGATAATAACCAAAAACTGCAAAATTACCTTAAAATCACCAATTTTAGGGCAGCAACCCAACAACAGGTTGTCCAATTCAACTGAAAATTTGTGAGGGGATATATCTTATTCTGATGGACATTTAAATCTTGAAAGATTTGCCCTAAATGTCTTAGTTTCAAAGATATAAAGCAAAACCTGCATTTTACCACTATGTTCTAATTTTAGCCATGTCGGCCATTTTGTTTGGTAGGCTGGGTCAGCGGACACATTTTTTAAACTGCAAACCACAATGATAATTGTGGCCAAGTTTGGTTAAATTTGGCAAAGTAGTTTCAGAGAAGAAGATTTTTAAAAAAGTTCCAAAAAATGATGAAAAGTTGTTAAAAATTGACTATAAAGGGCAATAACTCCTTAAGGGGTCGACTGACAATTTTGGTCATGTTGACTTATTTGTAGGTCTTACTTTGCTGAACATTATTGCTTTTACAGTTTATCTCTATCTATAATAGTATTCAAGATAATAACCAAAAACTGCAAAATTTCCTTAAAATAACCATTTCACAGGCAGCAACCCATCAACAGGTTGTCCGATTCGTCTGAAAATTTCAGGGCAGATAGATCTTGACCTGATCAACAAGCTTTGGTTTTTGAGTTATAAGCCAAAAACTGCATTTTACCCCTATGTTCTATTTTTAGCCATGGTGGCCATCTTGTTTGGTTTGACAGGTCACGCCACACATTTTTTTAAACTAGATACCCCAAGGATGATTGTGGCCAAGTAGTTTCAGAGGAGAAGATTTTTGTAAAAGTTTACGGACGACGGACGCAGGACGACAGAAGACGAACGCCAAGTGATGAGAAAAGCTCACTTGACCTTTCAGGTCAGGTGAGCTAAAAAAAACCTGCCTACCTGGTCTGTTTACAAAGGGTAGACCCGGGGAGGGGAAACAGACATTCTTTTAAATGTGGCCTGATAAAATGACAAAACCAAGAAAACTTATCATTGACCAAAGACCAAAGAACAATAAAATGCGGTCATGGTTTATATATCAATCTGCCATTCAGACATGCACACCTTACAATTGTTTCATATCTACCAAATATAATCTACCTGTAACTTTAAACATATATGATAAACTGACAAAACAATGCAGTGTTTCATTGACCAATGAACCATGCATGAAAATGAGGTCAAGTTCATATAAAATATGACAGACAGCTAAGTGCATCTTACAATTATTTCATTCACTAAATAAAGGGGCCTTATTGCTTACAGTATCCGGAAAATAGACCAAACCACAAAAACTAAATATTTTCAAAGTTCCTTATACCCTGCCAATTTGTTATGGTTGTGCCTGTTCCAAGTCAGGATCCGATAATTCAGTGATTGTCGTTTGTTTATGTGTAACATATCTGTTTTTCAATTTTTTTTGTACATAAATTAGGTTGTTAGTTTTCAACTTTCAACTTGGCTAACACAAAGTTGGCAAAAAAGCGGTCAATACTGGTATTGACCATGCCAGTGGTAAATACCGGTATTTACCGGGAAATACTGGCAAATACTGGGAAATACCGGCAAATACTGGTCGATTGAAATTTTGAGTGGTCATTACTATAAAAACCATTCTTTACCTGGTCAATTATAATTACTATTAATACTTAAATATAGAAAGTGTTCAAATCATTTTTATTGCTTTCAATTCTATTTCTATTGTAAATTCAAACAGGGATCTATATTGATTAATGTGTACATAATATTATAGTAAAAGATAAAAAAAAAAATTCCCTACTTCAAAATTTCTATTTCCAGCATGAAGAAGGTTTTGTCCACAAGACAGGAAATAATTTATTGTTTAAGGGAGTCTTCATATATCACTTTTATTACTTTCAACCCATGTACTGTCAACTTTTATTGGGGGCTGTTGTTTTAGTAATTAAATTTTCACACCTAGAAATGCCAGGTGATAGGTAAAAAGACACATGTAACTTCATTTATCTGTAGCTTTATTTACCTTTAATTTTAATTACCTGTAAAATCATACATTGTCATATATTTTTGAATAAAAAATATAATGATTTATAAATGTTGAAATAATATGTAAATTTTTATATATATCTTAAGTATACAATATCATAATTCATATAATAACTAAATTTTAAATCAG
The DNA here is from genome assembly GCA_019925275.1 of Mytilus edulis. NCBI lineage: Eukaryota > Metazoa > Mollusca > Bivalvia > Mytilida > Mytilidae > Mytilus > Mytilus edulis. Next base: position 9,900 of record JAHUZM010000142.1, read on the forward strand.
TAGGAATAAGTGTTATAAATGAATAAAACACATATCAATTTCATTAAATTTAATAGCTGACCCTGAGATTACTATAACATAGCAATCTCAGGCTGACCCATGCATAAAAATTAAAGTACATTTGACTTTTATCAAGTTTTTACTTCAACTAATAGTAAAAACAACCATGAAAATTTCAATCGACCAGTATTTGCCAGTATTGACCACTTGGGGAGTATTGTCCGGGGCGGTAAATACCGGTAAATACCACTGGTAAATACCGGGGTGGTATTTACCGCCCAACCTTGGGCTAACATGTGTAAAATCATACAAGTGTTGGGAAAACAGGAAGTTGTCGAGTGATGAATCTGAAAATGCATCACACGGTATAGCTGACTTATTTAACCCTGAAACCAAATTTCAGAAATCCTTCTATTGTAGTTCCTAAGGAAAATGGGACGAAAAATATTCATCGGACGGACTGACTGACGCAAGGATGGATGGACAGACAGGGGTAAAACAGTATACCCCCCCTTTTTTTGAAGTGGGGGCATAATTTTAATACGGGGCTATAAAAACCCATGCAAGATGTGAAAACAAAAAGAAGAAACCTAATTCTTACTTGTTAGGGGCTATTTATTTATTGTCGGTTATACATATAACAATACAACATATTAAAGGTCTGTAGAGCTTTTATCCGACATACATATATGACAAGCACAATACATTTTGCTCATCACTGAGATAGTAGTCTCAGATAGAGGGAGGCGGGGTCAACCAAACTCCCCTATTCAATCTGTATGCAGGACAGAAAGTCACAGTCAAAAAGTCACACACTGTCACAGGACAAAAAGTCACAATTTAGTTTTGAGATTATTTTTCTTTGAACAAGAAAACACTCTTTTTGTATTTTTCTTGAAGTTTTATACATGAACATGATGTAGCAACTTTAAATTAAAATTTATTAAAAACAAATAAATCAGTGCATTAGGTTTGCGCACATTACCATTACATTTGCGCACAAAAATCATTACGTTTGTGTGCAGCTTTTGATTACATTTGCACGCATTTTCATGATTTTTTAACATGTAAATATAAAAAAAAAGATATAGTATGATTGCCTTTTACAGCTGACCAGTGGCGGATCCAGGGGGGGGGGGGGGGGGGTTCCAGGGGTGCGCACCCCCCCTTTATTTTTGCCGATCAATGCATTTGTATCGGGACATATGTTTTGCACCCCCCCTTTGCCCTGGGTGCCCTGCATCCGCCCCTGGCTGACTATGCGGTATGGGCTTTACCTCGGGCTTTGCTCATTGTTGAAGGCTGTTTGGTGACCTATGGTTGTTAATGTCTGTGTCATTTTGGTCTCTTGTGGACAGTTGTCTCATTGGCAATCATACCACATCTTCTTTTTTATATTATGAACAATTTCCTAAAATTAAAAATGAATATATGTAATAAAAAGAAGATATTTCAAAATCTTTTTTCATTTATATTTAATCAATTGTCAACAAATTGTTTGTGACTTTTTGTCCTATCAACTTTGTTACTTTATGCCTGAGTTTGACATGTGTTTGACTTTTTGTCCTGTGACTTTTTGTCGGAATGTCCTGTGACTTTCTGTTCGTTTACCTTCCATCTAAATCAGTGAATTGAATAATTGTTTTTTGCAGAAGTCCGGGGAGTGTTAAAAAATCACATGTGCAAGTTGAGAGTCAACACTTACACAGGGACTACACAATACTTTTTCAGAATGTCAGCAAAAAAGAATCACTGGTGACAGGGGAGTGTAACCGATGAATTGATCCTGAATCAGATAAGATTTTCCCGGTACGTCTAAACACCGCTCAGGAGGACCTCCTGGGTGCACACATGCAGGACATACAAAGTGCACTCATGGCAGACCCTATATAGTCGCCGTCGTATCTGCACACATGATGGATGTATATATTCGTTATAGATCGTCATACACTTCTCATTTTAGAGTTAAATTTGCAAGCAACCTCTTAAGATTTTAAAATAATAATGCTACTAAAAATATATTATTTCCCCCAATTTTCGCAATTTTTTCGCCATATAAAATATTTAGGCGACTGTGCTTTTAGTGAATATAAACGATTATGAGGCCTCACCAATAAATATAAATATGAAATATACTGGAACATCGATTAGCATAGATCGAGCAGCAGAGTAAACTTCCACATAAATCTCGAAGTTATTTACGCCGGATAATATAGACTGTGCTCCTGAATAAAGTTGTCAAATACATTAATTTGTGTTTTTTACTTCTACAAGAAATTTGATTCAAATGCTAATTACGCACCATTTGCTGAGCAGAGAATCATTCTAAGCCAGGAACCGTCTATACTAACTGATAACAGTAAGAATAGAAAGTCTCTGTAAAAAGGCAGTCAATCCTAACAGAACTGTATTAACTTAATGATACATGTACATCAAGTTCCAGCACCTCACCAAGCACCCTTGCCTTGCATACTGAGATGGCAAACTGGTGTGTGTCAGTATTTTAATATAAAACTGCGTAGGTTCATATCGTTTGATTCAACGTTTGTTTGGTTATTTTTTAAGGATCGTTGTAAAATTATATCTAAATCTTTGTTAAAATACGATTTTAAATTGTTCAATTCTTTCTATTTCATAATTTTGTCAAAGTCTACTTTTTAAAGTTTTAAATTTTACAGAAAAAATGAATATTCCATTTTGATTTGAAGAAATTCTTTTTGAACTGTCATGACATGGTGTTGCAAAGCTGATTACAGGTAACTATAACATACAGTAATTTTCCATTTCGACAGTGCGTGTATTCTCGGGTGTGTATTATAACGTATAGTTTTCTAGAGAACATCCTGTCTACGTGTAATACAGATTGATGACATTATACAACATTTCTTTGGTTAAATGTGATAAGTTATCTGTGTCCATTCCCTATTTCAACACCACTAATTTTTCGAAGAAAAAAAAAAAAAAAAAAAATTATATGAAATTAAGAAGAAAAGTAGCAAATATAAACTTCAGTAATTGCGCATTGAGTAAACATAATTCCAATATTGCATGAACAAATCCGTGAGAAAACGTATATATACATGTATGAATAAAGATGTGTTTTAAAAGACCTATTGGCATTATTTCACACTAGGACCTAAGATAACTAGAACTAAGCAATGGTTGACCCAGAAATTTTCATAAGTGGTGACTCATTGACTGCCTTAGAGTGTTCACGTCCAGTCATGCTTCCGTGATTCCCTATATAATCTACCATTTGTTTCCAAAGATTTAGGAGGGGGGCTGGTACACACATATATATATAAATATACCTCTGCGGCGGAGCCAGCCATTTGAAAAGGAGGGGGTCTCAACCCAGGACAAAAGGGGGAGGGGGTGGTTCCAACCATATGTCCCCATTCAAATGCATTGATCGTTCAAAAAAAGGGGAGGTTCCAACCCCCGAAACCCTCCCCCTGGATCCGCCACTGATACCTAGTATGCATATAATTAAGAACAGCTTTGAATATATGCATATAAAATAATGGTACGTTTAAAAACCGTTCAGGATCTCCTGGTTGCACACAGGACATTAAGTAACTTAGGACATATATATATATATAATAGTAAGAATTCAGGGTATACATTCGATAACTAACATATTTTATAATTTTGTTATTTTTGTTTTGATAAAATCAGAGACATATAATACATGTATTGAGACATATATAATATATGTGTCTCTGAAAAAATCAAACCATCTTTAAAGAAGTTATTTCAGTTTGAATCGACTGTCTTTTGCATTAGAATTCCAAAACGTTAATGTTATTTACAAATGCCAAAACCTGCAAGAAAGAAACATTTATATTCGGTGATTTTTACACTAAACGTTTTCGTAATTTGTTTTAAAAAATATTAAAAAGTACATGTACATCGTTTTTTCAAGATTTGTATAGTAACTGGTTTAATTAAGTCCCCTTGATGAAATTTAAATTGCGAGACGCTAATTAATAAACTATGATCTATCTATCGGCATGCGTCGTTATTTGGGATACGTCACGGATGACCGATGATCATATTCAATACGATATACCAATCATCATTTGAATTTGGTCAATTGATCTTTAATAATTAGGACTAATTGGTGATGGCAGAGAATAAGTCGCTGGTGATGGTTAAAAACACATAGAAGTAAACTTTGCAAAAAAAAAAGGTTTCCTCGGAAAAAATTATGAAAATATATGAATATGCTAAATATTTTTTTTTTCCGAAATAATAATTAAAGACGTTTAGAAATAACAAATTTTCACAGTTGGAAAATTTTCAATTCAAGTTATTTCATTTTGAAAACGTTGAGAAATATAGATCTTATTATATGTTAAATGTGGGCCGCTTGGAGATCAACTTGTGAAACCCTGCATAATTAGGGTTTGTCTACTTTCGTCTTTTTATATTGCCAAACATTCTATAATCAAGGATTTGTACAAGGCCTTGTTATAATGAATATTATCGCCAATATCACCATAATTAAATAAAGAACAGATACAATATTCGCCTAAAGAGTTTGCCATCTAACAATTCAAAATGAAATGTTGAGTCGAAACTGAGGTACCAAATCTATAAAAAGAATCACTATTTTAGTCGAAATTAAACTGTATATATTCTTTTTTCAAAACTCCTGAAATAATTTAACATTATCTATAGAGAGCTTACATATGCAAATCTGTTTAGAAGTATGTGAGCGTAAATAAAATTTGTTTATTACCCCCCCCCCCCCCCCCCCCCCCCTTTTTCCTTCTATAAAATTTAATTGTAAACGATTTTCGTTCTTAATTTGTGTTTGCTCATTAACTGGGGTTCATGCTGTCAAAAAACAAAAATGTCTCCTTGTGTAAAAGTTATTGATAAAAAAAAATTGAAGCTTCCAGAAGAATAACGGTACGTCTAAACACCGCTTGAAGGACCTCCTGATTGCAGTCATGACATACGAAGTGCACTCAGGACCCTTTATAGTCATCGCACACAGGATAGATGCATATATTCTTTATACGCTTCTTATTTTAGAGTTAAATTTGGTAGAATTTGAAATCGAACTTAGATAGATATGTTACATTTGTAATTCTTAGAAAATAATAAGGGCACGTGTCACTGATTACACAACTACTGAGCCATGAATTATCCAATCAACAAAATTAATTGGATTATCTTTATTGTTGTTTTATACATTGTGTTGTTAGTACAGTGTGACCATGCGGGAAGTAATATTGTGACGTCTAGAATGAATATCACGATGTTTTAAGATTTTCGTCTTTTATTAAGATTTCGTTCCATAAATTTTTAAGTTTTATTCTTAATTTTATTATCATGTCCTGGACCAGTAATTAATTCTTTGCACGAGTTTGAAAAGGGAAATAAATGTTCATACTTTAAAAGAATTTATATTAATTAAAGTTTTGTATATGGAATCCGTTCTAAACGGCAAAAGCCGTACTTTTCAAACAATCAAACTCATATACATGTAGTTAGATGTTATTTCTCATTTTTATCGAACTTGTCCAGGAATTTTATTTTTGAGTGATACGAATATTTTAAGAAATCCGTTTTTATTAAGTTTTTTTTCTCTAATTAAAGTCGTTTTGTCCAGTTTCACAAGCCTGAAACGAATTTCAATGCGAAAATAAATTCTGAAAATGAACTTGTCTCCGTTTTCGTCTCCGTTTTTTAAAAATTATGATATTTTGGGTATAATTATTTCTAAAAAAATATGTAAGTTAGATTGTAGTAGCGAGAAATTATAAAAAAGAAGATGTGGTATGATTGCTAATGAGACAACTATCCACAAAAGACCAAAATGACACAAACATTAACAAAGAACGACTATTTCGAAGACAGTTTATTGACACGAAATCCGTTCAAACCACGACTAAGTCTTCGTGCACAGATTTCCGTTAAGGTTAAACTGAATATTGTACATAATTGTCTTCTCTTGTATAATGGTTTGTTGAGAATAAAGATATACAAATGTAATAAAATTTGATATTCAGTCAACATTGTGTTTGTTTTAAAACTTGATTTAGATAGAGAGAGAGAAAAGAATCACACTGAAAAACAAAAATCGAACTTGTTACAGAAAAAAAACGCAACTATAAAATAATTTTCTTTATTCGTGAACTGCAAAACACAACAAATTAATTTACCCGTCATCATGAAAAATAAACTGAAAAAGCACATCGAATGAGATATATATTTTATTTTTTCTATATGCAAATTCATGTTAAAGGTAAAACTGAACTAAACAACACAATTCCTAAAAAACAATAAAGATAATCCAATCAATTTTGTTGATTGGATAATTCATGGCTCAGTAGTTGTGTAATCAGTGACACGTGCCCTCATTATTTTATAAAAATTAACATATCTATCTAAGTTCGATTCAGGCGCGGATCCAGAGGGGGGAGGGGGTTCCGGGGGGGGGGGGGGGTTGGAACCCCCCTTTTTTTGGCCGATCAATGCATTTGAATGGGGACATGTAGTTGAACCCCCCTTTTTTTGCCCTGGGTTAGGACCCCCCTTTTTAAAATGGCTGGATCCGCCCCTGCGATTTCAACTTCTACCAAAATTTAACTCTAAAATAAGAAGCGTATAACGAATATAAACATCCATCATGTGTGCAGATATAATTACGGTAATGGGTCCTGAGTGCACTTTGTATGTCCTGAGTGCACTTAGGAAGTCCTGAGCGGTTGTTTAGACGTACCCGAAGAATAAATCATTTCCTGAACCTAAAATACATTTATCTGTAATTAAAGAAAATTCGCCTAAAACATTCTCTCATATAAAAATTCGCCTAAAATTAAACATTCTCTCATATATTGAAACAATTAATTGTAAAATAATTAATTCAACGTCGGACTTTCTGTCTGTTTACTAATACTTTTCTTGTTCAGTTTAGTTTATACCCATAATAGATGAACGGAAATAAGTACTTTTTTTGGAAAATTTACAACTAGATGAACGGAATTAAGTACTTTTTAGGAAAATTTACAACTCAAATTTTCAAAAACAAAATTCTACACTTTTTACCTGGATGTTTTTCTCTGTCTCGAAGCCGCAACCTTTGACCCCGTATCAAACGTAGCGACCAACACCTCACATGACGTATTCTCGATGTTGAGGTATTGACAATATACAATCACATTTATCAATATACAGCAAGTAAGTAATTTGGTGTTGAATGCCAGTAGATCAGAATTTGTTAATTGAACTTTACCTGTTTAAGGGGCACTAGCTGCCAAATTCATGTTCTTCATCGATTTTAATAAAATTCACATTAAACGTGTATATAGTGTTGAATTGTTTATTAAAATGTTGCGCACAATCTTGGCTGATATGCATAAAACCATTATATTTCATGACACTGCATGAAAAAGAAATAGACTTATCGTATAATACCAGAACCAGAGACATATATATTGTATCTAATATCTCTGCCAGAACTAAAAAATAAACTACAGTAAGTCCACATACACATAAGAGGGTATGGATGTGAATTAACAAAATAGAGAACAAAGGACAAAGAAAAAAAAGGAATAAAGAATAGTGAAAGAAAGAGAATAATGGAAAAAAGTGTAAATTATTAAAAATATAACTAAAAAAAGAAGACAGAAAAAAAGACACCCCTCCGAGACGAGCCTTACATGCACTGTTATTACCCAAGGTTAATTTTACGGCGGCTCATTTTATTTTGGCTTAGAAATAAACATAATTGACAAGTTTCCTTCCCCTGCATTCTCGATCCCACATGTAAATAGCACGGTGATTTTCAAAAAGACATTGATACATCAGTACAACACTTGCCGTCAGTATTTGAATATATTGATTAAGAAGGTATAGAAGATTAATGCACGCACACTATTATCCACCACTGGCCTAAATAGTTAGTCCGCAAACAATGAGGGTAATAAAAACCCAGCACTTTGAACACAGCCACCGGCATGGTGTGAATCTGAAAGCTTCCCACTATCCATTTCTATCTATAGAAAACTTTTGCCTTTCATTTATCAAAAATGAAATATGTTGATATTAATGGTATATAAGAATTATTGGGGAATTCAAACCATTTCTATTGTAAGTGATAAAACAATTTATATCAGGGTGATTGAAATGAGGAAAAAAAAAAAAGGGGGGATCAGGAGTTCAGGGCCCCCTGTTTGGGAAAAGAATTGGTTGATTATATATGGAATCACTGAGTCATGGCAGGAGCAGGCCCCTCTTAGGCAGTCGGTGGGCCCCACTTATGAAAAATTCTGGATCCACCACTGTGGTCAGGGTGGTCTTCAGTTGTACATGTTGTATTATCTTTTAAAAAAAAAATTACACCTGTATAGTGTATATTCTTTAGTGTAAATCAAGGGAAAATACTGTGAACTATCTGTGCATTGGGGCTTATTAAAAGGTATTTCGGGGGGAAGAAAGAAGGGAGGGTGAGTCCATGGGAGGTAATCCCCACCCCTTTCAATTTGAGAATATGCTATTATCTTGTAAACGGTCCAGATCCCCATCCCTAAACCATATATATTCTTGAATGGGACGATAAAACAAATCAAATGAAATTAAAAGGAGGTCTTTGGGGGTTTCACCACTCTGTTCAATTTGAGAATGTGCTATTATCTTGTGAACGATCCAGATCCCCACCCCTAAACCATATATATTCTTGTCGGGGACAATAAAATTAATAATGAAATAAAATAAAAGTGAAGTCCCACCCCCTCTAGTTTGAAAACTTGTAAACGGTCAAGATCCCCACCCCTAAACCATATTTATATATTCTTGTATAGAACAATAAAACAAATAAAAGGAAATATAGGGAGAGTCCATGGGGTTCACCCCCACCCCCACATGTTTGAGAAACTTTTAAATGGTTGAGATCCCCTGTCATCCAGTGGTTAGGTGAAAAAATTTCAGGATCCCTGATCCCCACCGTCAAACCATATATATTCTTGTATGAGACAATAAAACAAATCAAATGAATATAGGATCATCCCCTTTGTCTTGGGTTGGGAACCCCCCTTTTTAAAATGGCTGGATCCGCCCCGGCATACCATCTAGCTAGCTATAAAGGCTTTAAAAATATGAAATCAAACAAGGAAATTAACAGTGTAGGCAACTGTTTTGATTTTAAAAAAAAGTCTTTTACATATATAACAATGTTAAATTTTTTGTACATTTATTTTTGCTTATCGTATTTTCAATAATGGACAAAATTGCACCAGACACAAGTTGTTTCCTTTTTCCTTTTTCCTTTTTCGATATTCAAATTTTGAAAAATATTACAAGTCCAAACTAAATTTTTTTTTGCTTCAAATTTTTTTTTCCTCAAAATTTTTTTTCCTCAAAATTTTTTTTCCTCAAAATTTTTTTTTCCTCAAAATTTTTTTCCTCAAATTTTTTTTTTCTCAAATTTTTTTTTTCCTCAAATTTTTTTTCCTCAAATTTTTTTTCCTCAAAATTTTTTTTTTCTCAAATTTTTTTTCCTCAAAATTTTTTTTCCTCAAATTTTTTTTCTCAAATTTTTTTTTTCCTCATTTTTTTTCGTTTCTTTATTCAATCTCTTTTTCCTTATTCGATTTTTATTTCCTTTTTCATATTCATTTCCTTTTTCGGTTTCTATTCCCTGAATCGGATTCTATTTCCTTATTGGGTTTCTATTTCCTTATTCGGTTTCGATTTCCTTATTCGGTTTCTAGTTCCTTATTCGATTTTCATTTCCTTATTCGGTTTCTTTTTCCTTTTTCAATATTCATTTCCTTTTTCGTTTCTATTTCCTTATTCGGTTTCTATTTCCTTATTGGATTTCTTTTTCCTTATTCAATTTTCATTTCCTTATTCGGTTTCTAGTTCCTTATTCGATTTTCATTTCCTTATTCGGTTCTTTTTTCCTTTTTCAATATTCATTTCCTTTTTCGGTTTCTATTTCCTTATTGGGTTTCTATTTCCTTATTGGATTTTCATTTCCTTATTCGATTTCCATTTCCTTATTCGATTTCCATTTCCTTATTCGGTTTCTTTTTCCTTTTTCAATATTCATTTCCTTTTTCGGTTTCTATTTCCTTATTGGATTTTCATTTCCTTATTCGATTTCCATTTCCTTATTCAAATTTCATTTCCTTATTCGGTTTCTTTTTCCTTTTTCAATATTCATTTCCTTTTTCGGTTTCTTTTTCCTATTTCGGTTTCTGTTTCCTTATTTGATTTCTTTTTCCTTATTCAATTTTCATTTCCTTATTCGGTTTCTATTTCCTTATTGGATTTTCATTTCCTTATTCAATTTCCATTTCCTTATTCGGTTTCTTTTTCCTTTTTCAATATTCATTTCCTTTTTCGGTTTCTTTTTCCTATTTCGGTTTCTGTTTCCTTATTTGATTTCTTTTTCCTTATTCAATTTTCATTTCCTTATTCGGTTTCTATTTCCTTATTGGATTTTCATTTCCTTATTCAATTTCCATTTCCTTATACGGTTTCGTTTTCCTTTTTCAATATTCATTTCCTTTTTCGGTTTCTATTTCCTTATTCAGTTTCTATTTCCTTATTCGGTTTCTATTTCCTTATTCGGTTTCTTTTTCCTTATTCGGTTTCTTTTTCCTTTTTCAATATTCATTTCCTTTTTTGGTTTCTATTTCCTTATTTAGTTTCTATTTCCTTGTTGGGTTTCTATTTCCTTATTCGGTTTCGATTTCCTTATTCGGTTTCTAGTTCCTTATTCGATTTTCATTTCCTTATTCGGTTTCTTTTTCCTTTTTCAATATTCATTTCCTTTTTCGGTTTCTATTTCCTTATTCGGTTTCTATTTCCTTATTGGATTTTCATTTCCTTATTCAATTTCCATTTCCTTATTCGATTTCCATTTCCTTATTCGGTTTCTTTTTCCTTTTTCAATATTCATTTCCTTTTTCGGTTTCTATTTCCTTATTCGGTTTCTATTTCCTTATTCGATTTTCATTTCCTTATTCGATTGCTGTTTCCTTATTCAGTTTCTATTTCCTTATTCGGTTTCTATTTCCTTATTCGGTTTCTATTTCCTTATTGGATTTTCATTTTCTTATTTGATTTCCATTTCCTTATTCGATTTCCATTTCCTTATTCGGTTCCTTTTTCCTATTTCGATATTCAATTTTGAAAATATTACAAGTCCAAACTTAATTTTTTTTTGCTTCAAAATTTTTTTTCCTCAAAATTTTTTTTTCCTCAAAATTTTTTTTTCCTAAAAATTTTTTTCCTCAAATTTTTTTTTCCTAAAAATTTTTTTTCTCAAATTTTTTTTTTTTCTCAAATTTTTTTTTTCCTCAAATTTTTTTTTCCTCAAATTTTTTTTCCTCAAAATTTTTTTCCTCAAAATTTTTTTTTCTCAAATTTTTTTTCCTCAAAATTTTTTTTCCTCAAATTTTTGTTCTCAAATTTTTTTTTTCCTCATTTTTTTTCGTTTCCTTATTCAATTTCTTTTTCCTTATTTGATTTTCATTTCCTTTTTCATATTCATTTACTTTTTCGGTTTCTATTCCCTGAATCGGATTCTATTTCCTTATTGGGTTTCTATTTCCTTATTGGGTTTCTATTTCCTTATTCGGTTTCGATTTCCTTATTCGGTTTCGATTTCCTTATTTGGTTTCAAGTTCCTTATTCGATTTTCATTTCCTTATTCGGTTTCTTTTTCCTTTTTCAATATTCATTTCCTTTTTCATTTCTATTTCCTTATTCGGTTTCTGTTTCCTTATTTGATTTCTTTTTCCTTATTCAATTTTCATTTCCTTATTCGGTTTCTATTTCCTTATTGGATTTTCATTTCCTTATTCAATTTCCATTTCCTTATACGGTTTCTTTTTCCTTTTTCAATATTCATTTCCTTTTTCGGTTTGTATTTCCTTATTCAGTTTCTATTTCCTAATTCGGTTTCTATTTCCTTATTCAGTTTCTTTTTCCTTATTTGGTTTCTTTTTCCTTATTCGATTTTCATTTCCTTATTCGGTTTCTTTTTCCTTTTTCAATATTCATTTCCTTTTTCGGTTTCTATTTCCTTATTCGGTTTCTATTTCCTTATTGGATTTTCATTTCCTTATTCGATTTCCATTTCCTTATTCAAATTTCATTTCCTTATTCGGTTTCTGTTTCCTTTTTCAATATTCATTTCCTTTTTCGGTTTCTTTTTCCTAATTCGGTTTCTGTTTCCTTATTTGATTTCTTTTTCCTTATTCAATTTTCATTTCCTTATTCGGTTTCTATTTCCTTATTGTTTTTTCATTTCCTTATTCAATTTCCATTTCCTTATACGGTTTCTTTTTCCTTTTTCAATATTCATTTCCTTTTTCGGTTTCTATTTCCTTATTCAGTTTCTATTTCCTTATTCGGTTTCTATTTCCTTATTCGGTTTCTTTTTCCTTATTCGGTTTCTTTTTCCTTTTTCAATATTCATTTCCTTTTTCGGTTTCTATTTCCTTATTTAGTTTATATTTCCTTATTGGGTTTCTATTTCCTTATTCGGTTTCAATTTCCTTATTCGGTTTCTAGTTCCTTATTCGGTTTCTTTTTCCTTTTTCAATATTCATTTCCTTTTTCGGTTTCTATTTCCTTATTCGGTTTCTATTTCCTTATTGGATTTTCATTTCCTTATTCGATTTCCATTTCCTTATTCGATTTCCATTTCCTTATTCCGTTTCTTTTTCCTTTTTCAATATTCATTTCCTTTTTCGGTTTCTATTTCCTTATTCGGTTTCTATTTCCTTATTGGATTTTCATTTCCTTATTCGATTTCCATTTCCTTATTCAAATTTCATTTCCTTATTCGGTTTCTGTTTCCTTTTTCAATATTCATTTCCTTTTTCGGTTTCTTTTTCCTAATTCGGTTTCTGTCTCCTTATTTGATTTCTTTTTCCTTATTCAATTTTCATTTCCTTATTCGGTTTCTATTTCCTTATTGTTTTTTCATTTCCTTATTCAATTTCCATTTCCTTATACGGTTTCTTTTTCCTTTTTCAATATTCATTTCCTTTTTCGGTTTCTATTTCCTTATTCAGTTTCTATTTCCTTATTCGGTTTCTATTTCCTTATTCGGTTTCTTTTCCTTATTCGGTTTCTTTTTCCTTTTTCAATATTCATTTCCTTTTTCGGTTTCTATTTCCTTATTTAGTTTATATTTCCTTATTGGGTTTCTATTTCCTTATTCGGTTTCAATTTCCTTATTCGGTTTCTAGTTCCTTATTCGATTTTCATTTCCTTATTCGGTTTCTTTTTCCTTTTTCAATATTCATTTCCTTTTTCGGTTTCTATTTCCTTATTCGGTTTCTATTTCCTTATTGGATTTTCATTTCCTTATTCGATTTCCATTTCCTTATTCGATTTCCATTTCCTTATTCTGTTTCTTTTTCCTTTTTCAATATTCATTTCCTTTTTCGGTTTCTATTTCCTTATTCGGTTTCTATTTCCTTATTCGGTTTCTATTTCCTTATTGGATTTTCATTTCCTTATTCGATTTCAATTTCCTTATTTGGTTCCTTTTTCCTATTTCGATATTCAATTTTGAAAAATATTACAAGTCCAAACTAAATTTTTTTTTGCTTCAAAATTTTTTTTCCTCAAAATTTTTTTTTCCTCAAAATTTTTTTTTCCTCAAAATTTTTTTCCTCAAATTTTTTTTTTTCTCAAATTTTTTTTTTCCTCATTTTTTTTCGTTTCCTTATTCAATTTCTTTTTCCTTATTCGATTTTCATTTCCTTTTTCATATTCATTTCCTTTTTCGGTTTCTATTCCCTGAATCGGATTCTATTTCCTTATTGGGTTTCTATTTCCTTATTGGGTTTCTATTTCCTTATTGGGTTTCTATTTCCTTATTCGATTTCGATTTCCTTATTCGGTTTCTAGTTCCTTATTCGATTTTCATTTCCTTATTCGGTTTCTTTTTCCTTTTTCAATATTCATCGTCCTGAGCACTATGTGTTTTATACCAAGGCTAAACTAATGAGCACTATGCTTATAATGTCTAGATCTCAACCTATAACCCAAACCATACGTAAAATTGAGAATGGAAATGGGGAATGTGTCAAAGAGACAACAACCCGACTAAATAAAAAAAAAAAAAACAGCAGAAGGTCACCAACAGGTCTTCAATGTAGCGAGAAATTCCCGCACCCGGAGGCGTACTTCAGCTGGCCCCTAAACAAATTTATACTAGTTGAGTGATAATGAACGCCATACTAATTTCCAAATTGTACACAAGAAACTAAAATTAAAATAATACAAGACTAACAAATGCCAGAGGCTCCTGACTTGGGACAGGCGCAAAAATGCGGCGGGTTAAACATGTTTGTGAGATCTCAACCCTCCCCCTATACCTCTAACCAATGTAGAAAAGTAAACGCATAACAATGCGCACATTAAAATTCAGTGCAAGAGAAGTCCGAGTCTGATGTCAGAAGATGTAACCAAAGAAAATAAACAAAATGACAATAATACATAAATAACAACAGACTACTAGCAGTTAACTGACATGCCAGCTCCAGACTTCAATTAAACTGACTGAAAGATTATGATTTCATCATTTGAGTTTTGAAAAAAGTCAACAATATCACTGATATCATCTGAAGCGCTAGACATTATATCTCGAGCCTCAATTACAATATCTTGGGCGCCCAACATAATACCTGTAGCGTTCGACTTAATTATAAAAACAATCAAGTTACTAACTAAATATCGGAAGTGTTCGACTTGCTATCTCGGACACTAGCTTAAAAATGTCGATTACTTGACCTTGCGTGGCACGAGCAGTCGACGTTATATATTGAGCGATGTAGACATATCAAATCGTTTTTTTCAACGCTGAATTCATTATTGTCTTTAAATTTTGCATTGTTTATTCTACTAAAGAACATGTTTTTATGATAAGAGAAAAGGTAGATTGATTGATATATCAATTCGAACACTCGAGATCAAATGTCAGTTCTCGACTCTCATCCTCATTTGGGCGTATGACATTTGCGCCGATTTTGAACATTTTCGTTCTTTCATTGCGCCGATTTTAATTTTTTCATTTGCGCCGATTTTTTTTTATTTGCTCCTAATTAGATTTACAGGTAAGTTAATACTTGTACATGTACTATACCAGTGGTAAAATTTGGTTCTAAATGTTTTTCATTTATGTTTTTAAGATAATTTTGATTCATATGTTTCTGCAACTTCATTGTAACATGATAGACATATTACACACTGAAACTATCCGCGGAGACAATTCTTTAATCATCAAGGGCCATACATATCGGAAGATAAGTGTCCTGAAATATAACAACATATCTTACTAATGTACTATAAAACTGTGTAAAGCCAGAGTCACCACGGATTTTATTGTCAAAACACAGATCGAGCATAAATATGTGGCAGATGTCCGAAAGACAGAGGGTGAAGAACTACGGTTACGTTCAGGGAAATTGTCTGGAGATGTATCTTGTAGGCCTTCTTCCACCTCCCCACTGTGAGCAGGGGACAACAGTTATATACATGTTATGATTGACAATTCATAAATTTGTACAAGTGGCTAATGGAAGAGGTCTATAATGTAAAATGAAACATGACTTGGATGGAGAGTTCTCTCATTGGCACTCATATCACATCTTCTTATATCTTTTAAAGAATTGAATGCTTCTTTTTGTAAATTTATTGGGGTGTAAAAGCGTTGACCGAAGTACATTTTGTATGAAGCGCTTCCGCGCTTCATTCTTAAAATGTACGCACGGTCAACGCTTTTACAACACTATAAAGTTACAAAAAGAAGCATTCAATACTTATAATTACATTTTTTAGCTAGGATCATGAAAACACGATTGTTATCCAGTTTTATTTAATTCACCTGTGCACTTTATTGTGGGACCTTGTGTCATCATGCATGATAAATGTTATTGTCTCATGCAATTGTTTACGGAATAACATGTGATGTACTGTTAGCCAATTAGAATAACGTATTACAATGAAACATACATCTAATGTAATTATTATATGTATAGCACTCTCAGCTAATGATTATAAGTAATTTAAAAATTTTGACCATTTTAATTCCTGTAAATACATGTATATGTAGTTTTTTTTTTAATCGGCATTTTCCTACACCCTAGCACATATAAATTATTATATATTAAAAAAAAAAAACACAAAAAAAACACAAAACTTTATGATGACAATCCTATGAATTAATTATGATATCTATTATTTAGTGATCATTATGACCAAATTCAGTCATCTGTATATAATATAATTAATTGTTTCCCTATGTTTTAAGGTGTAAATAGTTGCTCAAACTATACCCTTTGGGTAGTGCTCCACATTTAATGGAGGAATATACAAGAAACTGAACTGAACTGAACTGAACTGAATTATTCACCTGTAATTTACCTGTAAAACAATCGGCGCAAATGAAAGAAAATATCGGCGCAAATGAAAGAAAAAATCGGCGCAAATGAAGTGCAGATCGGCGCAAATGCAAAATGACGCCTCATTTGATTTTTAAATTTCAAAATCAAATACGGAATTATACAAAATTAACCTTTCTACTATCGGTGTGAGTATCCAAAGAAAGTAACCAAAGCACTATAAGCGATGTAGGCAGTTAACCAAAAAGCAAGGCAAACGTAATTATGGAAACTGTGGCAGTGTTGCTTCAATTTATTTCAAACATTAGACATTCGTTTATTGTAAATTTATGTTTATTTAATGGCAAATTAATTAACAATGATCCATAAATAACAAGAGGCTGTCACAACGACAGCAAACCGGAGTTATTAACAGTTATTTGTGTCCTGCCAATATTACAAGAACCATAACTGATGAAAGGTGAAAGTAAAAATCGTCAATATCAAATTTGACCTCCATTGTGTCATCAGTATCAACATATTAAAGTTTGAAAAGCTTAAGTTGAATGGTTCACGAGTAAATGCACGGACACGACTTAAAAAAGCCATTTTTCAATCTTTCAAGAACCATAACTTCTGAACGGTTAAAGTCAAAATCGTCATTATTGAACTTGACCTCAATTTTGTCATCAGTAACAACATATTGAAATTGGAGAAGCTTTGGTTGAACAGTTCATGCATAAATGCACGGACACGACTGAAAATGCCCATTTTTCTATCTTTCAAGAACCATAACTCCTGAACGGTAAAAGTCAAAATCGTCATTATTGAACTTGACTTCCATTTTGTCATCAGTATCAACATATTAAAATTTGGGAAGCTTTGGTTGAACAGTTCATTCGTAAATGCACGGACACGACTGGAAATGCCATTTTTCAATCTTTCAAGAACCATAACTCCTGAACGGTAAAAGTCAAAATCGTCATTATTGAACTTGACTTCCATTTTGTCATCAGTAACAACATATTAAAATTTGGGAAGCTTTGGTTGAACAGTTAGTGCGTAAATGCAAGGACGCGACTGAAAATGCCATTTTTCTATCTTTCAAGAACCATAACTCCTGAACGGTAAAAGTCAAAATCGTCATTATTGAACTTGACCTTCATTTTGTTGTCTGTAACAACATATTAAAATTTGAAAAGCTTCGGTTGAATGGTTCATAAGTAAATGCACGGACAACATTTGGTTGTCGCCCGCCCGGCCGCCCGCCGTACATCCCCAAATCAATAACCGATATTTTTGTCACAAAAATCCGGTTAAAATTGTGATAGGCCCAGAAATAATTCCTAAAATAATTAAAGTAAATTCAATTAACCTAGTCTCATTTTTTATGCACCAATAAAATTTTATAATAAACATACTATTTGTAACGGGATTCCGTTACGAAGTCTCCCAAATAAAGCTCCAACAATTCGTCATTCACGTTGAAGCCTGACATTGGACAAAGTCCAGTACACATTGGTTAAGAGTAGTAAAGTGATATACATATGCGACGCATAGGAGAATGATCTTGTATGACATTCAAATCTTTTTGAAATGACGAACAGGAATAAATACGGTTTAGGAGTGGGGATCTTGACCGTTTACAAGTTCTCAAACAGGAAGGGTGAGGTGACCTCCAGGGACTCGCCATAAACCTTATTATATTTGTTATACATGATATAAAAAAGAAGTTGTGGTATGATTGCCAATGAGACAAATATCCATAAAAGATAAAAATGACACACACATTAAAAATTATAGGTCACCGTACGGCCTTCAACAATGAGCAAATCTCATACCGCATATAGTCAGCTATAAAAGGCCCCGATAAGACAATGTAAAACAATTCAAACGAGAAAACTAACGGCCTTATTTATGTAAAAAAAAACAAGTGTTGACACAGATGAGTGTGGATAGTATGTATGGATGTTTGACAGTGTCTTATGACAAAATGAGTTCTGTTTTTCCTATATGGTGTTATTAACTGTGTTGCACGAGGACAACCATTCTAAGCATTATAAGTGTTATTTATTAATTTTTGTATGCCCCCACCTACGATAGTAGAGGGGCATTATGTTTTCTGGTTTAAAAAAAATGAACGAAAAACAAATATGTAACACATAAACAAACGACAACCACTGAATTACAGGCTCCTGCCTTGGGACATGCACATACATAAAAAATGTGGCGGGAGGAATATATATGGTTTGGGGTTGGGATCTCGATCATTTCCAAGTTCTCTAACAGGTATGGGTGGGTGACCCAAGGGACTCACCCTATATTTCATTTGATTTGTTTTATTTTCTCATACATAAATATATATAGTTAAGGATTGGGATCTCGACCAATTCCATGTTCTAAAACAGGAGTGGGTGGGGTGATCACAGGGAATCCCCATATATCTCATTTGATTTGTTTATTGTCCCATATATGTGGTTAAGGTGTGGGGGACTCGACCGTTTACAAATTCTCAAACAGGATGGAAATAATGACCCACGTACTCCCTGAATATATCATTTGATTTGTTTTATTGTCCCATACATGACAACCAATGATTTAAGAGTGGAGATCTACCATTTACAAGTTCTAGAACAGGAGGGGCTGGTGACCCCAGGGAATCTTATTATTTCATTTGATTTGTTATAGCATCCCCCACGTAAAAATGTATGGTTCAAAAGGAAGAGGATCCCGACCAATTCCAAGTTTTCAAACAGGAGGGGATGTTGTTACCACAGGGACTCCCCATTTACTTCATTGATTTGTTTTATTGTCCCATACATGAATATACATGTATATGGTTTAGGGGTGAGGATCTTGACTGTTTACAAGGTCTCAAACATGAGGCGGTGGGTGACCCATGGGACCCCCCTTATATTTTGGTTGATTTGTTCACTGTCTTTTACACGAACATATAATTTTTTCGAGGTGGGGATCTCAACCATTGCTATGTTCCCAAACGTGAGGGGTCGTGGTGAGTCCTCGGACTCCCCTATATTTTAATTGATTTCTTTTATTGTTCCATACATGAATATATATATATGGCTACGAAGTGTGATCTCGACTGTTTTCAAGTTCTCAAACAGGAGGATGTGGGATGACACCAGGGATTCTCCCTATATTTTACTTGATTTGTCTTATTGGTTATATATTATAAGTTATATAGTTCGCTACTGACCCCCTATGGATCCATAGAGGGTTAGTAAAATCCATAGGGAGTTTTAACCAATTACAACGTGATAATTCATCTGTGGTCCGATAAGAATATATATATGGTTTAGGGGTGGGGACAATTTCCAAATTTTTAAAACAGGAGGGGTGATGTGACTCAAGGGACTCGTGTATTTCATTTGATTTGTAATATTGTCATGAATATATATGGTTTAGGGGGATCTCAACCATTTCCAAGTTCTCGAACATGAGTTGGGGGAGTCCCTTAGGTCACCCGGCAACTCGAACAGGAGTTGGTAGGTGACCTCATGGACTCCCCCTATATTTCATTTAATTGTTTAATTGTCCCATACATAGATAAATATGGTTTAGGGATGGTTATCTCGACAATTCTGAATTCTAAAGCAGGAGGGGTGAGGTGATCCTAAAGACTCCCAACAATATTTCACTTGATTTGTTTAATTGCCCCATATATGACTATATATGGTTTAGGGATTTGGATCTCGACAGTTTACAATTTCTAAAGCAGAAAGGGGTGGGTGACAATTGGGATTCTGCCTATAATTTATTTGATTTTTCTAATTTTCTATATATGGATATATGGTTTGGGGTGGGGATCTCGACCAATTCCAAGTTCTGAAACAGGAGGGTGTTGTGTAACCCCAGGGACTCTCCCTATAATCTATTTGATTTGACTTATTGGTTATTTATATATATATATATATGGTTTAGGGGTGGGGATCTCGATATTTTCCAAATTTTAAAACAGATGGGGTGATGTGACCCCAGGGACACCCCTTATATTTCATTTGATTTGTCCCATACATGACTTCACATGATTAAGTGGTTGGGAATTCGACCGTTTACACGTTCTTAACAGGAGAGGATGGGGAAAACCACGGACTCCTCCTATATTTCATTTGATTTGTCTTATTGTCTATACATGAACATATATGGTTTTAGTGGTAGTGATCTGAACCATTTCCAAGTTCTCAAACAGGAGGGGTTTGAGTGACCCAAGGGACTCCCCCTATATTTAATTTTATTTGTTTTGATATTTAGGAATATATATGGTTTAGGGATGGGGATCTCGACCAATTTCAAGTTCTCAAACGGGAGGATGTTTGGTAACCCTAGGGACTCCCAATATATTTCATTTGATTTGTTTTATTGTCCCGTACATGAATGTATATGGTTTAGGGTTGGGAATTTTGACCTATTTCAAGATCTCAAACAGGAGGGTGTTGAGTGACCAAAGGGACTCCCCCTATATTTCATTTGATTTGTTTTATTGTCCCTTGCATTAATGTATATGGTTTAGGGTTGGGAATTTCGACCTATTACAAGATCTCAAACAGGAGGGTGTTGAGTGACCAAAGGGACTCCCCCTATATTTCATTTGATTTGTTTTATTGTCCCATTAATGAACATATATGGTTTACAGGTGGGGATCTCGACAATTTCCAAATTCTAAAACGGAGGGTGAGGTGACCCTAAGGGACACTTGCTATATTTGATTTGATTTGTTTTATTGTCCCATACATGACTATTTATGATTTAGGGGTTTGGATTTCGACCAATTCAAAATTCAAAACCAGGAGGGATTGGATGACCCAATGGACTCCAATATATTTCATTTGATTTGTTATAATGTCCCATAAATGAATATATGTGGTTTAGTTGTGGGGACCTTGAGCGTTCACAAATCCTCAAACAGAAGGAGGTTGGGCGACATCGGGGATTTTTTATTTTATTTTCATTTGATTTGTTTTATTGTCCCATATACACGTATGTATATGATTTAGAGTTGGGGATCGCGATCATTTCCAAGATAGATTAAAGCACTCATCCTTTATTTCATTTTATTTGTTATATTGTCCTGTTCTCATTACTGAAGACCGTGTCTGTCTATCACTTACTGTTTTCGAGAAATAGTTATTTGAAAATTTAACACAATAAATCCCATAGGGTTCTACAGTTAATCAAGTCCTTCTTTAAGTCTTTAAATGGATGTATATATACGAGAAAACCATGCAAAATCCAAAAAAAAATATGAAAGGGGTTGTGGAGTTTTCAGCTGATTTTGGGTTCCTAGTAAAGTATTAAGTACATCTAATAGTTCTATGGATAAAAAATGACAATTTATCTCAAATTATGCAAATACAGGGCAATTCTATTTTAGTACCAAATTTGCTGAAAAATGTTGTTGAAAATGGACATTTTTCTTTTTTTTTTATTGAATAGTTCAAAGTATTATATGACCAAAAAAATAGTTTTTCCTTAAAATCCAGACGTTCTACTAAAATAAACTGTTCTTTTGATCTTATTTCAACCTTTATTTTTGTTTTTATTTTTATTGACATAAATGTGTTTTGGCTAAAATTTGAATTCAGTCTGTACTGAAAATGTCCATAAAACCTCAAAAGTCACTCAAATTGAAACAATATTTTTTTTAAACGTTATGGTTCACTACAAACTACTATTCCTAAACGGGATTTTCGTTGCAAATCGATATAAGCTTATTTGAATAAAAGATGAAAATCTGAAAAATATACCTAAAATTATCTCCCTTTGTAAAACTCTTCACAATAAAAGGTACATAAAATCCGTCAATAACAGAAGGAGGGAAATCAACAAATGTGCAGAAGGATATAAAATAATGGTATTTTTGATGAATATGGTGAAGTCAAAAACTTATATTCATTGAAAGAGTGTAACAAAGACATAGTAAACCATGTGGCTAAGACATTCCCACTGCCACTGGGATAAGTCTGATCCTGATCAGATAGTCTAGACATGACTCATGAGGCTAGACTATCACTATAATGTCTAGGTTTCAGACTCACATAACATAATTTTAAATGCATATGCTGCAAACATGGACAGGAGTTGGATTGCAGTGGACAAGAAGACAAAATGAGTTGCTGTCATCCTTTCATGACCCTTCCAAATCTAGCAACGGAAATTCAGTTTCATTTGGTCCTGGTAAGTTTGTTATTTTATTTTTTTGGTTAGAAAAAGCAATTTGACACCATAAAAAGACCTACTGTAGAAACATCACATCAACTCATAAATTTAGGAAGAAGAGCATTGACCATTTGTCTTTGGGATAAAAAAAAAAAAAAAAAGGGGGGATATTTACATAGTTTTCTTGAAGCAAACACTGATTTTAATATTTTCATTGATATACATTTATAATGATTTAGAATTCTTTTGAAACTAAAAGATTGATGTGTTTGCCTTCTTAATTTTAATAGAAAAACTTTTTTCTTTCTCTCAAGAAATCTATAATAATCATGATAAAATATATATTCGATTACAAAGCCTTCCGTTATCAGGTCTGTTCGCCCTGAGTTTGTTTTCCAAATTTTCAATAAGAGTCCATTGACTCAGTTTTTTTCTCCTAATTCAAAATTAATGGTTGCTTCAAATCCTTGTTTTTAAATATAACCCATTGAAATAGAAAACATTTGGTAGATAGATATAGAAAGATGTGGTATGAGTGCCTATTCATCCAAATAACAATTTATAAAAGTAAACCATTATAGATCAATGTATGACCTTCAACACAGAGCCTTGGCTCACACGGAACAACAAGCTATAAACATGATAAAGGACCCCTAAATTACTAGTGTTAAACTCTTTGAACAGGAAAACCAATGGTCTAAAAAGGAATAACAAGAAACACGTACAAATTAATGTACATAAACATAACGAAAACTACTGTACATTTAGGCCAACTAAAAAGTATGTGTGTTAACTGCATTACCCTTACCTACCATTATTTTTATCCTTTACCTAAAGATGTTTTTGAGGTTTTGATTAAGCACTGTTAAAGTCACAATATAGCTCCCAAAGAGTTGTAAATTTCCTGTCTTTATTCATTCCTTTACTGATACTACATGTACATTGTACAATGCAACTAGATTGATACAATATACATGATGTATGATTCTCAAAATTAAAAACACGTTTTACAGACTATGAGCTTGGTATTTTTCTCTCTAAATATTTGTTACTGTGAGACTTTTTCTTAAAATTTCCGAAGTGAAGGTCATGTATCACAGTTAAAAACATGGAAAGAGAACTTGTACATGTATTTACTTCTATCAGTTAATAAAATAGAATCAGAATAGAATATGCTTACAAATGTATTCCAAATTAAAGGGCACAGAAGGGCAACATAAGATTATAACATTACAGATTACTCAGATAAAACAAATTCAAAATAACAATATTGAAGAAATGTACTTGATGATGTGATTGATATCGTAGCATTTATGACATTTACACAGATTAATTATCAAATCTACAAAACTTTTTTTTTCAATGATCCAATGCATTATTTTATAAAGCCAACTCAATGTACAATGTACATGTAGATGTAACTCACTGTACTGATCATGCAAATGCACAAATATACAATATTTTATTTCTTATCAACAGGTTAATGTTGAAGATGGAAAAGCACAAAAATAATGAGAAAATGAAAGCAGATATGATAGGAGATCATATAGGTAAATATATGATATAATTGATTAAAAAGAATGAATCGAACAAGTCATAAGAAGAGACTGCTAAATAGACAGTTATGCTATTGTTTCAGAAAAAGGGAGAAGGTTTGGGCCCATTAAAACGTTTAATCCCGCTGCAAATGTTTGCACCTGTCCTAAGTCAGGAATCTGATGTACAGTAGTTGTCGTTTGTTTACGGTATGTAATATATACGTGTTTCTCGTTTCTCGTTTTGTTTATATAGATTAGACCGTTGGTTTTCCCGTTTGAATGGTTTTATACTAGTAATTTTGGGGCCCTTTATAGCTTGTTGTTCGGTGTGAGCCAAGGCTCCGTGTTGAAGGCCGTACTTTAACCGATAATGGTTTAATTTTTAAATTGTTATTTGGATGGAGAGTTGTCTCATTGGCACTCACACCACATCTTCCTATATCTAGCAAATAAGACCTGTGTTGTGACATTATTTGTGAAATATAATCATATATAGAAATTGGAAATTGACCAGTTACATTTGTTATTGTAAAAACATGATAAATAATCAATAAACTAGATTAACCCTTCAATTTTAAAAGTTGAATCTGGTAAACAAAAAGTAAAAATAACACACAGAACACTCAAATTCTTATTTATGATCAATTAAGGGCCATATCAGTACAATTTACACAAAAAAAATTTCATTGCTCATCATTTAAAAAATTGTTTTCTTTATAAGAATTAAACCTAGAAAAAAATATATGTATTCTTGTCAGCTTGACAGATCCTCATTTTTAGTATTCATGCATATATTGTAAACATGGAGACTTCATTTGTATTTTTCATTTTTGAAAAAGCACTTTAAGCATTATTACAGCTATTTTCCTACTGCATGTAGAGTAAAACTTTGGAAGGTTTGCTTGCTCCGTTGTATAAATATTAATTCAAGCTTTGTAATTAATGTTAATATCTTCTTGTACTTTTAAATTTGATTAGACTTTATGCCAATTGCAATTGTACAATATACAAACAAACCATGCAAGCTAACCGAAGTCTTAGATTTACATGCCTTAGGAATTTAGCTGTAAAATTAATTATATATTTGTTTTCAATGCTTATTGTTGTACAAATTTCAAATGTTTTGGCTTGTTTTTGAAATGATCCATATCAGCTATAGGGTCAAAAGCGTCCAAAGTTATACTTTAAGTATGTTTTACTTGTGTCTGATGCTTTTTTGCTTTGAGCAAATAAAATATGTTTGAATCTAAATAAAGTTTAACTTGATTTGATAAAACAATGGAATAATTGGTGTTCTTTGATATTATGCAAAATTAAACAGTGCATTGTAGTCATATTTTTTCTAATTTCGGGCATGTCTTAAAAGCTTTAAATTGAACCACATCAAGGTATAAGGGATTCAAAACTAAACTTAGTTTAATTTTTTTGTCGAGCCTGCACCTTTTGTTGCAGAAAGCTTGACATTGTGATAGTGATCCGCCGGCGGCGTTAGCTAACTTCTTAAAAGCTTTATATTTTAGAAGGTAGAAGACCTGGATGCTTCATACTTTGTATATAGATGCCTCATGTTATGAACTTTCCGTCAGTCACATGTCCAATGTCCTTGACCTCATTTTCATGGTTCAGAGACCACTAGCAAAAGTTAAAAATTTTTGTAATGTTAAATTCTCTCTTATTATAAGTAATTGGATAACTATATTTGGTATGTGCGTACCTTGCACGGTACTCATGCCCATCATACAGTTTTTACTTGACCTCGACCTCATTTCATGGTCAGTAAACAAGGTTAAGTTTTGGTGGTCAAGTCCATATCTCAGATACTATAAGCAATAGGGCTAGTATATTCGGTGTATGGAAGGACTGTAAGGTGTACATGTCCAACTGGCAGGTGTCATCTGACCTTGACCTCATTTTCATGGTTCAGTGGTTATAGTTAAGTTTTTGTGTTTTGGTCTGTTTTTCTTATACTATATGCAATAGGTCTACTATATTTGTTGTATGGAATGATTGTAAGGTGTACATGTCTAGCTGACAGGTGTCATCTGACCTTGACCTCATTTTTATGATTTAGTGGTCAAAGTAAAGTTTTTGAGTTATGGTCTATTTTTCTAATACTTTATGCAATAGTCAACTATATTTGGTATATCGAAATATTTTATGATCTATATGTCTGTTACGCAGGTTTTATTTGACCTCATTTTCATGGTCCATTGCTAAGTGTTAGTGTTTTGGTCTGGTTTTTAGCTCACCTGGCCCGAAGGGCCAAGTGAGCTTTTCCCATCACTTTGCGTCCGGCGTCCGTCGTCGTTGTTAACTTTTACAAAAATCTTCTCCTCTGAAACTACTGGGCCAAATTGAACCAAACTTGGCCACAATCATCATTGGGGTATCTAGTTTAAAAAATGTGTGGCGTGACCCGGTCAACCAACCAAGATGGCCGCCACAGCTAAAAATAGAACATAGGGGTAAAATGCAGTTTTTGGCTTATAACTCAAAAACCAAAGCATTTAGAGGAAAAATGTTTATCAGGTCAAGATCTATCTGCCCTGAAATTTTCAGATGAATCGGTCAACCCGTTGTTGGGTTGCTGCCCCTGAATTGGTAATTTTGTGGAAATTTTGCAGTTTTTGGTTATTATCTTGAATATTATTATAGATAGAGATAAACTGTAAACAGCAATAATGTTTAGCAAAGTAGGATTTACAAATAAGTCAACATGACCAAAATGGTCAGTTGACCCGTTTAGGAGTTATTGCCCTTTATAGTCAATTTTTAACCATTTTTCGTAAATCTTAGTTATCTTTTACAAAAATCTTCTCCTCTGAAACTACTGGGCCAAATTAATCCAGACTTGGCAATAATCATCTTTTGGGTATCTATAGTTTTAAAAATGTGTCATGTGTGTCCGGTGACCCGACTTTCAAATCAAGATGGCCGCCACAGCTAAAAATAGAACATAGGGGTAAAATGCAGTTTTTGGCTTATAACTCAAAAACCAAAGCATTTAGAGCAAATCCAACACGGGGTAAAATTATTAATCAGATCAAGATCTATCTGCCCTATAATTTTCAGATGAATCTGACAACCCATTGTTGGGATGCTGCCCCTGAATCGGTAATCTGAAGGAAATTTTGCTGTTTTTGGTTATTATCTTAAATTTTATTATAGATAGAGATAAACTGTAAACAGCAATTATGTTCAGCAAAGTAAGATTTACAAATAAGTCAACATGACCGAAATGGTCGATTGACCCCCTAAGGAGTTATTGTCCTTTATAGTCAATTTTTAACAATTTTCATAAAATTTGTAAATTTTTATTAACATTTTCCACTGAAACTACTGGGCCAAGTTCATTATAGATAGAGATAAATGTAAGCAGCAAGACTAGTAAAGTAAGATTTACAAACACATCACCATCACCAAAACACAATTTTGTCATGAATCCATCTGCTTCCTTTGTTTAATATTCACATAGACCAAGGTGAGCGACACAGGCTCTTTGGAGCCTCTAGTTTTAATTTATAAACAATACGTCAACTGTATTTGTTATTTTGAAGAAATGTTAGCTGTACATGTCTGCCTGGCATGGTTCATCTGACCTAGACCTCATTTTCATGGTTCATTGATCAATGTTTCGTTTTCTTTGGTTAATGTTGAGTTTAAGTGACAGTTGTAATAAAGCTTTGTATTTAGGTCTATCAACATAATAGCAATGATTAGTAAAGAAGGCGAGACATTTCAGCGTGAGCACTCTTGTTTAAAAGTACTATTTTGGGATAAAAGCTTTTACAAATATGATTAGATTTTTAATATTTGTTTTTCAAATTGAAAAAAAATATCAAAGGGGCTAAAAAACCTTTGTTAGTTTATTAAAATATTATAAAAGGTGTTTTTGTCTATGCTAAATGTTATCATGCATTTACAAATGTAGCATGTTCAGATTTATAATTTGGGCTCAGTTTTCAAGTTGATTTAAATTGGGGTCTTAACTTAAACTTTGTCTAAATTCATTAAAAATGGAATATATTGGGTTCTTTGATATGACAAATCTAATCATGTCTTTTAGACTTTAGAATTTGGATATTGGCACAAGTCCAATTTCAAAATCATAAGTTCTTTTACCACAATCAAATTTTGAACTGTATCATGTGGATCAAGTTTTAATGTAGTGTCTATACTAGCCCCCCCCCCCCCCCCCCCCCCAACACCACCGACCTCATTAATGTGCAATCTCTGCGTTGTAATAGAATGTACTTGAGCTGTTTAAATCTCATTGTTGAAGGTTGTACAGGGGACTTACATTCATTTCATTTGATCTTTTGTGGATATTTGTCTCATTTGTAATCAATACTCATCTCCCTATTTTTGTGTTGTCATAATGTCATTAATTAAATACAAGATGAAATCTGCAAATTTAACTTCATTGAAATTAAGTTTGCTGCAGCTTGGAATAAGAAAAAAATCAAATTTAGGTCCATTTTTGGCTAGTTTACTTTTTTTCTTATTCTGTATGTACAGGAATGTCAGAGTTGAGATAATCAAAACACATTTACACTAAGACCAAGTTAATAATTAATTTCTTTTTTAGAAAATTTCAATCATTTAATGGATAACAATTGTTTTCTTTTCATTTTTTACAGACATTTGGTGATCCAAAAAGAACGGGAGTTCATGAAACAAGACTGATTGCTGGGACACATTTTTGTTGATAAACATGTTTATGATGAAGAAAAACTTAGATAGTATAACAGATACTTGAATAAGGCTCTGATCTCTCTTTGATTTTTCCTGTTGGTGTTAAAAAATTGCAAGCTCAAAAAAAAAAAATGGAAATGGAACTCATGGATATGCTTTGAAAAAAAGAAATAAACAGCAATCTGAATCTCGCCGAAGTCTTACCAACAACCAAGTCAACACACAGTTGCAACACAAATGAGAAGAGAGAGACATTTTCAAGGACTTACAGTGAGAACACTGTCTCACCATCAGAATGGCTTTCTCATCAGCAAAGAAGAAGTCTAAAAATTACTTCTGCATTAAAAGGTCATCAATATTGAGGACAATCAAGAAGATTACGGTTGTACTTGGCCATTTGATTAACATTATAATATTTTCATTTATCAGAAATTGTTACTTAGATTGACTAACTTGTTTTATTGATTGAATTATTAGTAAATTACCTTTTGTAGTTCATGAAGTTACATGTATGTAAATTTTTATCAGATAGTATGGAAATAATTTAATACGTCCCTAAATTCCATACCTAATGTAACCATTGTTTTGTGCTGCTAAGTCAATTTGAATTAACTTTTATGTATGTTTATAGTAATCTTCATGATCTTATTCTTGCATTTAAGCATCATTTTGTGTTATTGTATTACTACATTGATTGTTAAATATAATACTAAATAAAATAACATTTATGATCATTTAAACAGATTGATATATTTATGAATATATATATATCAATGCTAAAAGGAAATTAGACATTTTTCGAGGAAAATTTAAGAAAGTACTACAACAAAAGCAAACGAATAGTATATGCTCAACTGCTATATTTACTTTCTCACCAAATAACCTAATAGAGATATATTTGAATTTTATTAAATTGATGAAGTGTATGTTAGTTTAAATAAATATGTACATGCAATTTTAAGGTTTTAAAAAAACGACATTTTTATTGGATTATCTCCCTTTGTACAATAGAAATTCAGATTTTATCATCACTGTCTCAGGTACTCATGATCAAAATGACTTATATTGTTACCAGCATGCAAGTAAAAGGTTGCAACTGTCTTATCTTTGTTTACCTGTAGAACACATATATTCTGAATGTCAATACTTTAGATTTTTCAATAGGATGAACTTGACATTAAATTTCATATCATTTTTGAGTAACCAGAATAAAACTTTAGTAATTAGCAATCTGCAATAACCAAAATAGGATTACTAGGAAGAAATGAAAGGATTTTACTCTTTAAAGTAATAAGGACAAGTGTACTGAAGGAATTTGGAATAAAAAAAATACCAAAAAAAAATTGTCTTTGGCAGCTCCCCCCTTTTTCAAGCCTGATGCTTACTATTGTTTGTGACACAAAAATCAATTTCACTTTGAATTTTCTATTTGATTTACCTATTTTGTATTATACCATCTGTATAATTCAAGTATTTATTTTTGAATGCTTGGTTTAATTGAAATATGAGACTTTCCTCAATTTATGCAAAATTACCCAAAAAGGGCGGAGGCTATCTAAATGATCAATAAAATCTATAAAATTAATTTGCAACCGAAATCCCTTCAAAGTATTTTGAACCAAAGAAAATGCAATGTATGTGTGAAATTTAGGGTAAATTAAAGCGACTTTTGGGCTGTAGTGTCTGTTTTAGTGTGATTTGATGAAAAGGCCATATTATTTATCACTTTATGTGTTTTGCCACGCCCTTATTTTCTCTATTTATCATTATGTTTAATATAATTATGTGATTTATACTTCATACACATCCTATCTGTGCTATTAAAGTATTTAAACACTCAGAAGTTTTATAGTATTTATTTCTATTTGAGAAATCTATGAAATCTATGCATTTCAGTAAATGCATCTATAAATAAACTGGGAAATACCCTAAATCCCTATCGTTGCCATGGTTACCAGCAGTGTAAGGGCTTCAAACTTGCATGACTTTCATATAAGGTCAACCTGAACATGTCAGCAAAGTTTTATCAAAATCAAACAACTTTGCATGGAGCACCATCTGCATGGTTTTCTCATAGATGTCCATTTTAAAAATGGACTCCAATAGTATACACTAACAAAAAATGCTGACCCGGCCGGGATTTTAGTATAACATTTTATGAAATCCATAGCAAATCTAAAATGCGTAGCGAGTTGTCTTCTGTAAGCCTCTGTCACACATGAAAGCCTTGTTCACACCTCAACGGATAGCTCGAACGGATGCCTAACGATTTCCATTTTTTTCAATTCGTTCATGCCCGTAAGAAAAAAAAATTTGAGGAAAAAAAAATTTTGAGGATAAAAAATTTGTGGAAAAAAAAATTTTGAGGATAAAAAATTTGAGGAAAATTTTGAGGAAAAAAAAATTTTGAGGAAAAAAAATTTTGAAGGAAAAAAAATTTTGTTTGGACTTGTAATATTTTTCAAAATTGAATATCGAAAAAGGAAAAAGGAACCGAATAAGTAAATGGAAATCGAATAAGGAAATGGAAATCAAATAAGGAAATGAAAATCCAATAAGGAAATAGAAACCGAATAAGGAAATAGAAACCGAATAAGGAAATAGAAACCGAATAAGGAAATAGCAATCGAATAAGGAAATGAAAATCGAATAAGGAAATAGAAACCGAATAAGGAAATAGAAACCGAAAAAGAAATGAATATTGAAAAGGAAAAGAAACCGAATAAGGAAATGGAAATCGAATAGGGAAATTGAAATCGAATAAGGAAATGAAAATCCAATAAGGAAATAGAAACCGAATAGGAAATAGAACGAAAAAGGAAATGAATATTGAAAAAGGAAAAGAAACCGAATAAGGAAATGAAAATCGAATAAGGAACTAGAAACCGAATAAGGAAATTGAAACCGAATAAGGAAAAGGAATACAATAAGGAAAAAAAAAGGAAAAGAAACCGAAAAGGAAATGAATATTGAAAAAGGAAAAGAAACCGAATAAGGAAAAAGAAACCGAATAAGGAAATAGAAACCGAATAAGGAAATAGAAACTGAATAAGGAAATAGAAACCGAAAAAGGAAATGAATATTGAAAAAGGAAAAAGAAACCGTATAAGGAAAAGGAAATTGAATAAGGAAATGAAATCAATAAGGAAATAGAAACCGAATAAGGAAATGTAATTGAATAAGGAAAAAGAAATATAAGGAAATGGAATGATCAGGAAATGAAATCAAAGGAAATAGAAACGAAGAAGAAAAAGGAAAGAATATGAAAAGGAAAAAGGAACTGAATAAGGAAATGAATAATCGAAATAAGGAAATAGAAAACGAATAAGGAAATCGAAACCGAATAAGGAAATAGAAACCCAATAAGGAAATAGAATCCGATTCAGGGAATAGAAACCGAAAAAGAAAATGAATATGAAAAAGGAAATAAAAATCGAATAAGGAAAAAGAAATTGAATAAGGAAACGAAAAAAAATGAGGAAAAAAAAGATTTTGAGAAAAAATTTTTGAGGAAAAAAAATTTGAGAAAAATTTTTTTTTGAGGAAAACAAATTTGAGGAAAAAAAAATTTGAGAAAAAAAAAAATTTGAGAAAAAAAAAATTTGAGAAAAAAAAAAATTTGAGGAAAAAAATTTTGAGGAAAAAAAAATTTTGAGGAAAAAAAATTTTGAGGAAAAAAAAATTTGAGGAAAAAAAATTTTGAGGAAAAAAAATTTTGAAGCAAAAAAAAATTTAGTTTGGACTTGTAATATTTTTCAAAATTGAATATCGAAATAGGAAAAAGGAACCGAATAAGGAAATGGAAATCGAATAAGGAAATGGAAATCGAAAAAGGAAATGAAAATCCAATAAGGAAATAGAAACCGAATAAGGAAATAGAAACCGAATAAAGAAATAGAAACCGAATAAGGAAACAGCAATCGAATAAGGAAATGAAAATCGAATAAGGAAATAGAAACCGAATAAGGAAATAGAACCGAATAAGGAAATAGAAACCGAAAAAGGAAATGAATATTGAAAAAGGAAAAAGAAACCGAATAAGGAAATGGAAATCGAATAAGGAAATGGAAATCCAATAAGGAAATGAAAATCCAATAAGGAAATAGAAACCGAATAAGGAAATAGAAACCGAAAAAGGAAATGAATATTGAAAAAGGAAAAAGAAACCGAATAAGGAAATGAAAATCGAATAAGGAACTAGAAACCGAATAAGGAAATCGAAACCGAATAAGGAAATAGAAACCCAATAAGGAAATATAAACTAAATAAGGAAATAGAAACCGAAAAAGGAAATGAATATTGAAAAAGGAAAAAGAAACCGAATAAGGAAAAAGAAACCGAATACGGAAATAGAAACCGAATAAGGAAATAGAAACTGAATAAGGAAATAGAAACCGAAAAAGGAAATGAATATTGAAAAAGGAAAAGAAACCGTATAAGGAAATGGAAATTGAATAAGGAAATGAAAATCCAATAAGGAAATAGAAAACCGAATAAGGAAATGAAAATTGAATAAGGAAAAAGAAATCAAATAAGGAAACAGAAACGAATTAGGAAAAAGAAACCGAAAAAGGAAATGAATATTGAAAAAGGAAAAAGAAACCGAATAAGGAAATGAAATTTGAATAAGGAAATGGAAATCGAATAAGGAAATGAAAATCCAATAAGGAAAAAGAAACCGAATAAGGAAATAGAAACCGAAAAAGGAAATGAATATTGAAAAAGGAAAAAGAAACCGAATAAGGAAATGGAAATCGAATAAGGAAATGGAAATCGAATAAGGAAATGAAAATCAAATAAGGAAATAGAAACCGAATAAGGAAATAGAAACCGAAAAAGGAAATGAATATTGAAAAAGGAAAAAGAAACCGAATAAGGAAATGAAAATCGAATAAGGAAATAGAAACCGAATAAGGAAATGAAAATTGAATAAGGAAAAAGAAATCAAATAAGGAAACAGAAACCGAATAAGGAAATAGAAACGAAAAAGGAAATGAATATTGAAAAAGGAAAAAGAAACCGAATAAGGAAATGAAATCGAATAAGGAACTAGAAACCGAATAAGGAAATCGAAACCGAATAAGGAAATAGAAACCCAATAAGGAAATAGAATCCGATTCAGGGAATAGAAACCGAAAAAGGAAATGAATATGAAAAAGGAAATAAAAATCGAATAAGGAAAAAGAAATTGAATAAAGAAACGAAAAAAAATGAGGAAAAAAAATTTGAGGAAAAAAAAATTTTGAGGATAAAAAATTTGAGGAAAATTTTGAGGAAAAAAAAATTTTGAGGAAAAAAAATTTTGAAGGAAAAAAAATTTTGTTTGGACTTGTAATATTTTTCAAAATTGAATATCGAAAAAGGAAAAAGGAACCGAATAAGTAAATGGAAATCGAATAAGGAAATGGAAATCAAATAAGGAAATGAAAATCCAATAAGGAAATAGAAACCGAATAAGGAAATAGAAACCGAAAAAGGAAATGAATATTGAAAAAGGAAAAAAAACCGAATAAGGAAATGGAAATCGAATAAGGAAATTGAAATCGAATAAGGAAATGAAAATCCAATAAGGAAATAGAAACCGAATAAGGAAATAGAAACCGAAAAAGGAAATGAATATTGAAAAAGGAAAAAGAAACCGAATAAGGAAATGAAAATCCAATAAGGAAATAGAAACCGAATAAGGAAATGAAAATTGAATAAGGAAAAAGAAATCAAATAAGGAAACAGAAACCGAATTAGGAAAAAGAAACCGAAAAAGGAAATGAATATTGAAAAAGGAAAAAGAAACCGAATAAGGAAATGGAAATCGAATAAGGAAATGGAAATCGAATAAGGAAATGAAAATCCAATAAGGAAATAGAAACCGAATAAGGAAATAGAAACCGAATAAGGAAATAGAAACCGAATAAGGAAACAGCAATCGAATAAGGAAATGAAAATCGAATAAGGAAATAGAAACCGAATAAGGAAATAGAAACCGAATAAGGAAATAGAAACCGAAAAAGGAAATGAATATTGAAAAAGGAAAAAGAAACCGAATAAGGAAATGGAAATCCAATAAGGAAATGGAAATCCAATAAGGAAATGAAAATCCAATAAGGAAATAGAAACCGAATAAGGAAATAGAAACCGAAAAAGGAAATGAATATTGAAAAAGGAAAAAGAAACCGAATAAGGAAATGAAAATCGAATAAGGAACTAGAAACCGAATAAGGAAATCGAAACCGAATAAGGAAATAGAAACCGAATAAGGAAATAGAAACTGAATAAGGAAATAGAAACCGAAAAAGGAAATGAATATTGAAAAAGGAAAAAGAAACCGTATAAGGAAATGGAAATTGAATAAGGAAATGAAAATCCAATAAGGAAATAGAAACCGAATAAGGAAATGAAAATTGAATAAGGAAAAAGAAATCAAATAAGGAAACAGAAACCGAATTAGGAAAAAGAAACCGAAAAAGGAAATGAATATTGAAAAAGGAAAAAGAAACCGAATAAGGAAATGAAATTTGAATAAGGAAATGGAAATCGAATAAGGAAATGAAAATCCAATAAGGAAAAAGAAACCGAATAAGGAAATAGAAACCGAAAAAGGAAATGAATATTGAAAAAGGAAAAAGAAACCGAATAAGGAAATGGAAATCGAATAAGGAAATGGAAATCGAATAAGGAAATGAAAATCAAATAAGGAAATAGAAACCGAATAAGGAAATAGAAACCGAAAAAGGAAATGAATATTGAAAAAGGAAAAAGAAACCGAATAAGGAAATGAAAATCGAATAAGGAAATAGAAACCGAATAAGGAAATGAAAATTGAATAAGGAAAAAGAAATCAAATAAGGAAACAGAAACCGAATAAGGAAATAGAAACAAAAAATGAAATGAATATTGAAAAAGGAAAAAGAAACCGAATAAGGAAATGAAAATCGAATAAGGAACTAGAAACCGAATAAGGAAATCGTAACCGAATAAGGAAATAGAAACCCAATAAGGAAATAGAATCCGATTCAGGGAATAGAAACCGAAAAAGGAAATGAATATGAAAAAGGAAATAAAAATCGAATAAGGAAAAAGAAATTGAATAAAGAAACGAAAAAAAATGAGGAAAAAAAAAATTTGAGAAAAAAAATTTGAGGAAAAAAAATTTTGAGGAAAAAAAATTTGAGAAAAAAAAAATTTTGAGGAAAAAAAATTTGAGGAAAAAAAAATTTTAGGAAAAAAAAAATTTGAGAAAAAAAAAAATTTGAGGAAAAAAATTTTGAGGAAAAAAAAAATTTGAGGAAAAAAAATTTTGAGGAAAAAAAAATTTTGAGGAAAAAAAATTTTGAGGAAAAAAAATTTTGAAGCAAAAAAAAATTTAGTTGGACTTGTAATATTTTTCAAAATTTGAATATCGAAAAAGGAAAAAGGAAAAAGGAACCAACTTGTGTCTGGTCAAAATTGCATGATTGAATATTGTAATTTAAGAAAAATCAGCATACATGATATAGAATGGGAAGTGGAAACTGGGAATTTGACAAAGAGACAACAACCCAATCAAAGAGCAGACAACGGCCGAAGGTCACCTATGGGTCTTCAATGCAGTGAGAAAAATTCGGCACTGGTCTTCAGCTCATAAATATGTATCAGAAATGAAAACGAGATACAGCTTTCAGTTGTATTAATAAAAACCTCACAATAAGTTCTGAATATCAGAATATACAGTATTGCAAGATTCTCTCAAAATGTACACATAGAGCTGAAAAACTGTCAGTGACTGTAAAATTAATCATGCTTACATTAAAGTCCATGGAGTCCATCTTAATATGCATACTCTCGTACAAAGGAATATAAGTATGCAATAGACATCAAGTTTTCAAAAATAAGAGTATCTATGCCATTAATTTACGACAAGATCTTAATCAAGTAATAATTTCGGTTTGTTTAAATATTTCGGCGGTTAGTATGACCTCCTCTTTGGTGATGATGTTTTCGTTTTAAAGTTGGGAAAATTGTTTGTACATGTACCAACAAAAATAAAAACACAAAGTCAATCTAGAATTATGTTTTTATCATTTTTTTATGTTTAGGTTGTCAGCCAGATGAAAAGCACAAGTATGCAGTTCAAAATTCAAAATGTGGATAAGTTGAGGTTCTAGGTCTTACCTTTGCAGATTTTCATATTTTGCATGAATGAAATCATAGGTTATATGATGGACAGCAGAGAAAGAAAAAAACAACTTTTCAATTATCCTGCTCCTGGATAAATGTAAAACATCTTGTTTTTCGGTAAGTTTTATGCTCTGTTTTGATAGTGTTAGTGCATTCATCTTTCCAGTCTTTCCTCTAAATTGTAAGTTTTTGGGGAGTGTTCACCATGAATTTCAGTAAGTAACTTGTGGATTTACATGTATATACTCAAAATTTAGTACTAATATTAATGGGATTTTAGCATGACATCCTGCCAAATGCTTGTTAATCATGTTCAGTGGCGTAGCCAGGGTTGAAATGATGTGGATGTTTTGCCGAGCGGAGCGAGCCGAAAAATGTTTTGGACCTTTTTGTGCAGAAAAATATTTTTTATTTAAGCACATGTACTCCCCAGAATCCGACACTAGTTAGATTTTTGTTTAAATTCAAAATACCCACCAATTCATATATTTATATTTTTAACCAAATTTTATTGTTTCCTTGAAACTACCATCATTCAATTCATAAATATTTGATGTAAAGTTTCCCACCCCATTTTCATTTTGACATCAAAAACCGTTTAAACGGACCCCGTTACAGCAGCACTTCTGTATAATTTAGGAACTTCGGAATATAGGAACTGAAGTGACTTCTCTTTCCAGGAATTTGAGTCTACAACCTTGAGTTTTTTATTACTGAGCTAAACGCATGCAGGAGACATAAAAATACCAGGCGTCCGATCGTCCGGTCTTGTTAGCACTCTCATGTGTACAATTCTTGTCAGATTAAGTGAAACTCATATCATAAGCAATGTCTTTGACAATTTGGAAAATAATTCGTAATCAAATATTTTTAACCAGTAATGACCCTTTGGAATATAAATTGTAATGGAAATCCCATTTCATTGCTGTGAAGCTTTTATTTCTTTTTAGATATTGAAAATAAAAAAGAAAAAGAAATATAAAAGTTTTTTTTTAGTTATTCCCTTGTTCCTTGCCCTTTGATAGATAAAATATGACATGTAATGTGCATGGCGGGGAATATTGGATCCTTGTTCTTTACTGAATGAAAATAAAAATAGTATTTGAACCTAGATAGAAACGGGAATTCATAAGCTTAGGACTTATCACGATCTATTACAAATTTGTTTTTTTCATCACGTCGTTTACCATGTCACAAGAAACGATATCAGATATGGTGTTTTAGTTGTAATTGCTATAGTCAAATGAGAAGCCATCACTCCACTAGGTTCAATTTCAGATGAAACATGTCCACGGGTCTGCGTATCATTCCTCTCCGCTTGCCTTAGCCGATGACATAGACTATTTTTACAAAAGTTAACTTGAAACACTATTCTGCGATTTAACTATCAAACTAAATTATCCTAAATGAAAGACCAGGCGTACTGCTTCGAAAATGACTGGACGTTATCCTCATATCCTCAGCCTTGTTACATTTGGATACTTCCGAGTTAAACTGCTGCTATTTTTTTTATTTTTTTTTGTCAAAATGATGTGGATGATTGAGCATCTGAGCATACATGCAAGCTACGCCACTGATGTTTATGTTCCAGAACAAACAAGTATTTGGACTGTACGCATACAGTTTGCCCAATTTTAAGAAGTTTGTCAAGTTTATTACAAACAAATGTACAGTACAGATCAACATAACTGAAATCTTTAATAGATTAATACAAAAAGTTTAATTGCAGTTAAAATCAAAACACAGGTTTGGTCGAGCTGGTATCAGACAGTACAAATATACTTAAATGGTCTGACTGTACACATATGGTTGGACTGTAAGTTCTGGACCGTAAAAGTAACATCCGAATACTGATATGGTCTGGAACATTTATACATGTCTTAAAATTAATATCAAACACATTGGTGTTTGATAGAACTATAATGTTTTGGGATATCAAAATCAAAAATATCCCATTTTTACTTTTAATAAAGAAGAAGGTTATTGATGTATGTTTAAATGTATATTAAAATGAGACAGCAAGCCAACAACACAAAAAATAAGGATAAAACATACATATTTTTTTTGTATCAATGTTATAATTTCCAATATGTTCAAGGTATTTTTTCATTGAAATAAAACACAAATTGAAATCTGTCTGAACTTCAAAAGCTTAAAGAAATATTGTTTCTGTTGTCTGCATTTTGTATAATATATTGCAAATTCTTGTGAATAATGGAATGTTATTATAGTTGTCTAAAGTTTTAACATTGATCTTTATACTGTAAATTCATAAATTATTGCGTGCATTTATTATTGCGATTCTGTCATTTTAGACTTAAATGCGATTTTAAATTTTACGATTTTGAGAATAATCCTGTTTAATCCATATAAAATATTTCATAATGCGAGTTTAAATTATTGCGTTTACAACTCCGTTGCATTTTTCGCAATAAAAAAAAACTCGCATTAATTCCGAATTTACAGTATATATATATATTATGTATATAACTTGGGAAAATACCCAAATGTTATAAAGAAGAATAAATTAATTGATTGTTATATGGTATTAGACTAGGAAGATGTGGTATATTGCTAATTTGACAACCCTCCATCAGAGACCAAAGGATGTAGGCCGTTAGCAACTGATGACACTGGACAACCTTTAACAATCAGTAAAATCCATATCGCATAGCTATTTTTATTGAAAATCATATTATTGCTACATGTATGAAAACAATTTTGTATAATCCATTACTTTAGATTTTATTGGTTCTTTTTCAGAAGGATTGAAATTCACCACCTAGAATAAATGGAGAAAACATAGAAACAAGACCAGAATAAATTCAAAGACAAAAGTTGGATCAGTTATTATTTTCATCACTCAGTCAATGATTTGAAGTTCTTTTAAATTCAAAAAAATATTGAAACCACAATAATGTCAAAGTTCTGTGCTGAATGTCCAAAAAGTGGACTATACCATCAAACAATGCTGGATGATAAGAAACTATTAATGTTTTGTGTTGAGGGATATTGTGAAAAAAATAGATTTACTTAAATAGCTACTAGTATGTTAAGCCTAACAATAGAGTTTTTATTGATTTCAAATGGCAAATAATTGTGTTTCAAGAAAGTATTCTATAATTCATGAATAAACATATATTGATACTTACATTATCTGCTTTGTTGTTTAAAAGTTTAGTTTTGAACAGTTAAAGAACAATATGCTAAATTAACATTTCCCAAGAAAAAAAGATATTCAATTAAAAAGATTCATCTTATAATAATTTACTACTAAATAGAAAAACATTGTAACATACACATTACTGTTTATTTATATTTATATATTTACAATTAGAATCCCATAGGATGTTAATATGTCCCATGGGATATTAAAAATCCCATGGGATAATAAAAATCCCATGGGATTTTTTTTGTCCCATGGGACAACAAATATCCCATGGGACTACAATAATCCCATGGGACAAAAAAAAATCCCATGGGATAATGGTAAATCCCATGGGATTTTGCCCTGTCCCATGGGATATTGAAAATCCCATGTTTTTATAATTCAAATTGCAAAATAAATATGAAAGTAACTGTAGAAAACCAATGAAATTATTGAATCCCATGTAATTCTGCACATTTTGGTTATATACATGATATTGTAGCTCTTGTTTGAGGCGGCGGCGGATTTGCAAATGAGTGTTTTGCAAATTAAAAGTGTCCAGTGTTAAAAGTAATAAAAATAAAAAAAAAACAAAAAAACAATGCTAAATAAAAGCATTTCTTAAAAGTTTCAAACATAATTTAGAAAGTAGTTACTTTTAAAAAGTTGACTCTTCCAAACAGTGTTCATTATGTATATTGTTGAATCATTTTTTTTTTTATCGATTCGTCCATATTAAAATATTTTTCCTCTTTGTTGAGACATATGATAGAAAAATTTCATATCGAATGTACTAAATCATGGGTACGACGTCCATGAACTTTTTAATCTTTGAACTTCTATTTTGGAACCACGTAAAAGGATCAACATATGAATCTGTTATTTTTCTCCATTGTTGAAGCATATGATAAAAAGATCATATTAACATGGCATTTTTCATATCCCATGTATTATCAGCCCTCGGTCAATATTAGCCCTCGAGCCATGCGGCTCTTGGGCTGATATAGAACCTAGGGCTGATAATACATGTGATATGAAAAATGCTATGTAATAATCTGATATTATCATATACTTAGACTTAATAACATATAATTTTTACCGTATGATAATAACATCAAATTAACGTAAACTCCATATTTTTCGAATTGGGGCTTAGCGGGCTGATATGAAAAGTTTATCACATGCTTCGATTGTTATCACATGCCTTTCCGTAACGTTATCACATGGCATTCCGGTGATACTCGGTAAATTCCGGAAATTACACTCAGTGCTACGTTTTCAGTGAAAAACTTTACAAAGTAAACTAAAGTGTACAAAACAATTATTTGGATACTGGAAAGAATATTATTGTGTAAAGTAATAAAAATAAAAAAAAAAACAAAAAAACAATGCTAAATAAAAGCATTTATTAAAAGTTTCAAACATAATTTAGAAAGTAGTTACTTTTAAAAAGTTGACTCTTCCAAACAGTGTTCATTATGTATATTGTTGAATCATTTTTTTTTTTATCGATTCGTCCATATTAAAATATTTTTCCTCTTTGTTGAGACATATGATAGAAAAATTTCATATCGAATGTACTAAATCATGGGTACGACGTCCGTGAACTTTTTAATCTTTGAACTTCTATTTTGGAACCACGTAAAAGGATCAACATATGAATCTGTTATTTTTCTCCATTGTTGAAGCATATGATAAAAAGATCATATTAACATGGCATTTTTCATATCCCATGTATTATCAGCCCTCGGTCAATATTAGCCCTCGAGCCATGCGGCTCTTGGGCTGATATAGAACCTAGGGCTGATAATACATGTGATATGAAAAATGCTATGTAATAATCTGATATTATCATAAAAAAATTATACTTAGACTAAATAACATATGATTTTTACTGTATGATAATAGCATTAAATTAACGTAAATTCCATATTTTTCGAATTTGTGCTTAGCGGGCTGATATGAAAAGTTTATCACATGCTTCGATTGTTATCACATGCCTTTCCGTAACGTTATCACATGGCAATCCGGTGATACTCGGCAAATTCCGGAAAATACTCCTCAATGCTAAATTTTCAGTGAAAAACATTACGAAATAGTGTACTGAACAATTATTTAGATACTGAAAAGTATATTGTGTAAAATAATAACAACAAAAAAAACAATCAAATTATTAAATAAATGCATTCTTTATAAGTTTTAAACATAATGTAATGAAAATTTATAGGGTATGGAAACTTGGTGTTTCAGGGCCGACCATCTATGACTTAGTATTACATGGTGCTTTATGGTCCTAGATTATGGAGCCTGTAAACCCTAATAATACCCGGTACACGGTAGCCCTAATATGTATGGTGTCCATAAGCCCTGGTGCCCATAAGCCCGGTTGACCATAAGCCCTGGTGCCCATAAGCCCAGAAACTCTGGTGCCCATAAGCCCTGTATCCATAAGCCCAGAAACTCTGGTGCCCATAAGCCCATAAGCCCTGTATCCATAAGCCCAGAAACTCTGGTGCCCATAAGCCCACAAGCCCATATTGTAAGAGAAGGTATATAAGGGAATGATAGTTGGATACATCAGAGCTGACGAGAGAACGAGATTAGAGGATTGTTAATATTACTTAGTGTGCTATATCTGTATATACTGTATATTCTGTTATTACGTTGTTACTGTGTATTGTGTTTTATGATACTTGAATACACTGTTGAACTTTACACAGCGACTTCGTGTTTATTTAAGTAAGTCAGAGAAAAGGTCCAAGCAACACAAGAATCCCTCATTTTATATACGCAAAAGGATCTTCTCGGGTCACGAACTATCCGTCGACAACACCACCGGGAAGGTCCCCCGAATTTTTGCGTTACAATAATTTAGAAAGTTACTTTGAAAAGGTTGACTTTTCCAAACAGTGTTCGTCATGTATATTGTTGTTTTTTTGGGTTTTTTTTTGGTTTGTCGAGCCGTCCATATTAAAAATGTTTTCTCCTCTGTTGAGGCATATGGTAGAAAGATTTGATATCGAATGTACTAAATTTGGGTTCGACGTCCGTGAACTTTATATTTGAACTTCTATTTGGGAACCACGTAAAAGGGTCAATATATGAATCTGTTATTTTTCTCCATTGTTGAAGCATATGATAAAAAGATCATAACATGTCATTTTTCATATCGCATGTATTATCAGCCCTCGGTCAATATCAGCCCTCGAGCCATGCGGCTCTTGGGCTGATATTGAACCTTGGGCTGATAATACATGCGATATGAAAAATGCCATGTAATAATCTGATATTCTTTATATTTCAACACCCTTTTTCACATTCTTTTTTTTTTTTGCAAGTTGAACCCTATTGCTCTCTATATTCTTAATATATACCGCCCTTTTTTTCTTTATTCTGTGTTTTTGTCTATTTTTCTCTTTTCTTTATACTTGTTGTCCTTTATTCTGCATTACTTATAGATTATTTTCTATTCTGGTAACCCAATCTTAACCCCTGACTTTTAAATTCACAACTTAGAGCTAGCGGAATGAGCAAACTAATCTATGTCTATGATCATATAATTGATGCGTAATGTGTGCGATATTAACATTTTCAAATCTTTTCATCACATGTAATCTTCCAATCGTTATTTTCATCAAATTAAAATGTTTATACTTTACTTTTAACTTATTACGCTTTGCATGGGCAAGCAACCCTTGGCATGTTAAGTTATATCATTGTATAATTTAGCATATGAAAATTCAGTGATAAAGTACATTGTATTTTTAAATCATTTTGAATATTTAAAAGTTCGAGGTCATTCACTTCGACGGTAAAATCCTAGTATTTTAAAATCAAAACAACACATGCAGCTTTATCAGTGATATATGATTGACAAAAAATTGCGGCAAAATCCTTGTAAAATCAAATCAATACATGCAGCTATTAGTCAGTTATGATTGAGAAGAAATTGAACTATCTTTCTTATGTTGTTTGAATATTCGTCTTTAATGCGGGGTTCATACATTGCCGATTATTGCTCCCGTTTTAGATCAGACAGCGATACGACACGAAAAGTGAAAAAGTCGGATTAGTATCCTCAATTATCTGGAATGTCCTATTATTGTCTGAACGCAGTCGTTTTAGTTCGTAACAGATTCGTTCGGGTCAGGAAGGGTTCGAATAGTTCGGCAAAGCACCCGACAGTTAGGTGCGTCCCGTAACATTCGGGGAAACTCAGCCGATTTTGTCTTGTCGGATTACAATCGGGCCTATGTCGTGACAGATTCTGTTGTATCGGATCGAATTTCTAACAATGTTCTGTGTATTTTGGACGGTGTCCTGTGGAACGGGAATGATCTGGAGAAATTTTTTATTGCTGTTTTTCAGCCGATTGAGTCCAGATTGCATCCAGATCTTGCCGATTGCGAACCGTTTTTTGCCGAAATCGTTCCGAAACAATCCCGTTATTAATTCAAAATTCGTCAATGATACCCACGTCAGAGTGCCGACAATTACAGAATACAATACGACTGAGACCAGACAAAGCCGTTTGCAATGCGATAGAGCGGACCGTGATAGGATTACGTTACGACAGTACCTGATCATCCTGAGTATGCCGACAGTTTTCGAACGGATAACTTCCGTCAGCGTCGGTTCACTGTCTGGTCACTGTCTGACTCTGTC
Organism: Mytilus edulis; assembly: GCA_019925275.1. NCBI lineage: Eukaryota > Metazoa > Mollusca > Bivalvia > Mytilida > Mytilidae > Mytilus > Mytilus edulis. The sequence continues at coordinate 54,641 of JAHUZM010000142.1, forward strand.
GGATTACATTCGGTAGAATCGGGACGCAGTCGTGACAGACTCGGTCGAATTTTACCTGGCGAAAGATACAAATCGGATTAGAAGCGGATTTAGAACGGGATTATCGGGATAAATTCTCTTGGAAACGGTTGAATATTGACCCTTAATTCCTGAATAATATCTGATTCTTGTCGTGATTAAATTATTTCTTTTACAAATTTTAATTAAAGTTTTAATTTCCATCCACGATTCACAGGATCTTGATCAAACTTTTAATAAATTTTAATCGGGAATGGTCCTGTCAAGGACATCAGTAAAAATCGTGAATGTGTGACCCCGTCTTAACCAATAATATTGTGAGTAAAGCTTAGCACTTGATTCTGAAAACTATGCACTTTTTTCTGTCAATTTCAAACAAATTTCGCTCGTGGTAGCGATCTCGCATCGACTTCCAGTGGTCGATCTGATCACCCGTCTTTTCAAAGTAAGCTTAAGACTTGTCAGTTTGAAAAAAAAACAACAGAAAGCAAGAATTTGTCCGAGATGTAAACTACTACCTAATATAACTTGCAAGTTTGAAACCTTTTATCGTTTTAGTGCAAAACAAGGTACATGCATTTTCAAATTTCATGAGAATTATATTTGCATGTAATATTTCCCGCTGGACATTAAGCAGCACCAATTAATTCGGTTCTTCAAATGTATAGATACGTTATCTATAATTACCCAATTTAAGCAAAATTATATAATATTTTGAACTAAGTTATCTATATTTAAAGCGGGGATACAATCTTTGACATTTAGATAATTCAAACTAATTTGTTTTAAAACTATTGACTGTATAATAAAGGAATTTGATTTGTTAAAATACGTCAGTTTCGTCATTCATTTGAAAAATCAAACAAGGTGAAACGGAGTTCACTCAGTATACTGTTTAACTGAAGGTCAAATAAATGATTGTATGATAATACATATTTAAGAAAATTTGAATAACCTTTATTCGAAACTATACAGTTTTCTGATTTCAAAAGTAGATGTGATATGATTGCGATTATACATCAAAGTTCAAAAAAAGAGGACGTAAGCAATTTTAGGCAACCCTACGGCCTTCAACAAGGAGAAATACCTAAACCGTATCTGCATTACAAGACACCAAGATGAAACATATGAACAATTCAAATGAGAAATTGAGAATTGCTTACTAAGATATTTGTCTACTTGTTTGTTATTATTATAATGCTGACGATGTACTGTCATGAGCTTATGGCCTGTTAATAAACAGCATTAATAGTATAAACGGTTTCGACTCATCCTATTAAAAAGCACATTTAGTATTTCGCATTTCGTTCGGTACAATGCGACTCGTATAAAGTAGTGTTTTGTTTATTTATTTTAAAATGCCTTACCTTTTCAATTTTATTTAGCTTTCCTCATCATTTACAAAATACACAATACACATGTTAGTTACATCTAAAATGATCTATTACAATTATAGTAACCTCATTTTTAGTATGTAATGTCAAGCGTATAATTTGGTTGTATATTTGACGAATGCTTACGTTACTTAAAAACCTTGAAAGGCATTATATATCGTGTATATGTGTCACTCGAGGTCATATCAAATCCTGTTCAAGTGAAAGTCTATTATGAAAAGACCACATAAAAAAGACTGAGGTAATTTCTGAGAATGATTAGAATTCATCACATATGTATATAAGATTTCTGAAAATAATTAGAATTCATCACATATATGTATTTAAGCTTATAAATAAGTATGTCATTATTGTACTAAATATATTGTGTTATCTAAACATAGGTATAACTTATAAGGAACATATCTATATTTGTATATGTGCTATCTACTTATAAATTTGTCTTTGATTAGATTTAATTTAATTTAAATAACTGTCAGTCATAAATATTTGACCTTGTCACAGTTTTTATTCGGAATAAGGAGAACTTATAATTATAGCATATATTGGTATATAGATCTGCTCATTGGCGAATAATTCAATTTGACTTTATGAAATGCTCATTGTATAATTTCAAAAAAATGCTGTTTATTCTTTTCTAAAACAATTGCAAAGTGCATCATTTTCATTTCATTCGTTACAACATAAACCTATTGTTGTAAACTTTTCTATGTCACTATGTCTCTGGTAGAGAGTTCAACTTGTCTCATTGTTATTCATTCCACCTTTGTTTTTATTATTATGTCTTATATTTTATATTATAGCCCCATGGGCAATGAATACAAAAAAAGTCTTGTACGTGTGTACCCATAAAAACTTTAAAAATAGTCTGTACTGCTACCATTCAAAAGACAATCCTGATATTCTCTGACTATCACTCAGCGTTTTCCTAACTGATGACTTTTATACTATTATACTATTTTGCTATGTTGTAAAGTTATACTATTGTCTCAGAAAAAGGGATAAGGTTTGGTATCATTAAAACGTTTAATCCCGCTGCAAATGTTTGCACCTGTCCTACGTCAGGAATCAGATGTACAGTAGTTGTCGTTTGTTTATGTAATTTATACGTGTTTCTCGTTTCTCGTTTTTATATAGATTAGACCTTTTTTCCCGTTTGAATGTTTTTACACTAGTAATGTTGGGGCCCTTTATAGCTTGTTGTTCGGTGTGAGCCAAGGCTCCGTGTTGGAGACCGTACCTTGATCTATAATGGTTTACTTTTATAAATTGTTATTTGGATGGAGAGTTGTCCCATTGGCACTCATACCACATCTTTCTATATCTAATAATCATTAAAATAACGGTCAAATTAATATATATGTCGATGTGCTTAGTTTTGAAATAAAACATTGGTAAAATGAAAATCGTTGAAGGGTCAAACAGATCATCCATTTTTATTAACTGGTTGAGTGCATTTAATATATGTATGTATGGAGTTTCCTCTTGATTATAAAATGCAAAACTGTTTATTGCTGACTATTAGGGCATTGGTACAGGAACAATGGGTTAAAAACAAGGCCATTTTAATAAAAACAGGTCCTTTATGAAAATCAAATGCAATCACGAAAAAAAACCGAGCCATTATGAATAAACTTGACCATTATGAAAAAAAAACAGGGCCATTATGAAAAACAAAGAGCCATTACAAATAAACATAGCTATTACGGATTTTCGTTCTTGGTCAGTAATAATGGTCTCGGAAGCTGTAATGTCCCCCATCATTGCCTCGTGCCATTACAGACATCCTCAACCATTATAACATACCATGAACTCATTACAATGAGCTACATTGTATATAACAAGGCCAATATGAAAATACCCATTGATTAACAATATAATAAAATATGTATACAGCTTCTGGGAAAAGCCAGAGGATGTCCATATTATTAGGGTTGAGTTATAAGCTGGTTCTCTCCATTGTATTTACGCGTATCTGATTTTAGTACTCGTAAACCACAAAAGAATAAGCCTAGTATCTTTCTAGTTTTCTGTGTCGCTGATTCAAAATATTATTTACTTCATAAGTTGAAGCCTGGTGAAAATTATATTCTATAAACAACAGTTACTGTTTAATTTTTCAAATCTAAAACTTTTTGCAGATTGTTCTTTCAATTCCCTCGCTTTGAATATTCCGTCATCGTTTTGAATAAAATTGAGAATGGAAATGGGGAATGTGTCTAAGAGACAGTAACCCGACCATATAGAAGACAACAGATAAAGGTTACTAATGGGTCTTCAATGCAGCGAGAAACTCCCGCACTAGGAGGCGTCCTTCAGCTGTCCCCTAAACAAATATGTGTACTAGTTCAGTGATAACGGACGTCATACTAAACTCCGAATTATACACAAGAAAATAAAATGATACAAGACTAACAAAGGCCAGATGCTCCTGACTTGGGAAAGGCGCAAAAATGCGGAGGGGTTAAACATGTTTCTTTAAGATTTCAACCCTCCCCCTATACCTCTAGCCAATGTAGAAAAAAAACAAACGCACAACAGTACGCACATTAAAAAAGTATGTTGAAAAGTATCAATCTCCGGCGCAGAGATCATATCCGTTCCATACATGCTTTGCAATACTGCACTTAATATGACCTCTGCCACACATTGTCCGACTCCATGAGGAAATTTCCTCATGGCCGACAAGCATTCGGTATTCTCTGCAAAGTCCCTTGCGTGATACACAATTTAGCGAGGATTGTCGAAAAAAATATTTGCGGAAGGTTAGGAGTAATGAGGTAAAGTGGCGATGGCGGAAATTATGAGAATCATCTCATCGCTTCATCTCCCAATCTCCGGCGCAGAGATCATATCCGTTCCATACATGCTTTGCAATACTGCACTTAATATGACCCTCCGGCGCAGAGATCACATATCCGTTCCGTTCAATACTTTGTAACACTACACTCAATATGACCTCTGCCATACCTTTTTTTGCGTACTTTTTTGTTCCCAATCTCTAATCAAAATCTACATTACTGTTTATTTAATTAAGATATTTTTATGGAGAAAAACATAGAAATTCTCATTTTTGCAAAGATAAGTATATCAAACGGAAAATTTTGCTATGTTTATTAACGTAATACTAAAAGTTGCATTTTCGTTAGAGATTAAATTTTTTTCGTAAACACAGCCGGTTGTGAAGGGACTATTTTGTCACCGTAATTACCATTTTTTACTATTTTACATTAATTTTATATTAATTTCTACCTATAATTGCAATTACTATTATGTTCTGTAATGCCCGTAATAGTACAGATTCCCGGAGACATCATTTTAAATATTTACCCTGCCACGTTGTTTTTTTTTTGCCGGCGAAAAAACAACATGGTGCTTGTTTTGTTTTGTCATAGTGAAGTTTGATGTAACCCCATGTTTTCTGACATGAGCCCACCCTGAAGAAGATGGAGCAAAGACAAAAATGTATTATGCAGAAAAATGTAAATCAGTATCAGCCATTTGATAAGCAGAATAGTTATTGGCAGGGCTTATTTTACCAACTTAGGTCTTAGCATAAGTTATCAAAGGGTCATCAAATAATGTGGGGGTGGGGGTTATGTGTACAAAACCACAATACTTATAACAACAACAATTGTTCACCTGTAAAAACCAACCTGCTAGCCATTAATAGGTCTTAAACAAACATCCATAAGTGGACTTCATCAGCTGGCCTCTACATAGTCCAAATAATTATGACTTCTACAAAGGCTATTATATTTTTTTCTTTGACGCCTTCGTCAAAGAAAAAAAAATAATAGCCTTTCAAGACGTCATAATTATTTGAACTAGCCTCTACATTTCTATTGATACATTTGTAAATCAAGATATATGTCACATGTATGTAGGTTGTAACTTACTTTAAAAGTTTACAATCTTATTCTTTGATATAACTTCTCCACATTCACACCTACACAATTAAGTCCTTATAACTATGATGTCATGCAAGTTTATTTTTATTTTTTTCTTTCAGGATGAAGATGTTTTTATAATTATTTTGACTACATTCAATACCCATAGATTTATTTTAACATCAGCTAGTGGGCCCCCACTTATAAAAATTTCTGAATCTGCCACTGATTATCAAATTTGTACTTTGTTTCTCACCAGTTCCATGTTGAACAGTTTGTCCATTTCAGCAGGGGATGCAAGTACAACCAACAAAACAGAGTAATTTAAGTAAAAGTACTTGCATATCATTCTGTTTTCTAGCAAGGACTAGAGAGTGAAGTGTTTAGAAAGCTACAATTTATATATGATAGTAAAAAAAATTAAATGATAGTAGGTCATGATGCATAACTAATCAATACTTAATCTTTCTTAGATTCACCATAGTTTTATTTAAAGTCAATCTTTTTCTGCAATCTAATTTAAAAAAATTAAATCCTTTAATTGCTCCTGTTCTGATATGTTGCGCATCAAGCATTGATGCGTGACATATCAGAACAGGAGCAATTAAAGGATTTAATTTTAATTAGATTGTCTTTTTCTGTTAGGTACAAATGTGTTAGTTTTCCTTACAGTTTTGCAAACAAATGCACACAAAGAAAGGATAGATAGGGACATAGGCTCATACAAACAGCTGGTGAAAGTTTTGCCTATTTATTTGAATCTGTTTTTTTTTATTATTCATTTTAAAGATAGAAATCATAGTTATGTATACAAAAGAATATGTGGTATGATTGCCAATGAGACAAATATCCACAAAAGACAAAAATTACACAGACATTTAAAACTATAGGTCACATTATGGCCTTCAACAATGAGATGTAGTTTAAGTCTATGTGACATTATCAGACACAAAAAAATATTCCCTGAATTTTTTACAAAGGCCAAGTGATACCATGATGGATTGCTTGAATGTAAGCTGTCAATATAATGAACACACTGAAATTATTGACACTTAAAGTTCTAGACAATCAAACAAATAATATTTGAATAAGTACAAATGTGTTCTTTATACTGAACATGAAAAATGATATATATTATATAAACTCTTGTTGAATGTTTATGACTTAAACAGAAATGTGGTTATAATTCTCATTAGAGCTAATTTCCTAATGCTTGTAAAATAAGACTTTGGTAGACTTGCCTGCAATGTAGCTCAAGCATTGTGATTAAGATTGACATCTGCAAACAATGTAGATAGGAATAGTTATTTAAACTTGTATATTATATTTCAATTTAATTGAATGTTATCACAATAACAATTGTACAATATACAAACAAAACAAGCAAGCTAACCAAATTCTTACTCTACTTACATTAGGAAATTATCTCTAACTACTGCTTCTATATATACTTTCCTTTCATTTTAGCAGTTATGACAATGTTATGCCAAACGATGACTTAAAGGGGCATCTGGAGTAAAAAGACAGACTACTGAGTATAACATGAAATTAATTATATCAATCAAATTATAAAATATTTGACAATTTTATTTTCAATTAAAGTTTAACACAAATGTTTAAGACTGATTAACTTCTCTTATGTAGTGCATTACATAATGTCAAAGTTTTCTTCACAAAATTCATAATGCTACAAAGTACTGAAGTTTTAAATAGTTTGTAAATGTTGTGCTATTCATATACATCTGCTGTGTAATTACTCTATTTACATGCAAACACAGGATCATACAAATCATACATAGTAAACATTGTAAAAAGATGTTCATACATGTACAGTGTATTTAGAAATTGAGTCAATATCTAGCTATACATATACCATACATTTTCTATAGGAGTAATTAAACACTTTTAAAAATACTGTCTTTACTTTTAAGTTACCATTCATCTAAATTGCAGTTCTTCAAATGACCATGAGAACAGTTGTAAATTGTTAATGAAAGAAGAGGAAGAAGTGGATGGACAGGAATCAGACTAAAACAATTATGCATATATGTTGAATGTAACAATTGGTTTTTTTAATTATGCCAATTTATAAAGATAAGACCTGATTTGTATATACATGATAAAGATAAATACACCATAAAAATATTTAATTTTGCTTTATTCTTTTGCAGGAAACCAAGTATGAAATTGAGAGGGTTTCAGTATTTCTAGCATATTATAGTATTCATTTATACTTGGGATTGGTATACAACTATACAAACAACTGATCAAGCACAAGCCACCATTTGTTACTTTGTATGCTGTATAATAACAAAGTTCATTATATAAAGTCTGTAAATAAGGGAAATACACTTGTTGTATGTTGGTTCGAATCCAACTGCAGACGAACAAATGTAAGCTAGTTAAGCTTATGAAAGCATTTTTTTTTTTATCATTTTACAAAATAGCAATGATTTTTAGGAGAATAGTTTCTTTACTAATAATTGGAAAAATAACTTGTATATTTTCCTATAGACTTTTGTTTTTTTAATTTCAAATAAATGAAGGAACACAATTCATTTAATTGGCATTTATGAAAAAAAATAATTAGAAAATAAAATATAATACATGTTTATTCATGATATTGATATTAAAGAATGCTTTCACATTTTGCTTTTCACCTCTTATAGTGTTGAAATCACTATGATTTTCTACATATTGGTGTTGGTGTTAAGTTGGTGTTTAAACTACCAGATAATATACCAAAATGGACACATTTCTATCCTGTAAAAGTTACTCTCCATCTGGATGAGATAGTAACACAGACTTATTTGTAGATTTTTATACAAAATGCATATGATAGAAAAAAAAATTCATGTACCATCTGTTTAGCATAAATTAAAATGCACAGACACTGCAAAGTCTTATAAACTTACAGTTTGGTTAACACATTTTATAAAAAGGCTGTAACTTATTAGTTTTCAGTAAACAATTACTGTAGTTGTAGCCATAATTTGCCACCTTTTACAATTATGAGTAGACTAATATTGCCATCTTATAGTCAACAGGGAAGACTTTTAACTGCAGAAACTGAAATTGAAATACAAAATGGTTCATATTTATTGGTTCTTAACCTGATTTTGAAGACTGTTCCTTAACTTTTAAGTTCTTGTTACTCCTCAGGTTCATACATGTAGTTCATATGCATACCATAGACAGGAAGCTTGAGATTGATTTTGGTCCCTATGGTTTAGGAATTAGGGGCCAAAAAGGGGCTTAAATAATCATTTTTATTTGTTTTTGCACAATAACTTTAGTACAAGTGAATAAAAATTTATAAAATTTAAACATAAGCTTCATGACCTTAAAAGAAAGGTTGAGATTGATTATAGAGGTTTTGGTCCAAACGGTTTTTGAAAAAGGGTCCAGCAGTTGATTTTGGTTTTGGCTCAATCACTTTAGAATAAGTAAATAGAAATCTATGAAATTTAAAGGCAAGGTTTATGACCACAAAAAGGAAGGTTGGGATTGATTTGGGGGGTTTGGGTCTCAAAGATTAGGAATTATATAGGGGCAAAAAAGGGGCATAAATAAGCAATTTTGTTGGTTTTCACTCAATAACTTAAGTATAAGTAAATAGAAATCTATAAATTTTAAACACAAGGTTCATGACCACAAAAGTTAGGTTGCAATTTATTTTTGGGGGTTTTGGTCCCAACAGTTTATGAATAAGGGACCAAAAGGGTCCAAAATTAAACTTTGATCTAAAATTGAAATATATTTGCTTAATTTGATATGCTGAATCTAACTGTGTAATTAGATTTTTATTTTTTTAAATTTTGGTCCTGTTTTCAAACTGGTCTACATTAAGATCCAAAGGGTCCAAAATTAAACTTAGTTTGAGTTTATCAAAAAATAATTTCTTTGGGTTCTTTGATATGCCAAACCTAAACATGTACTTAGATTTTCGATTATGGGCCCAGTTTTCAAACTCGTCTAAATCGAGGTCCAAAATTTTAAAAAGAATTGAATATATGGATATACATTTTGTACATTGAAGACTAAAAGGTTCAAAATGGAACTTTATTAGATTTCTTCAAAAACTGAATTCTTGGGGTTATTTCATATGCTGAATCTAACAATGTATTTTGATTTTGGATGTTGGACAATAATAGGTAAATTTCCAATTCAATTTAAGACCACATTCATTCCTTGTCAGAAACCTGTTTTGTGTCAACTATTTATTCACAATCCAAATTCAGAGCTATATCAAGCTTGAATGTTGTGTCAATACTTGCCCAACTGTTCAGGATTGGACATCTGGGGTCTTATACAGCTGTTCCCTGCAGAGCATATGGTTAAAGTTATACTTATTTTATTATTTTAGCTCCTTAGTCTAGATTGTACAAATTTCTAAATGTTTAGGATTAAGATGACTTTTAAATTTGCAGCAATATTAATTTGAGTCAAATAAGGGTCTTTTATGCCCCTACTCCTTTAAGATATTGAATAAAGTGTTGACATTGATACGGCTGGATTGACAAACAATGGCATACCATGTATATCCCTTATCTTAATAAAAACCAGAAATTAAAAAGATTTTTTTTTTATTATATTTTCAGATCACAATTATGTTAACCTGATCATAGAAACATGAGAAGCATTACAAACCTGCATAGATTATACACACAAATGGAATAGACTCTCACGTTAAAAGAACTTACAAACAAGACTTAAGAACTCATAAAAAATGATTCATATTTCAATGAGTGAATTGGAGTGATTCTAATTGCACATCCAAATTTGTGTGCATTTAATACATGTATTAATTACAATGAGTTTTATTAATTGCTGTTTTGAAAATTTTGTATGTCTTATTAAATCTATCATGAACATATTGTTGTTAGCAATTAAAATAGCAATAAAGAATACATTTTATCAGTTTTAGCCAAGTAGTATGTAAATATGAATGTCCTTCACATTGTTTACATTTTTAAAACTTCCCAAAAAGCCTTTTGCTTTATACTACTCATAACTTCAGTAATGTACAGATAAAACTGATTTAACTTTTTACCTAAGATTTGAGATTTAAGCATATGAATTCAAGGAAATAATTGGTATGAGTCAATTGGACAGCATTCCAAAACACAAAAATCTTAATAAAATACTTCAGTTACAAATAAAGATCTGCCATCAACAAAAAGAAAGCAGTAATAACAGTTGTCTTGCAAATAAATTATAATGGGTTAAATGCATCTCACACTGGATACATGTACATCATGTCTGTGCTTGATTAAATGGTTGTATTGATGCATGAGAAAGTTCAGTATTATTACCTCTTACAATGACAATTATTGCATGACCCCACACAATGAACTTGCAGAGGGGGATAATGTTTTTGACCCATGCATTTGTCTGTCTGTCATTCCTGGTCTTCAACAACTTGTCATCACAACTCCTCTGAAAACACACTTGTAAGAGAACTTCATATAATTTTATAGATGTGCATATCAACAGGAAATTGTGATTCAATTCTTTTTCTAGAAGTTATTCCCCTTTGAACTTATTGGCCTCAATTATACTTCTACAATATAGTTTTTCATTGCAAATTCTATGAAACCTCACAAGAGAATCTTTTTAAGCTTTGTAGACAACAAGGACATACTAGATAGATGTTTGTCCAGTGACAATGTGGGGACATGGGGTATGTGAATGTGCTGACAATGGTTTTTGAATTTATTCTGAATTCAATATGGCATGTAAAATGTTTAACTAGATGATAAATTTAAGCTCAATGTAGCTTCCATGTTTTGTTGGCTTACTGAATAAAAAATATGAGATGTGTTTGTTGCTAGTGAGACATCATTTTTTTTAGCAGTGATAATGGATCCAGAATTTTTTTCAACTTGAAATAATAACAATTGATTAACAGTACATACATTCATCACTGGTTTAGTGCACATAACTCCAATATCAATTATTGATAATGCCAAGAGTATCAGGACATAATTTGGGTGTAACATCTACCAAGGTATCTGCTAGCTTAAAACCCAGTCCCCAATCATGTATATTAAATAATAGACATTGGTTTATGTGCAGTAAAAGTCAAGATATATGATACATTAGAGAAGGGGTATAATGCAAGAATAAAAGTAGAGTAATAAAACCATTGTCAAGTGTTATACTGCAAGATTCAGAATTTGAAAGAATTATTTCATATACATGTAGGTGTCTATGTACTTTAGAATGCTTGCACAAGAATAGGCTTCATGGAAGCAAAGCAATATATTTTTCTCATTTGGTAGCAGGAATTTTTTATAAGGTAAGGTACAACCCCACCAAGCTATGAGAGGCTTTCCCTCTGACAAACGGTTGTGCTGTTTAATATACAGGTATCACAGAGGTTTGTTAATATTTGCCATGTACCTTTTTTAATGGAAGTTTAATGGATTCCTAATGGTAAGGATGCATTGGACCATAAAAAGGAATATGTTTGCTTGCCCTAACCCTTAGCCTACCTACCCAGAAAATAGCTGCCAAATAAAAATCTTTTTATTGTCCTGATTTGAAGAAGTTTCTTTTTTTATCAGATAGGCAGGAAGACTAATAAACAGCTGATACTTCAATTTCTTTTTTGTTGAGAAAAGGAAATGTCTACCTACCCACTGTCTCAGCCATTGAATGTAGGGTTCGGGCAAACCAACAAATTTTTAAGTGTGGCCTTTTAGCAATGTTTAGTAATACCTAGCACTTTATTCCAGAAATCCCAACCTTAGATTTTCTTCATTTCTATTTTTTTTCTTTTTGCAAAAACAATTGGAACACAGGGAGGGGTTTTACAAAAACCGAAAAAATACAAGGGTAGAACCCCCTTAGCAACTGTGTTTCAAATCATTGTATCAATTTAATACAATGATTTGAAACACATACAAGACTTTCACTTACATACATGTACTTTGTTTCCACTTAATTTGTCTCCTCAGTGGCGTATCCAGAACTTTTCATCTGACTGACCAAAGGGAGCCCACTCCAGTCAGGCTTCAGCGAATCCCTATAAAATCAACCATTTTTTTTCTCAAGAAAAGGGAGGGCCCCTGGATCCGCCTATGCTTCTATTTTAAAATATGTCTATCACGGCACTGTGACATGTAAACTAAAGTGTGATTTTTAGGGGTTTCTTATGTATGAACCCGGCAAATTGTAACAAACCCATGTGGAGTACTACATAGAGCTATACTGAATGGACAACTACCATCCTAGACCAGGATCAAAAGTGCTGACAGAGTGATAAAATACTTGAAAGACTCAAGATTGCCGTAGCCTACATGTAGCCTGTCGGCAAAATTCATAAAATTTCTTCTTTTTTCGCTTCAAATATACTCCTCATAGTTACCAGGATTGAAATTTTGTGTTTGCGTCAGATGCACGTTTCGTTAAAGTAATTTTTAAACTTCAATTTGGCGACAATCCTAGTTGAAGGAGATGAAGCGATGAGATGATTCTCATAATTTCCGCCATCGCCACTTTACCTCATTACTCCTAACCTTCCGCAAATATTTTTTTCGACAATCCTCGCTAAATTGTGTATCACGCAAGGGACTTTGCAGAGAATACCGAATGCTTGTCGGCCATGAGGAAATTTCCTCATGGAGTCGGACAATGTGTGGCAGAGGTCATATTAAGTGCAGTATTGCAAAGCATGTATGGAACGGATATGATCTCTGCGCCGGAGATTGAGTGTAGTGTTACAAAGTATTGAACGGAACGGATATGTGATCTCTGCGCCGGAGATTGGAAAAGTATACTAAGTACCAGTTAGCTTTAGAATATTTTCTGCTGAAAAGTACAAAAATCGTGAAGAAGTTTTATATATTAATATGTTCGAAATTGAAATTACTTTATTCCGCATATATAAATAAATTTTAAATATGTTTCCAATTCAAAACATTAAGAGCTATAGCGTTTTCATATTTATAACCATCAAAATTGCATAATTTGAGTTATGAACCGTTTCAAATATAAGCTGATGTGGTACAATGTGTGAGTGCAAATGAGACAGCTCTCCATCCAAGTCACAATTAATAAAAGTAAACCATTATAGGTCAAGGTACGGTCTTCTCACACCGAACAGAAAGCTATGAAGGGTGCATTTCTGTTAATATTGACAATGCAATTTCCCATAGGAACTCTTTTTACGGCTTAAACTGTATCACTTTTACTATGAAGTTTTAAAAAAAATCCTATCCTAGAATTGAAAGTTCATATGCACCACAATTTTTTTCAAAGGTCAAAATATAGGGGATATTTTCAACGTTTATATGCCCTGAACCTCTCAGAGTTTCTTAACTACCCCTACCTCGAATGAAAGGTGACCACATATTTCAATGTAAACAATATGCACATGTATATTTACTGGTAACATTGCCAAGTTATGTCTTTGTGAGATGGAACACAAAGAGCATAACTGAGAACCAGTATGTAAACAAAATTAATTTTCTATGAATATTCATGATCTCCCCAAAACAGGCGTGTTTTGAGAAACAGCTGTATTTACAAAGTGCAACCTATAGGGCCCCTAAAAACTACTAGACTGAGTGTAAAACAAATGCATATATGAAATGTCTTTTTTAAATTACGTCTAAAAATATGTGACGCAATCACATACTACGATATATATATCATAACTCATCACACCAAAATAAGATGAAATGAATATTTTCAAAATAGTTATAGCCCTTGGAAACATGAATTATATGGGAAAATGCATCGTTAGCGCTCCATTGTGTACTATTCTTGCCATATTCTTTACTGAAACTTATACTTCAGGTTTATACCAGCAATGTCTCGAACATACCACGATATTGCATAACTTATCTCACTGAAAATAAGACGAAAGTATTTGCTTTCTATATGTCGTCTACAATTATTATGAAATCTGTTTTAGCATGTACGTGCATATGCCGCGTCTGCTGTAATAAATGTATAACTACGAAAGTTATGTGATATAAACAACTATTTTGTAACTAACCGTATTATTAGTTGTAATCAATCAAGCTAAGTGATTGGCTACATATTCTTCATGGATACGAGTAGATGTAGTATATAAGTGCCTATGAGAGAACTCTCCACCGAAGTCACAATTTGTAAAAAGAAAATTATTATAGGTCAAAGTTCGGCGAATAAAGTTCATTTTATACACGGAGCTTTGAATCATGCATTATTGTTCACTTCTTAGTTAGTTCGATAATACTGTGTACTTTTTATTAACTCACAGTAAGTTTTTATCGTCCCCAGCTCGACGCGTTGTGAGGGTATACAAATACAGCTCGCCCATCATTCCGTCCGGTCTTGTAATATCTCTTACATATATAATTCTAGCTACATTTTTATAGCAATGTTACACACAGTTCGAAAATCAGTGCCACTAAACTATTTTTTAAAGAATTGTTCCCCCTCGAAACATTCATTGTATGAAAAACTGCATCGTCAGCGTTCTCGTGTGTACTATTATTGCAAGTTTTTTTTATGAAACTTATATATATGTGTAATTGGTCTATGAGCAATGTCTCTGCTAATTTCGTAAATTATATAAGTGCCGGTCAACATTTTTTAATGAGTTATGTCCCTTGGAAATGACTTACTTGGCTTAATCGACTTCGTCCCAATGGGGACATAGGGCGACCACAGTTTTTTTCCATTTCTCCCTGTCCAAAGCTGTTCGTTTTGTCTCTTTCCAGGTCTTCCAAGTTTTGCTCAGCTCAGTTGTTAGTCCCCTGCGCTAGGTTTTTTATGTGTCCTTGGGGTTTCATAACTCATTGTTATATATTTTGTTTGGCCATGTGATGTTGAGGATGTATCTCAAACATTTATTGACAAAAGTTTGGATAGATTTGATGGATGCAGCTGTTTCTCTCCAGGTTTCTGATCCGTATAAGAGTACAGATTTGACATTGATGGTAAATATCCTTAACTTTGTGCTAGTTCTTAAAGCATTACTCCTCCAAACAGGTTTAAGCAAGGGAAATACATGTTGTGCTTTCTTTTTTCTCGCCGATATGTCTTCGTCTGTGCCTCCAGATATTATTAGTTGCTTAGTGTGCTAGTGACCTAATACGGTATATATGGGGTCAGTAAATTCCATATGGGGTGAGAGCGAAGCTCGAATCCCAATATGGAATTTATTGACCCATATATACCGTATTACGTCACTAGCACACTATGTAACGAATTTATATTACCGACTATTGTTATATATTTAGATATATATTATATGTATATGTGTAATTCAGTTTATATGTTTACGGAACTGTACAAGTGATGTCCGGAAACGCCTTTTTGTTTTACTCTCTCTTATTAAAATGTCGTTAACGTAAGATGTGTTTTTGTTCATGAGCTAGTCGCAACCCCAACACTAATATTAATAAGACAAGGCGATATCGTTACATGGTGGAGTGACCCTAAAAAGATTATTAGGAGACTTTTAACAATTTTATGAGAATATTTGCTGTTTTTAAAAGACTTTTAATTATTTTTGAAAATGTGACTCCCGTTGATAATACGTGTAGACCCCATACACGAGGACGACACACGTGGTTGATTCGTCAATATAGATACATTATGAAAGCATTAGACTATAGTGAATTATTCGAACAAATATTTATTTTAAAACTATATATCCAAACAAACATAGAGACATTTATTTTAATACATTGAATCGTCATTTATACATAGTAGATGATTTTCCCCGTGTCAGAAAACATCATGGACGTCCGTGGGTATATTCAAATATATATGGTCTTGTATAGACTGAATAAATTAGAATAATATGAGATTGCAAAAATAAAGATTAATTATAGTATGCATTGCCTGTATTTATTTTCATTTATGTAGAATGTGAGATTTATCTCATTTCTGCTCGTCTACTTACAGCTGAGCGTACAGTATGTGAGATTTTTCTCATTACTGATTTTTCCGTGTGATATATATATAAAACATTGTATCTTTATTGGGTAAATGTCGGAATCTGACAACGAGTCTCTATTATATAACCAAATAACAGACGACATAGAACCCGATATTGGCTATTTATTGCAACCACTGGCTTCTCCGCTACAATTAAATACTTCGGTCAGTTTGCCAAATGTAGAGACGCCAGCTACCCCTGTCTGGACACTATTTGATAAATTTCAAACCTCAGATTTTACAAATTCTAGTACGCCAAATACCGTAGTTTCGTCAATACTTGACAACGAAGTTCAACCTTCCACATCAAATTTTAAACATAATTCTTTTCACAAAATGGAAAAGTTAGCCAATTGCCGTAAATTTGGGGGATACCCACATGAAAATGCATTCCAGTTTTTGAGTGAGTTTGAGTCTTATACCGTGTTACATCATATATTACCGGAAGAGGATGCTAGAAAAATTGCCGCTTTTCATTTACACCTTTGTGGCCCAGCTCTTACTTGGTTCAATACTCTTCCAGCCGACAATAAGCAATTATGGCAAACTTTTGAACAGGTTTACAAGAAGCAATATATTGATATTGATTTTCGAAGTCCAACTATACTTCTTGAAGGTGAAATATTTGAAACATTAAAACTTTCAAAAGGGCAATCAATTGACGATTTTTACGCTCAACTCCTTGAAAAAGCAACAATTTTGCACAAAAGTGATCACGAAATACTGATTAAATTTATAAAGGGTTTGCCTGATCAACTCGCCTTTTTTGTTCGGGCAGGTCACCATAGTGATAGCGCAAATTGCCTAGCAGCTGCCAAAATGGGCGAAGCTTACAGTTATCGAAAGGACGAAGCACCACTTGTAGCTGCGGTTACTAAATCTGCCAATAACACACCCGCTGCGGTGAAAGATTTAAACAATTTCAAAACCGATGTAGTTAGTGAATTACAAGGACAAATAAACAGTCTAACCCAAGCCGTGTCAAAACTTGCCACAAACTTTTCACAGCAACTAGATAATTCTCGTGATGTAAAAGAAAACGATCGGTTTTCTCGTCCACGAAATCGAGATCGTCAAGTATATCAATATGACCGTGGACTGTGCCGTAAATGTCAAGCGCCAGGACACTTTGCACGTGCCTGCAATTGGAATGAACAGGGTAATATAGATTCCTCATTTATTTGTCATATTTGTGGCCAAACGGGCCATAAGAGTCCACAGTGTGTAAACTATTCGGGAAACCGGAGGAACCCGGGGTTCACAGGGCAGGACCCCCGGGGCGGCGACTAGATAAAATTTCTGTACACGAGTCTGCCCATGTTATTAATAACATTTCTGATAAAACTGTAAATTATTCAGAATCAACTGAATGTACAAGTGACGACGATTCAACATTTGTTTGTAAATTTTTGTATATGCCTGTGCGAATTGCAAATCAGGAAATTTCAGCATTAATTGATACAGGTAGCTCAATAAATGTCATGTCTTCGCAACTTTTTAATTCAATACCCGATTCCATGAAGTCCGAGTTTAGTGCTACGAGTGACAAAATTACTTTAGCGAATAATCAAACAGTGCAAATTTATGGAACTGCTAAGGTTAACATTTCTGTGCCCCAAGGAAAGCACTGGATTCCTGTATATATTTTAGCGCAAACATCGCATCCTTTAATTTTAGGAACGCATTATTTGTATTCCAAGAATATCGTTCTTGACTTTAGTGATTGTTGCATAAAATCTAAACAGTTCAAAGTTCTAACTCAAAGTCCTGCTTCTTTACCTCCGAATTCAGAAGTCCTTATTTGGGGACACGTAAATGGAAAAGTGCAATATGGAATGCAATGTATATGTACTTCTAAAATATCTAAAGACCGAGGAGTCATAATATCAAAAGCTGTAGTGACAGTAAATCGAGAGAAACAAGTCCCGATTAAAATATTGAATTTTACTAATGAAACTGTACATTTGAATAAAGGACAGATTTTAGCGGAGCTTGAACCATTTTCTAAGGATCATGTATGTATGCCTTTGAGTGAAAATAATGACACTCATTTTGTTCAAAATATTCAATTGTCGACTGAACCGGTGATTAAAGATACTGAGATCGACTCTAAATTTATTTCTTATTTTAATATTCCCGAATACTTAACTGAAGTACAGAAATCGACATTGATTGAATTTTTACATTCTAATAAAGAATTATTTGTAACCGAGGAAAACCCTGACTTAGGCTTTACCAATGTTGTTCAACACCAAATATGTTTGAAGCCCGACTTTAAACCGAAACACCAACGTTCATATCGTTTAACTCCTGAAAAGAAGGATATTCTAAGACATCATTTAGATGAACTTTTGAGACAAGGTGTAATTGCACCGGTAGACGAAACAGAAGATGTCCCTATTACAAGTCCGGTTGTACTTGTGTCGAAAAGAACGTACCAAAAAGGCAAAGCAAATGCTTCATCGAAAGAGACTAGTTTGTCAAAATTTCGTTTCTGTTGTGACTTTAGGTATTTAAATTCCATGACTCAGCACTTTTCTTATTCAATTCCTGATTTACAAGATCTCACTGAATCGTTTTCTACAAAAACACCGAATTTTCTAACTTCAATAGACTTATCATCTGGATTTTTTCAGTTACCGATTTCAAAAGACAGTCAACGTTACACAGCCTTTAATACCTGTTTTGGTACTTTTAAATTTTTAAGATTACCGATGGGACTGAGCTCATCTCCAGCATCTTTTCAACTGTTGATGGATAAAGTACTTAAAGGATTAACTTTTAAATCATGTTTGTGCTATCTTGATGATATCCTTATTGCATCCGAAACATTCGATCAGCATATTGAAGATTTACGGAACGTTTTTCAAAGACTTTCGAATGCTGGTTTAAAGCTGGGACCAAAAAAGTGTACCTTTGCTCAGAACTCTTGTATATATTTAGGTCATAAAATTTCAAATAAAGGAATTGAGCCGCCACCGGACCGTGTTCAGGCCATCGTTGATTATCCTATACCCAAAAATGTGAAAGAGTTACGCCGCCTTGTTGGTTTATTTAATTGGTTTCGGAAATACATCAAAAATTTCAGTGCTGAAATGGAACCTCTGACGAGACTTTTAAAGAAATATGAACGTTTTAGCTGGACCGATGAACAACAACGTGCATTTCAGAATGTTAAATCACTCCTGCTAGATTCTCCTATTCTGGCCTTTCCAAACTTCAATTTACCATTTAGACTTGCTGCAGACTCTTGTTGTAAGGGGATTGGTTACGTGCTATATCAGAAAATGAGCGAAACTGATGAAATTCGTGTTATACGATTCGGATCTAAGGCACTTAGTAAATGGCAGAAATCATATGGCCCAACAAAGCTAGAATTACTTGGCATGGTTACCGCCGTTTTAGAATGTTCATCATACCTACGTACACAGCCGTTTGTTATAGAATGCGACCACCAAGCGTTGAAACCGCTATTTAGCAACCAACTGAAAGGCGCCATTTATGAGCGATGGATTGCTATTTTGCAGCAATATAATTTTGAAATTCAATACAAACCTGCGAGGGAAATGCAAGTTCCGGATGCTTTGTCACGATGCACGCAAGAGACTAATAATGCCTTTGAAAGTCCAGACGAGCAAGATCCGTACTTCCCATATGAACCGGAAAATACAGGTCAAATAATTGTTCCAGGAGGTATTCAATTGACCACTTTATTACATGACTCGGATACTAGCGACAGTAAAAATTTACAATTGAACAATATTTGTCTGCCTGCGCCAGTTCCGATGTACACCGTCGATAATAGTGTTCCACGCAAAAATGTATTGTTACAGGCACAAAATGAATATGATGCCGACACTGAAGACATTGATCAACAGTTTGCACGTGTAGCAAAGAAACGTAAACCGCGAAAAACGATACAACTTTACCCACGAAAGAAATATAACGTAGTGAAAAAATCAGAACCTTTGAATAAACTGACCGATTGTGACTCAAAGCATACTCAAATGTCGATTTCTGATCAGTTGAACCAGTTTGAAAAAGTTTATCAACAAATCACTCAGTCGACTAATTTACCAAGATCGGATCAAATATTTGATCAAAGTACTGATAGTGCTACTTCTCAATGTGATGCAACATTTTTCAATCAAAGCACTGAAAGTTCTCAAAATGAAGAGCCAGACAAAATATTTAATCAAAGCACTGTAAGTGATAATGTACAGGATTCGGACAAAATATTTGAGCAAACTACTGACGTTAATGAAACGCAGGTTGCTTATACCAATGAAAATGAAATTACGAACAATTATACCAACAAACGAGACTCTGATACTGGTATTGATAGTGATCCAAATGTAAATATTTTGAAATCGATTGACATTTTTCGGGAAAAGGGATTTAGCATAGAGTCGATACATGAATTGCAGCGTAATGATACAAACTGCAGACCGTTTATTAAGTATCTTGAAAGAAACGAACTACCAAAGCTGCAGAAAGAAGCGCGCAGACTTCTTTTATTAATACCAAATTTTCACTTGATCAATGGAATATTATTTCATACACGAAATAGGAAATCAGTGCGTGCAAAAACAATGAATAATTTTCAGCTAGTTGTCCCGGAAATTTCATTGAAAACAATAATTGCATTACATCATGATTCGACATTAGGTGGACATTGTGGTATACAAAATACTCTTTATTTAATCCAAGAACAGTACTATTTTCCGAATTTGAGTGAAAAAGTAACTGATTATATTCGTTCATGTCATGAATGTCAAAGCAGGAAAAATACCACTCTAAAAACAAAAGCGTCCATTACGTCATTTCCTACGCCGTGTGCACCATTTGATGTTTGGGAAATGGACCTTCAATATGGACCCGTCCCTGTCTCTCGAAGTGGCAATTCTTACATGTTTACTGCAATTGACTTATTTAGTAAATACATGTTTGCAGAGCCGGTACCTAACACTGATCCGTTAACAGTCGGAAATGCTCTTTTTAGATTAGTCACGCAATTTGGAGTTTGTCGAACTATCGTTAGTGATCAAGGATCGGAATTTATTGGTAAATGTTTCCGAGAAGTTTGTCGTTTATTGGATATTATTCAGGAATATACCCCTAGCTTCGCTCATCATTGTTTGGGAGCATGTGAGAGACCTGACAGAACTTTATCGGAAAGACTAACACCGTTTATTGTAAAAGGAAAACCATGGGAGGACTTATTACCGGGAATAGTATTTTCGATGAACAATACGCCAAACCAAAGTGTTGGATTTTCGCCTTTTGAAATAGTGTTTGGGAAAAGACCCCAATTTCCGTTGTCTCTACATATTAAGGACACCGACTTTTCGTCTGTACCTAAAGATTGCCATACGTATCTGAAACAGCAATGTGAAAAATTAAACATTATACGTACTGAAGTCGAGAAAAATGCTATCAATTCAAAAGTTAAAATGATGGACCGAGTAAATAAGGACAAAATATCAAATATTTCATTTAATGAAAACGACTATGTTTATTTGTTGAAAGAGCCAACCGGGTCAGGACAAAAATTTAAGAATAAATTTGCCGGTCCATATGTGATTTCTGCAGTAAATAGCCCTCATATGTACACCCTGAAGGACCCACACACGAACAAAATTCTATCAAAGCCAGTGCATATCAATAGACTGAAATCTGCGTATGTGAGAAAACCAAATCCGTCAAAATATTTTATGGACCCTGTTCATACGACACTAGACGATGTTGAAGTGCAAGATTATATATCTATTGATGAGGATAATACGCCTGTTAAGGACAACCAGAACACCAATTATGACAATTTATCTGAAAATACTTCCGATTCTGATAATACAAGCAAATCAGACAATATTTTGATTGTTGAAAATAGTACAGCCATGTCTCGCCCAAAGCGCACTAAGAAATTACCCGCTAGGTTCAAAGATAATAATTTCATTCATTTTAGTGAGGTTGACGTATCTAGCGAATCAACGTCTGCAAGTCAGTTAAAAGTGAAAAGATTTCTAGCGCACAAAATTATGAATGGAAAAAGAGCGTATCTTGCTCATATAGTTGGTGAACCAGCCCAACACGCTATGTGGCTTCAAGAACATCAGCTTGGACCGTAAGCAAAGGCCAAATTAAAATCTCGACCTCCGCCAAAAATTTAAACATTTTTATTGTCATATCATCATCTTTATTTAATTAGCGTCCACCATTTATATACTCGTTAGATTTATCTCATGAGTACATGCGCGACACAACTGTATATATATATATATATATATATTCACAAGTAGACTATTTGTCTGTGAGAGTTTTCTCATGACTACATGCGCAATACAACTGTATATATTCACAAGTTTCTATTTGTCTGTGACATTGATCTCATGACAATTTGATGAAGTAGCTATGTACAACGTAACATTTATCGAAATTTGGAACATCGACTCATGATATTAATAATTTGTCAAGGATCTGTGTTTGCCGTCTGTATTTTATTCTTTCGCAAACTTACTTGTGAGATTTATCTCATAGTAAGATATCCGTTATACTGGATATCCGTAAATGCAGACCAAGAGGCAAAAGAAAAGAGAATTGTGAACATTTATTGTGTGATCCCTATTATATTTTGTATTATTATGCATTGATGTTTTATTATATCATTCCGGCATCACTTACATATGAGTATTGCAATATTTTGTATTGATTATTGATAACATGAATAATTTTGTTTGATAAACATGGTTTTTTTTTTTGTAATGAAGCTTTTATTAGAATTTAAAGGCAGTTAGCCTAAATTACTTTTGAAAGGCAAATTCATTGACTTTAGAACATGTAGTTAAAAGAAGGTGTTTTTTTTTGTGTTTTTTTTTCATTATGAATATAGGATTTTGCGTATCGTATAAAAATTTTGTTTGTAATTTCGAAAGTTGTATGGATTAGTTAAAGACTTAATCGTATTGTCAAAACTTTATAAAGAAAACTACACTTTATTTTAAGAAATGAACATTTTTTTTCTGTAGTGCGGATTGTTAGTGAAATAAGTTTAATACCCCCAAAACATGGAAATTGGAATAGTAAGGCATAGATAACCAAATGAGATTGTATGAATACCTGTCAGTGACTTTTATATGTTAATCACGAATAACCTGAGTAGTATTGCTGTGAATAGTATGGTTCACGAGAAATTCAGAGTGCATAAGAGTTTTATGATCTGGTCTTATATTGTATTTTTGTGTGAGACTCTTTGAAAGTGTGCATATTTTATCACGTTTAGCATTTATCTACAAAATAAGAGTAAGGTCTCTGGTGATTTCATAGTAATTTATATCATATGATATTAACTGTCACGTTTATGACGAACAAGATATTTTCTATACATGTAGTACTCTGCAATTTGTTACAAGATGCTTATTCCACAAAGTTATCCATACCAGTTACTTGTTTGTTTTTATATATTGAAAGTTGAGAGAATTTTGAATATTATGACAGTTAGAAAGATATATTGGTATTATTGATCATGTATTTTATTTGATTATGGTATGAATTCCACATATGCAAAAATTCATTGGGAATTTTCTTTCTGCCGGGGGATGTTATATATTTAGATATATATTATATGTATATGTGTAATTCAGTTTATATGTTTACGGAACTGTACAAGTGATGTCCGGAAACGCCTTTTTGTTTTACTCTCTCTTATTAAAATGTCGTTAACGTAAGATGTGTTTTTGTTCATGAGCTAGTCGCAACCCCAACACTAATATTAATAAGACGAGGCGATATCGTTACACTATCTTATCATATTTAGACTAGTGACCTATCAAAATTAGCAAGTCTTCGATACTGTTAGCATTAAGAAACTAGCTACTTCCATTGATCCTACAAAAACAGATGCCAACAATAACAACATCTTAGTTTTAAATGCGTCTTATGCATATATTTTCATCTTAATCATCAATTTCTTCGTCTGTTGAAACCTTTAAGATTTTTTTCTCAGTACCGTTTTGTTTTTATAAAGGGAAGTAACACAACTACTAACCGTGTATGAAATAAGCCCCGCTTCCCTTTTACCTAATATGGAATATAAAGGGACGTAACACCACTACTAACCGTGTATAAAATAAGCCCCGCCTCCCTACTAACCTAATATCAAATATACACGGTCTCCACGAGGACGCTTTTAACCAATCATATTCCTAGAAATGTATAGGAGGTAAGATAAACTGACAATACTTCCAATGTAAGTGAATTGATGTTCATCTTTAACAGTAGAGTCGTCGATCTTAAGACCATCTTTCTGGTTTGTATTTAGCCTTATTGATTTTGTTTTCTGTGTGTTGATGTATAGGCCTGCTTTCCTTTGGAAATATTTGAT
Organism: Mytilus edulis; assembly: GCA_019925275.1. Lineage (NCBI taxonomy): Eukaryota > Metazoa > Mollusca > Bivalvia > Mytilida > Mytilidae > Mytilus > Mytilus edulis. The sequence continues at coordinate 79,264 of JAHUZM010000142.1, forward strand.
ATCAAATGTATCGTGAACCGCTCTCAAGACTTCAATGCAACAAGATAATTTTTAATAGTTTTAAATAAAGACAAAAACAAATATTGCACAGATAAGATATGTGCAACGCAGTGGACATTGCACTCTGTTCTTTCATTAATGTTGATATTAAACTGTTTCACTTATAAGTGTATATTTTTGAATGACGTCACCTTTTGTGTCGAAGGGGGATACCTTAAGGTATCGTCTGGCCTTACGAAACGACAACATTATGGAAAATTATACAGACGAAACGCTGTTCAGAATACAAAAAAGAAGACTAAGCAAGTAAACTCATCAAAGATACTTTTGCATTTACGCCAGACGCGCGTTTCGTCTACAAAAAACTCATCAGTGACGTTCGAATTCAAAAAGTTAAAAAGGCCAAATAAAATACGATGTTGAAGAGCATTGATGACCAAAATCCTAAAAGTTTTACCAAATACAGCTAAGGTAATCTATTTCTGAGGTAGAACAGCCTTAGTTTTTCAAAGTTTTACAAAATTTTGTAAAAGGTTAAAGACCTATTGGTGACCTTCTGCTGTTGTCTGTTCTATGGTCGGGTTGTTGTCTCTTTGACACATTCCCAATTTTCATTCTCAATTTTAATTTATAGATATTATCATATAGATGATAATTCATGTCAGCACTTCTGTCCTGACTACTGGGCTGGTGATACCCTCTGGGAATTAAAACTCCACCAGCATCGACCCAGTGGTAGTAAATAAACTCATCCAAGATACGAACCCTGACAACCAGTGGGAAATAATTCGGATATCCCATGACAGTATACAGTTACTGTGTACAGCTACATTTTTGTACCTGTCTTTTTGTGCAAGCAAATACCCGCTGATAAGTTGAACTCGACAAGGCAAAAATATACAGGCCCTTTATTTCTCCCACTGATACTAGATATTGATATCCTATAACACATTTGATGAACTTTTCGGGTAAAATACTTTTAAAGTCGAGAACATTTCCCATTAAATTCAAAATGGAAAGTCCCTAATCAAACTGCAATATGAAAAGTCCCTAATCAAACGGCAAAATCAAAAGCTCAAACACATCAAACGAATGGATAACAACTGCCATATTTCTGACTTGGTACATACATTTTCTTATGTAAATAATTGTGGATTGAACCAGGTTCTATAGCTACTCAAAATCCTCACTTGTATGAGTCAGTCAAATAAATTTATTAATATAATTGAAATGTGTAAACAAAACAAACAGACATAACAGGCAAAAGTGCAAGAACAGGGACAACGAGGATTCTATTTATGGAACCAATGATAAAAAAAAGGAAAGATTTTTTAAAAGTCAATATGAAATGTTTGACCGTTATGAGACATTTTGTCAAATATTGTTTTTGGTTTAAATGCTGCATTGTTTTACACCTGTCCTAATATAAGTCTGGAACCTGTAATTCAGTAGTTGTTGTTTGTTAATGTCATGGTTTAATGTGGTCTTTTATTTGACTAATTAGCTTCATCTATATGCATTTTTGTGTTTCGTTGATATATATTATTCTTGTCTCATTATTTTGCTTATGTGCTTTGTATATATGACTTTTTGTGTTACTTTGATACATATATGACTTGGCTCTGTACTTCTCGTTATTGTGTTACTGTACTTTGGTTAATTTGTGTATTCTTGTCTTCAGTGTTTGCTAATATGCAGGGTCTAAATGCCATTTTGTGATTTGTTACATTTTTTTTTTATAGTGATTGAGATTATAACAAAATGTTGACTGCTGTACCCACATTTTTGACATTTTTACCTATTATGTCTGTTTGTTTTGTTCACACAAAGTTGTCAATATGATGGAAGTTGATGCGACTGTCATACACATGAGAGGTTCAGCTAGCTTTAAAACCAGGTTTATCAACCATTTTCTACATAAAAAAAATGCCTGTTCAAAATCAGGAATATGACAGTTGTTATCCATTCGTTTGATGTGATTGAGCTCTTGATTTTGCCACGTGTTACCATGAGGCTAACTTCATACAGGAACTTCGTAGGAAGAAAGATAAGTAGTTAGCGATATCCTGTAACTCTACTTTCCGCTATATAGATAATGTTCTTTCACTAAATAATTCAAAATTTGGTGACTATAGGGAACGCATCTATCCCATCGAACTAGTGATAAAGGATACTACAGATGCAGTTAAGTCGGCCTCATATCTTGACTTACATCTAAATATTGACAATGAGGGCCGGTTGAAAACAAAACTTTACGACAAAAAAGATGATTTCAGTTTTCCAATTGTGAACTTTCCATTTCTAAGTAGCAACATTTCAGCAGCACATACATACGGGGTATATATCTCCCAATTGATACGATATTCCCGTGTTTCCATTTCCCATCATGATTTTCTTGATAGAGAGTTGCTGCTCACAAGGAAACTATTAAACCAAGAGTTCCATGGTGAAGTTGAAATCATCCCTTCATAAATTTTACGGACGCCATCATGAGGTGGTTGACCGTTATGGAATAGCCGTTTCATAAATGATATTGGATATGTTTCTTACGTCGTAACTACAATCCCCTTCCCTTTCATGAATGTGACCTACCGAATTAGACTATTTACCGGATTTGTCATCACATAAGCAACATGACAGGTGCCATACGTGGAGCAGGATCTGCTTACCCTTCCGGAGCACCTGAGATCACCCCTAGTTTTTGGTGGGGTTCGTGTTGCTTATTCTTTAGTTTTCTATGTTGTGTCATGTGTACTATTGTTTGTCTGTTTGTATTTTTCATTTTTAGCCATGGCGTTGTCAGTTTATTTTCGATTTATGAGTGTGATTGTCCCTTTGGTATCTTTCGTCCCTCTTTTACTCGTTTTTTTTCTCTTTTTTAATAGATTATCATTTTCCTGTTTGAATTGTTTTACACTAGTAATTTGGCTGCCTTTTATATCATGCTGTTCGATTTGAGAAAATGTCCAATGTTCAAAAGCCGTACTTTAACCGAGAATTGTTTACTTTTTACACATTGTGACTTGTATGGAGAGTTATCTCACTGGCATTCATACCTCTGCTTCTTATTTCTATGTTTATTTTCCCACTCTCATTTAAAAGAGTGAGTGATAACAACGGATGCAACCACCGGAGCATGAACTGCTTCCACTTCAGTTTTGTTGTTAAAATTGCCAGTGGTTTAAGTGGATTCCATGCGGCCCAAAAGCAATCTTCATTTTTTCAAATTTTATCGTCGACCTATAAATATTTGAGAAGGTGTGTTCAGGCCTTTGTCTGACCAAAAGGGAAGCTTGAATCCCAAATATTAATAAAAACATTAATACTACTTTGTTTAAGTATCTCATTTCATTTTTTTTTTAAATCTTATTTCATTTTTCTTTTTATCCTATTCTATAGCTATGATCTCGTTGTTATTTTTCACATTAGAATAGTTCATTTCATATTCAGATTTTTATTATTATAATTTTTCGGATATTTTTTGTAAATATTAGCAAATGTAAAAATTACTATATAATACTACTATACACCTCATAAGGTATCATACCATTTGATTTAATATGTTAATTTAAGTTGGATACAAAAACAATACCAAAATGTTATCCAAATATTTCACCTGCAATAAGTATTCCATAAAGACCTCACCGACCAGTAAAGTTGTCTTTCTAAGGACACAGTATTACCTCATTCGGCAATCCTCGGTAGAATCCGCTAGGGTACGGAATCGGCCGAGTTGAGACGAATGAGTATTACCTGTGATTTGAATAATAAGTACGGAAATATGCGACTAACATTACCCCGAGACAGTACATTAGCATAACGGTATACCAATAAACATATGTTCGATCCTCAAATGAGTATAAACTTAGAGATATACAAGAACTAATATACTCAAAACTAAATGTTTTCACTATTAAATCCTTGTATATGTATATTTCAAAATATGACTTACAAGATGAAAGGCTAGTTAACTGCCTATGTTATAAATCACGATCAGAGAACTGCTTTACATTAACGTCATTGACAGACTGCTATACCCTAGAATAGATAATGGTGGTTATATCTTATGATATATTATAACAGATTTAGGCAATTCTACCCTGGAACATATCCGGTCAATTATTCCAAAGTAAAAATGTACATGTTTTTCGAAATTATTTCGGATAGTTCTTACCTAGAACCTCAACTTTTCCGATTCAAGCATTACTGATGAGTTTTTTGTAGACGAAACGCGCGTATGGTGTACAAAATGTTAATCCTGATATTTATAATAAGTTTATCTAAAACTTGTCTACAACTGTTTTGAACAATTCTATGAGAGAATATTCTGAAAGTTCTGAAAAGACAAAAATGAAAGAGGTTAGAACTGGTCTCAACTGCAGTTGATAGTAATAATACGCTAAAAAACAAACGTAACATACATGAAAGATCTACAGATGCATACATTGAGAATGGAATGAATAATATCTTATATTACGTAAATTATGATTGTCACTTTTCTGTATCAAAGAAAACTTACCGGAGTTTATTAGTCATTTTGGCAGTATGGTATTATGACTGATGACGATCGCAGACTGGCACTATATCATTTTTCCAGGTTGTTCACAGCAATATTTAAGTTGGAATAAGAAAATTGACGTGGTCGTTCAAATTCTGTGTATATGAAAAGACTATAGTGTTTATAATCATAACTCGCTAATCCATATAAATTGCGTTGTTATTCATATTTTGAAGAAGGGCAGTATTATAACCGAAACTACAGGTATTTTGTTCTTGTAATATAATTGGAAATAACGGACTTAAAATTTACAGTATGGAAAAAATAATTGGATTACAAATTATTGTATTCATGATTGCTAATGTTACTGGTAACCCCTGTTTGAAGTCCAGTTCAGAATGCCAGGAAATACGAATGCCACTAGTGTCAAACG
>JAHUZM010000143.1:0-84157 GCA_019925275.1 Mytilus edulis
ATGTTGTGATGTTATACCATGTATACTATTGTTTCAAAAAAGAGAGAAGGTTTGGTACCATTAAAACATTTAATCCTGCTGTAAATGTTTCCACCTGTCCTAAGTAAGGAATATGATGTACAGTAGTTGTCGTTTGTTTATGTAGTTCATACATGTTTCTCGTGTTTATATAGATTAGACCGTTGGTTTTACATTACTAATTTTTGGGGCCCTCGATAGCTTGCTGTTCGGTGTGAGCCAAGGCTCCATGTTGAAGGCTGTGCATACCTTGACCTATAATGGTTTACTTTTATAAATTGTTATTTGGACAGAGAGTTGTCTCATTGGCAGTCATACCACATCTTCCTATATCTATTAACATGATTAACACATAGATTATGCTAAATTCATTTTTTAATCAAACGTTTTTTGATTGAGTTAAGTCTGCCAATTGATATTTTATCGTATGTTTTTCTTTGTTGTGATGTTATGCTACATGTAAAAAGGGAGAAGGTTTGGATCCATTAAAACGTTTAATCCCGCTGCAAATGTTTGCACCTGTCCTAAGTCAGGAATCTGATGTACAGTAGTTGTCGTTTGTTTATGTAATATATACGTGTTTCTCGTTTCTCGTTTTGTTTATATAGATTAGACCGTTGGTTTTCCCGTTTGAATGGTTTTACACTAGTAATTTTGGGGCCCTTTATAGCTTGTTGTTCGGTGTGAGCCAAGGCTCCGTGTTGAAGGCCGTACTTTAACCTATAATGGTTTACTTTTTAAATTGTTATTTGTATGGAGAGTTGTCTCATTGGCACTCACACCACATCTTCCTATATCTAATATTAAAAGTCAATGAATCATAACCATTTGATAACTGAAGGTTCAGGGCCAAATAATTTAGGTTGAAATAAGATAGCCAATGATAAAAAACTGATTATCAAATATAACTGACAAAATGACTGACTTACATTGTTATATACATGTACATGTAAGTTGTTCCTCATAATCTGATCTAATATACCCCTGACTGTAAAGGGCCAACCTGTAGTACAATCAATATATAATATATATAAATTCAAGCCCCCCTATATATACATAATCATGATAATATCATGTATATATGCATGCTATGAATTATTTATCACATATGTGATTACATGCACTGAGAAAACTATGACTTTGCCATCAGAAACATATTTTGTGTCCTTATGTCACCAAATAACACATGAATAAAAAATGCCATGTTTACAAACAACATGTATGTCTTCCAGTGACTTCCCGTGACTGAGAAATAATTTTCATTAAATGATTTTGAAGCAAACTTTTTCCATCAAGATATTAATCAAAATTGATACTAATGATAGTTTTGGGTAAAACCTTGGGAAAGTTATTTTTATCGTTTGCCGCTTTACCTGGGAAATAAATTGATAGGCCACTTATAATCCCCCCTCCTTTTTGCCCTTCTGCCGTGGAATTTATACCTTTGTGTACTGTTGCACTAAAATTAAATACAGAATGAAAATCAATGGTCTTGTTAGCCTAAAATAGAAGGGTGCGGTGTGCTGGGTGTCCTCATCAGCGCCCTTCTGCCCCGACGCCTTTTCCCCAAAAAAAAACTTGTGCCGTTTTGGCAATTTACTTGTAAAATAATTATGACATCAAGAAAGGCTATTATATTTTTCGCCATATGATGAAGTTTCACCAACGATTTGTGTAGTTTATAATCTAGACTAGACGTCATAATTACTTTGACTTTACCACTGCACCGCAAATTATGAAGATCCCTCAATTTGTTTTCCATTTCACGGTTGTACTTTCTTATTCAACCCGATTATGAGTTTTTCAATTATAACAGTTCTATCTGTTTTTAACATAAATATACTGTAAAACAGACCAAAAATTACCTCAATAAATATATTTGCTATGTTTCAAAAAAAGGGAATATTAGTAAGGGGGAGGAAAACCAATGATAATGTAAAGATCTTCCACTTCTTTTCTTTGTATTAGCTTCCTATAGTCAGGAACACCTCTAATAATATAAAGGTATTAGGGTATTAAAGTTCGTGTAGATTTAAAAAAAATAAAGATAATCGAAAACTAAATCGTATCATTGGTTTACAATGACAATAGCTAAGTAATAACATGAATATTGATATATAAATTTGAACAACTTTTGGGCGATGAAAACTTCGTATGATTTTAAGACGCAATCAAGTACCCCTCTCCGAAAATGACTTTTACGATAATTATTTGACGGATTACGATACGGAGATTTTGACGAATCACGGTAAAATTTTAACGAATTAGACGGTAATGTTGGCCAAAAATGACCGTTTGACGCATGACGGTACTGGGCCTTACTATACTTACTTATTATATTATATTATATGATTATACGATAAGATAACATTTAAACACAAGATATTTTACATGTAGGTCCCCAATATTCCAAGTCATTCAATGCCCATGACCGAAGTCGAAAGGTTAAATAATATCAATGGACTGAATGAGATATGCAGATCCAGATTTGAAAAAGGGCTTAAAAAGGGGGGGGGGGGGCAAAGTCTAAGCTGTATCATAGATGAAACTCATACCGTATAATAAGGTTGGTCCCTATAGCTAGACCTCTTAAATCTATCGCTGATATTGAAAATGTCAAATGTTCATTTAAACCAAACGAGAACTTTTTCTTTTGTTCTATTTTATAAAAAACAGAGACATAAATTGTCATCCGGCCTTTTTTATTTACATAGTCTCCTCCTGTCTATTTTTATTTATTACTCAAACTCTTGTCCTGCCTGTGTTGTTAAAACTTCATTCTAGTCAAATAAGAAATCAAATGGTAGCTCCCTTATTAAATCTTATAATAAAATCTAGGCTGTTATTCACTTATAAATATGTCAACACTTAATTTTAAAGTAGAAACTACTCCCAGTGTATGTAAAGTGCGGATCCTAAAATATCATTTTCACTGTATGTGCCAGAATTTTTTTATGTAGAATGATAAATAAACAGACGACTTTTTTTTTATTTTTTGAAGAAAATGAAGAAAATGAGTTAAAAAGTATATGTTAAGAAACACATAATACTAATAAAACAAAGTAAGAGGTGCGAATTGGGTTTTTTCGCGCCTAAATCCAAATAGCTGTGAAATATATACCAAAATAGGTGAATATTTAGGACATTTCACGAACAGATCGTGCAGGTGTTTTATTACTAACAGGTAAGATGTTGTTCCAGAAAAAATATCCATTTCAACACAATTATTAAAGTTGTATAACGTAGAATAGGTTGTGTCATTCAGTTTCTTCATATTGAACTGAATTCCACTATGATGCTTTCTTTATGCGAGTCATGTTTACTGTCGAATAATGATACTATTCTTTCATTTTCACTGTAGAGCGATTCATTAGTATTGTATATGCGGAGCATTTTCACTGTATGATATATTTATTTTTTTACCTATTACAGCGTATTTTTTTAAGCATGTAAAGCAAGACTTTAGTTAGCGTGCATGCTTTTTTTTTTGTACAATCATTATGATAACACCCAATTTAATTCAAATATAATAATTATATAAATACAGGTTAAACTATGCCGATACATATTGTTTAAAGATGTCAATCTTATTTACAAAGTAACAGTTTGTATAAACAATTATACAAACTAAGCAATCAAGTCAACCAAAGTTTTGCTTTACATGCATTAGGAAATTAGCTGTAAAGCCTTAATTTAGCCGACTTGCTCAAACAATAGATAAAGTAAGAGACGGATTTGATAAAATTTAACTTACGGAGGAAAGTTTGGTTTTAAAACACTCTAAATAAATTCAATAGAAATAACATTTATTTCAAATAAAATTGAGAATGGAAATGGGGAATGTGTCAAAGAGACAACAACCCGACCAAATAAAAAACAACAGCAGAGGGTCACCAACAGGTCTTCAATGTAGCGAGAAATTCCCGCACCCGAAGGCGTCCTTCAGCTGGCCCCTAAACAAATATATACTAGTCCAGTGATAATGAACGCCATACTAATTTCCAAATTGTACACAAGAAACTAAAATTAAAATAATACAAGACTAACAAAGGCCAGAGGCTCCTGACTTGGGACAGGCGCAAAAATGCGGCGGGGTTAAACATGTTTGTGAGATCTCAACCCTCCCCATATACCTCTAACAAATGTAGAAAAGTAAACGCATAACAATACGCACATTAAAATTCAGTTCAAGAGAAGTCCGAGTCTGATGTCAGAAGATGTAACCAAAGAAAATAAACAAAATGACAATAATACATAAATAACAACAGACTACTGGCAGTTAACTGATGTATTCCATTTTCAAAATTTCTTATGAATCGTATAGGATTCTTTATCCTTTTTTTTTTTTTTATCCATTTCCATATCCTTGTTTTTTTTTATCCATTTCCGTGACACTTCACCACTAATTACGTACATCTTGATAAAGATTGAATCGTTGGTTTTCCCGTTTAAAAGGTTTTACACTGGGGCCCTTTATAACTTGCTGTTCGGTGTGAGCCAAGACTCCATGTTGAAGACCGTATTTTGACATATAAAGGTATACTTTTATAAATTGTGACTCGTTTTGAGAGTTGTCTCATTGTCACATATGAGTCTTGACATCTTATCTATCTGTGGCTCAACCCGAAACGAGACGGGATAAAAAGGGATAAAAAACACACTTTTTAATATATTTATAATGGGCTTAATGTGAGTCAGAAAAGAGTAGAATAGTGGGTCGCGTTGGGTAATAAGCGTGACGCGGAATTGCCGATTTTTTTGTAAGCGTGACACGTGATAGTCAAATGATTGTGTCGTGAAAACGAGAAATAAAGTATAGCGGGGCACGGAAAATTTCAAAAAATGAGAACTGCATAGTAGAAGCGGGATACGGGAATCTGATAAAGCAGTAAGCGGGATCAGGGATCAGACCCCCCCCCCTAATGAGACCCCAGAATAAGATATTTTTTTTATCTTCATCCTATTGTTACAGTCATGCCTTCAATAACAAATGTATCCCATGCATGCATTTTTATAGACAAAAGACCTTGTGGATATTTGGGGTTCTTTGACATGCTGAATCTAACCTTGTATCCAGTTTGGGGATTTTTACCAAGTTACCGAAATAGCCCACATAGAGGTCCAAAGGGTCTAAGATCATCAAACATGAATTGTAGCATGCATGGTGTGTACAATTACCCAAATGTGCATTGTTTGACCTCTGTGGTAGTATCCACTCGCGGATCTAGAAATTTTTATAAGTAGGGGTCCAATGACTACCTAAGAGGGGCCCGCTCCAGTGATTCCATATAAAAGTAACCAAATGTTTTCCCAAAAAGGGGGCAACCCCCTGTCCCCCTAAATCCTCCTCTGGTATCGAGCTGTTCATTACGGATAAAAAAAAAATTGTATCAAGTGTGCTCTACTTCAGTACCAATGCAAACAAAAAAGTTCGCCCACACCTTACATTTCATGTTTTAATGACTGTGGATAATTTATGTCACATACCGTTTCACCTTATACAGTTAAAATCATGCAAGCAACAATCGAGTCAAGAACATTTGTTCTACCAAAACTGTACATGTCTTTTTCAGAATATGGAAATTGAAGCAGTTGAGGGTACAACTGGGGAAAGTTAATCTTTAATAAGCTTTTCTGTCACCATTGCGTTTCAAGATGCATATTTCGCTCTGTTCGCAAGTGTATTTATTGCGTGGAAGATAACGTCCTCAAATGTACTCGTCTCTATTTTACACAGACTGCACTTAAACTCCGCAATATCAATCTTTGACTTAAAAAAATACAGAAATATCTTTTAATTTTTTTTTTTCAAATCAAGGAAAAACGTAATTTGAAGAATACAATATGACATTTTGAGAAGCGTTTTTGTTACAAGTTTGAAAAGCTATATATTACTGTTGATGTCTGTAAGTCAGTGTATGCTTGTATGTCCAGTGTCTCATATATATATAGCACCGTGTAGAACGCCACATGCGGGGGGTCGGCTCTGTCTGACATGGGGTGGCAGTTTCGAAGCGACTTTTTGTCTGTTTTTTAGTCTTATAAGACATGTGCTTTTGATTTCATAAAAAGTAAAAAATGACTCAAAATATTAATTTTTAAAGCTGGATAATGATTTCTTCTTCTTTTAAGCAACTATCACGGTCAGAAAATATCACGGCTGTGGTTCAATGCACCGAAACATAGAGGAAACTCACAGAGCAGACCTCTATATAAAAGATTTGCCCGAAGCCAAAAACAGTCAAACTCTATCAAAGTTAACCACAAGGTTCCTCTCAAAAGCACTCGTGCACGCCGCAAAAAACACGCACGTCTAAACAAACTCGATTACTCTCTCTCTCATGAAACACACACCGGTATCTTTAACATCAAATGATAGTACAGCTTCAAGGAGACCCTATGACGATGACACTTCTTCTAATATTCTTAACGATTTTAAAACAGAGATTCAAAATCTTAAAAACTTTATCTGGCTGCTGAATTTCTATCTTTTATCAGAATGGTAAAATAAAATAAATTTCCCTTAGACGATATTTCCCTTCTTCTTTTCCTGGAGACGGTCAGATGCATGTCAAAAAGAATAACATCGGAAATGTGGTATCGTGAAACATGAACGAGATTTTCGAAAACTGGCTACAGACTTTTTCACGGTAACTTTTTATATTTCATTGGTGGACCAAAAAGGATTGAACACATTACAGAAAACTTGTGAGCGCAGAATGGCCAATCCCCACAGATACTATCAGACTTTATCGCCATGGACCTTCATACCCCAAATTCTGACCCCTACTTTAAATATCTTGGTTCTAAAATTGATATATTTCATCATGTTTCATGAGGCTGACATGGTTTCCTTGATACGAGATATTATAGGTCTACGATTGAAAGACTATAAACATGATAAAGAGCTCGCCATACGCCAAAAATAGGGGCTGCAGGTGACAATTGGCGTTACTCGAGATTTGTGTTTGTGTGTCAGTGCACTACAGGCGTAATTGTTCCAGATAACGGAACTTGAGAAAATGGCCTTTCTTGTATCAACTCGTGTCTTTCTAGTGCAAGTGACATAATTGGAACACAATCACATTATGTTAATGAAAACACATTAGACATCTCGAATCAAGGAAACCATGTCAGCCTTATGGAACATTATGAAATGTTTCAACGTTAGAACAAATATATCTAAAGCAGAGGTCAACATTTGGGATATCAAGGTCCATGGCGATGCAATCTAATTAAAAACCGATCTCTCATCGCTCCTGTTTCTGAAGTCTGATAGTATTTTTATGTCAGTGAGTGTTTCATTGGAGAGAGTAATCAAGTTCATTTTGGAGTGAGTGCTTTTTGCGGCGTGCACGAGTGCTTTTGAGAGGAATCTTGTGATGAACTTTGATGAAGTTTGGCTTTGGACAAATCCTTTATGGAGGTCTACGCCTTGAGACGCAGAGATACAGGCGATCCCCTCTATCTGGGAAACGACATCATAAAGGCGCGCATAATTGACGAGGTTTTTTATCCGGTGACGGATGAACGCGAAAGTGATCTATTAACTTGAGGGAAATTTCATCATTTTACATGTATTACTGTTGATGTCTGTGAGTCAGTATAGGACTTAGTTGCGAGACCTTCACTGCATGAAATGATGCATTTATTAGAAAATTATATCCATATAAAAGCTAATATATATTTAAAATTTCAAAATTTATCATTAGTATAATCCATTTGAAAATATCTTATTTACACCGTATTTACTTTAAGTTTAATATAACCAATAAACTTTTAAGAATAAACCCAATTTACATATACTTTTAAAGTTGTATAAATCTAAAATTTATTTTCTTTTAAATTACAGTAAACCTATTTAAATGAGAAATTTAAATTAGGGAAAATTTAAGTAAATTTAATAAAATTAGAAATTTAAAACAGAACAAATGTCTTTATTTTTCTGATTTAAACCATTTACTGTGAATTAAATTTAAAGTTTACAAATGCAATAATTAAAATAAACTTTTTATATACTAAATTAAATATTGTTAATTTTTCGTAAATTTGAAAATTATTCACATGTAATTGCCATTAAATTGCCATTAAATTTAATATTTAATATCAATTTATTACCCGCAATAAACTGTTCCAAATGTTCTAAGTAACTTCTTTCTTCCTTTTTTTGTTTGTTTGTTTGTTTGTTTGTTTGTTTGTTCGTTTTTGGTTTTTTTCCGATTGTTATAAGCGTTAAAAAGGGGAAAGGGTGTGTGCAAATATGTTGATAGTTTGATGATTTACAAATCTACAAGATTCACAATTAACAAGAGTGTTTGTATTTTTATAAAGATGGTTAGGTGAGACTTAGGCCATAACCTTATGCACAAATTTGCTGTACCATATGACTGTAAAAGTTTCAAGCTTCAGGTGTATCTTGACTTGCTACATGCCTTTATGTCATTTATTGTTTTTTGTTCCGTAATGAGGTAAAAAAGAAAAAAAAAGAACTGCATTTTGCTTCTAATATTCTAAACGCTAAAAAAACGTTAAAAAGGACACTGGCACTTTGACTCAGCAAAAGGTAATTCGATCAATCAGTAATCAGAAGACTCTGGACTATGAATCTTAGAAAAGACTGCCCTGAGAATGTTTTCACATCAAACAATTAGAATCACGAAATTGCAACGATAAACATCGAGCAGCACACCTATATCATAGTCCCGATACTCAAGAAGTACATTTTGCAATATAAAACTCTGAAATTATATTTTTCTTATTTACACAAGAAGCCCCGGGAAACAAGTTATTTACAAGTATAAATAATAAAGTAAATACATTTTATGTGGTCATATTCTTTATTATCCACATTCAAATAGCTACATGTTTGAAGAAGTGTTACATATTCGGCATCACATTCTGATCAAACCTTATTTTGATAAATAAAAATCTAGACAAACTGAAAACGTGTTCTTTATACTTCTATATTAATTTTTTACATTAAATTTAGGATTTCTTTTTTTCGAGAAGTCAGCGTATTGATGACATGTACATATATGTTCATTGTTCGCCATACCCTGTTTCTCGTGAGAAGGGGCATCCAGGATAAGCAAATCTATTTATAAAAACCACAAAAATAAATGTAAAGAATTTTGTGAATTGATTAATAGTTTTAGTGGACAAAAAAAATAAGACAAAACAAATGAATAACAAATCATAATCAATGACATACACATGCTATATTTCATTTAAAAATAAACATGTACATTATTGAAAGAATAAGCGAACAAAAGTTTACAAAAAATAAACAATTGTGTACAAAAGTGAAAATATGTTTGTGTGCGGCGCGTGCGTGTCAATCCGCCGCTTCCCTATCCCACCAAGCATATCAAATGGTTTTAAGTTTAGGGAGAATGACCCGTGGTTCTTTACATGTTTAGCTGAAACTGAATATAAACACAATTTCACAAAATAAAACGAGACGGCAACATAAGTTCAAATTAATTCGTCGTAATAAGTTAAACAAGACCATATATGTATGCCAGAATGTTTATTAGTACATGTACATGTATCTGAAATGACTGATGGTCAAAACTCCATATCACCTTAGCCAAACATCCACTCCAGTCCCTTGGGCTTTTTGGGACATGGTCTATCTGATGGCTCCCCGACTGTTCTTTTGGATTTTAATCTCTTCCCCTGAGCATTTAACGTACGATCGTATTTTCTATCCAAACGCTGTATCAGCTGTTTAAACTCTGTCGACACCCACGACAGAGGACGTGTAACAAAGATAGAATCGTCCTCAGAATCGGAATCTTCTGAGGACATGGTTTCAATCTCCAATGCTTTCATGAACCTTTCCTCCTCCTTTGGATCAATTTTTCTTTCTTTTAGGGTTCTTCTTCGGTTGATAAGTTTCTGAAAAAAGACACATATGTACAGTATACTTAAAATGTTAAACTCAGAAGATGGTGAAATAAAAATTTAAATAAATACCACATGATGTATAATTTGGATTATTTCCCTTGCATTACTATCAACAAACGAAATTGAAATCGCTATAAATAACGAATAATTAAGTATTGGTACCTTGTACAGTTGTTTTCGTATATAGCATAGGCGTATCATGGGGGTCCCTTAACTCGGATTAAAAAAACAGTGGGATTTTAGGGTAAAATGGGTCCGCCCTCTTTAACAGATTTTAAAAAAGGCGCTCTCCTTTTATTCCGAAAAATCCGGACCCGTCTCTGAATAAGCGATTTGTTAAAATGGTAATTTTCTCATTTACAAAAAAAATATAAACAGATGAAAACCATGAATTAACCATAATATACGGAAAAGTTACATGAACCTTCAAATCTCTTAATCAAACTGCCTACAACAAATTGATTACGTTTAATTCATTTGAACTCATCAAATGCATCAAACATCTCTTTCCTGTTATATAAGTTTCAATGTGTCTTTAATCAATCTTTATTGAAATTCCTATCTTAAGAATAATTATCACCGATGTTTATTCCTAATCCAGATGACTAAAACTGTCTCAAGTGTTAATTCAGCACATACCCTGTGTTTTCGGCCATAGAGAACCATTTTTCTATTATGTTCTTCCTTTTTCCCTGTTAACTCCATTATCTCCTTCTGTTTAACAGAATTGAAATACGTTTCAATCCCACCTGCAGAAAAAAAAAGAACTATGTGAAAATATCAAACCTAAAATTAATACTTCACTGCCAAAGCCTAAATGAAATAATAAAAAAAAACGAATAACGCCTCGAAAACCTGTACAGTTTGAATGATAGGTCCATACATGTTACTCATTGATACACAAACTGAGGAGGGTTGGGATCCCGCCAACATTTCAGAAGCCAGTGATTCATTGGTTTTCGTTTGTGTATATGTTACATATTTGTTTTTCGTTCATTTTCTGTACATAAATTAGGCTGTTAGTTTTCTCGTTTGAATTGTTATACATTGTCATTTCGGGGCCTTTTATAGCTGATTATGCGGTATGGGCCTTGCTCATTGTTGAAGTCCGTACGGTAACCTATAGTTGTTAATTTCTGTGTCATTTTTGTCTCTAGTGGAAAGTTGTCTCATTTGCAATACCACATCTTCTTTTTTATATGAAGATACATTTTGATTTTAATTCTAAAATATGTTGATATAACCACCAATAAAATGATATCAGACATATATGTGGTATGTACAATTGTTTCGTAAAAAAACACTGCAAACCTTTAGAAGAATAATAGAAGATTTTCTTTTTAAAGTTAAGACGCAAACAAACGCTTTCAACGACAGCTTTGGAAAAATTCTCAATGATATTCGAACATGCATATACTGATTAAAAAGTGAGTACATAAACTAAAAAAAAAAGGAAAGGAATTGCGCTTCTATTGCTGTTTACCATCTCGACATCAAAGTGATGCCTTCAAGACAGTCTTGAGAGCTACATGTAGCCGAATCTGAGGCAAAATCTTACTTCAAGTTTGAAACGGACCTTTTTTTTTAGGCACTAGCTACGGTTACATGGAAATGTAACAATAATAAAAATATTATTGTTACATTGGAGACTAAATGCCGGAATGCATGGTTGGGTTAGGACCTGTTTAATTACGAATGTAACAATAATTATTGAGGCTACGGTTACATTGCGTTATTGTTACATGAACAAAAGCAATGTACGATGGGACTAGTATAATATGTACTAAATAATAAAAGTTGAGGACATTTATTACATACATTTATAACATACAATTTATTTACTGTGATTTTTTATTTACAATGACAATTTCTACAAATCCAGTAAGTTGTTTTTAAAGTCCAACACATTTTTGATGAACGAAATTACGTCCTCCACGGATACGTGTACATACAGAATTTCTTAGCATTTAAGTTACAGTTAGCAAACTTTGCTTTTGATTATCAATTTGCGTCAAGTTATAAAGCTGTATGAAATGTATGTCTTGATATTGTTTCATTTTCGTTTAAAACGCATCCCAAGTTTTATTATTTCACCATAAGATAAACAAAATTGGTCCAAAGTATAATGACAGTAATAAGAGTAAGTGTGCAGTTAAATACTTTAAAAAAGTGAAACCATTGAACTATTTTTTTCGCCTTTGACAGTCACACTCCTAATCTTGAGTAGTATCTTTAAGAACATCAAAACCATTAATACGTAAGTAAAACTATTCAAGTTGTTCATCATTTGTTGAATAATAATATTTTATTATGTATCAGTATTAAATTACAGGTATTGTTTAGTACATATGAAAGAATGAAGCAATACAACTATAGAAGATTTAAATTTAATCAATCTAGCGTACATTGCTGTTTTTCATGTAACAATAACGTAATGTAACCGTAGCCTCAGTAATTATTGTTACATTTGTAATTAATCGGTTCCTCACCCAACTTTGCATTCCGGCAATTAGTCTCCAATGATCTCCAATGTAACAATAATATTTTTATTATTGTTACATTTCCATGTAACCGTAGCCAGTGCCTTTTTTTTAACCAAATGACGGTCACGTGCCACATCTCAGAATTAAAAAAAGCGATGTAGTAATGACAATTAATCAATTAGGGTAGAGAAAGAAATCGGATACTGTCATAAATTGACGGTCATTTGATATTCATGGAGGAATTTGGGGATGATCGAATCATTCTTTTTACTTTTTACTAAGCGCGTTTATTTGATATTGTTTTTGTTGTTTTGTTTGTTTTGGTGTTTTTTGGTGTTTGGTTGGATTTTTTTTTGGAAAAAAGGGAGGGGGGTCGTTCGAAAAAACGTAATTCCCAATCCACCATACAATCATAAGTTTAAGAAAACAAGTGATAAAACGCATTGGATAGATAACTTTGATCGTCTAACGACTGTTACAAAATATTATAAGTATAAGTGCTGCAGCTATAGATGTACTTACACCTGATCACGCCCTCTTCAACAGTTTGATGCTGACCCTTCACATAAATCAAAATCGCCTCTGTCATTGCTTTATTTTCTTCAGAATTGCATCTATGAATATAAGAATATGTTCATCATCAATTTCCTTATTTTGAAACTAAACTCATATAGTTCGTTTATTATTACTTTAAACATACTTGTAACAGAAAGAAAAAATGTGGACTAGTCTTCCTTGTCCTTTATATTAAAAAAAAGAATTGTCACTATAGGTGCATTTACGTTGCACACAGGGGACACTTAATTAAAAGGCGGGCTATACAGTTCATAAAAGGCAGAAACGTTTTGATTTGATAACAATTTTTTTTTTTTTTTAAATAAAAAAAAAATAACATCCATCCGGACATTGCTATACTTTTGTTTGGTTTGGCAATATATAGGTACAGCGACTTGGACGCAATAGAACGACCATAAACAATCGGTATCAACATCATTGAATGAGGAATCGGATGGTATATGATTTTTTTAATTTTTAATAAATGTGCCGCGTCAAGTCTAAGCCAGCAATTTCTCTGTTTTTTATAAGGAGTGTGCTCTTTCGTCCCACTGCACAAGCAAGTTCTTAAAAGGTCTTCAGATGTCAAAGTCATCTCGGACTAGGTATTCGATTGTTGTTATAAGATACATGTTATACTCACTTTAGTACTGTACCGGCTGCAGTTTTTGTGGTCCACTTTAACCCATTTGTTGTCTTGTTATGTTTGTATCCGTCACGTACAGATTGCTGTAAAAAGTTTAAAGTAAACACTATTATATTTCGAATGATGAGTAATGTATCGAAAAAAACAAATGAAAACAAGTATGTTAATTGATTACACTGTATGCATACATGTATATTGATAACTGAATATTTGATTGGTTAAGGCTACTAGTTTATTCCAAGTGACATTAAATGAAACAACTGTAAGAAATGAAATACCTTTATATATGCAGGCACGTGAATCTCATTTTTACTTTTATTCAGCTGCTTTCCATTTTCTGGTCTTTTTTCCAAAGTTTTTAACATTGAAAGGCATTCTCCAACAAGGGCATTTTGTTTGACAAACTGTTCTTGTAAAAATGTCCTTTGATTGTCAAATAACTTCTCAAGTGTCTGAAAATACAAATATGTTGATATATTTAAACTATCATTGGTATTATTAATTCACCAATCATGTGTCAATTTATAGTATTGCACCGTGGATAAGACTTGAACATAATTATGATGATTGAAAGTTATCGAAAAAAAGAATAGCATGATATCTTAAAAATAACCATGTACACAACCCTATATATCGCCTACAAAACTTAAGTATAAATTGCGTTTTTTTAGTTTTGTTTGAAAAACTGACAATTTCAATTTCGTACAAGAAGAGATAATTCATATGACAATATGCACTTCGCTTTATTTCAGACAGGGCAAACAAACTGTGGCTGTGCAGTTTATGTATAATTCTTATTTTTTTTGAAAAACTTATAGATTAAATGTGCGACATAACCTTGTTAAATATAATATATGAAGGGGTTATATTTAAAATCGAACGTGTAATGCTTTCAAATAAAAGAAATAGATTTCTCCAGCTTAGTTTCTTATTTGCGAAAGACCTTTATGTATATATATATATTGGCGTTTAAACTAGCACTTAAGATAATACATTTTTTTAATCTTCAGGTGGTACCCAACACCTTGACTAATATCAATATTAATTTGGCTCGTTTAATTTTCATAGAATTTTGACAAAATGTTTACTTTGACCCTTTGACAAAAATTTGAATCAACCACTTTAGGGAGCTACCATTTGATTTTTATGGGGGGGCTAGGATGAAATTTGAAAAAAATAGGCAGGACAGGAGTTTTGAGTAAAAAAAAAGGCAGGATGAGAAACTTGTTAAAAAAAAAGGCAGGATGACAATTGGTGTAAAAAAAGTCAGGATAAACTAGTAAAAAAAAAGGCAGGACCGAATAGAGTAAAAAATAAAAGGCAGGACAGAGATTACAACTAAAAAAAAAAGCAGGACAAAATTTTTCATCCTAGCCCCCCCATAAAAATCAAATGGTTGCTCCCTTATAAGAAAATTTTCATTGGTTATATAGCAGTTTGACTATGAAGCCTAATATTTCCGTAACAATACAAAGTAATTAAAACGTTTGACTGAATTTCAGAGTTATCTCCCTGTAGTATTAAGGTACCACCTTAATCAAATCATTCAAGGAACCGTAAAAGCTGTCACATCAATCAAAATGAAATATCATTAAACTGATAAAAGTATCCTTATCAAATCTAAAATGGAAATGACCACGCCACAAAATGATAAAATTATAATATCGCCTCATTCATGCCTATCAATTCCCAATCGTCATTATATATCGTGGAAGTATGTCAATTTAATACTCCAATTGGGTACACACATGTTCATAAGTTATAAAGTAAAGTACCTTAATACACGAGCTGGATATACGTGTAGTGTTTTCTTGTTGCACTCTACCCAGTAAAGGGGTACTGGTTTGTCGGGTATACGACCGAGGAGTATCTTGTGGCCCTCCACAAGCACCTGACGAAACTGTGACTGGGCTATTTGCTATAACTGGACTCTCAAAATGTGGCCTCCATATCTGTGCTGGACTTGGGCTTCTTCCTTGCTCAGGGACTTCTGAAGTCTGTGATGACTCAAGAAACAAATGCATGCTGCTGTTCCCAATATCCGGATCCTCATCAGAAGACATCAAAGAGTTGAAAGTTGACATTTTGAGGTATGTGCAAATCTTAGAATTCGGAGTTCGTGTTAAGAGAGTAAATTTTGATATAAATGAATATGTGTATAGCTTCTGATCTTTAAAGCCAACTTGCAGTTGTTACAACTGCATGCCACATGACCAGAAAACAGATTTATCCTATGTAATTTACATTGATCTTCGGTGACATCAAAGTTCTTCATCTCTATGTGTATAAGGGATCAAAGCTTCCGTGTTTGACATATTAACAAAAGCACTCCTCCTTTCTAGTTAGTCATACAATAGTTAGTGAATGGGACGGAGAAAATAATTATTTGCAACAATTGTGATAATGGTTCAGAAAGGAACTTCAAAATTAACATTGTGCTACTCATTTACAGATCAAAGTATTTGTATACATTGCATGAACAATATTGTTCAATTACCAGTTCAAGAAATCTTTCAATATTATCATGTATAGATATTTGACGGTTAAAAAAGAGACTGATTTATTATGATACATGTTTTTATCATTCATATACATTTGATATTTGATGATTATTTTCCTTTTTCTATCTTTCAGTAAATTAAGGTCGCATATTCAAAAGTGCGTAATCATCTCCCTTCATTCATTTGATTATATTATGTACAATAATCAAGTTGAAAAAAATCAAAATGTTTTTCATTTTACAATAAAAATTGTAACAGATGTTAAAAAAAATAAATAAACTATTTAAGGAACCGAGTTTTTTCCAAAAAAATATTCTGGTCAAGCAGATGTCAAAATAAATTTGAAAACAAAATATTGATAGCGTAAAGGGGGGAGGGGGAATCTGACTCAGACAAAAAAAAACCATCTCCCCTCCCTTTGAAGTTAAATGGTTGCTCCCTAAACACAAGTGTTACAAAGTTTTCCATTACGAAATTAAAGGGATCGTTAACTTCATTTTGTTTTTATTGTATACACTAGAACACATCCGCGATATCACAGGTCCGTGACTGAATTAAAGTATATAACTATGTGCAAGCCTTATTTTAGCCTGAATTTTTAGTATTGGTATTGTAATCTGAAAAAGTCATGCTGATTATAATATGCACAGTTTTCTATGCTTTAAAAATCTTTCTTGTTTGAACTTTTCGAACTGGAACTTATCAATTATGGTAATAAGATAAGATAAGAATTTTATTAATCTAACCAAGAACCTATAAAGGGCATCATTTTACAACAAACAATATTATGACAATATGATTGGTAATATTAATTATGTGGAAAACAAAAGGGTCTGGAATGGTTAATCAACTTAAGTGTCTTATATTAGCTATATATAAACAGTTGAAGGACGCCTCCGGGTGCGCCATAGACGGATCAAGAGGGGGAGACAGGGGGCCCGGGCCCCCCTTTCATGGGGGAAAATTTGGTTGATTATAAAGGAAATCACTGAAGCATGGCTGGAGCCCCCCCCCTTTTTTTAGGTCAGTCAGCGCCCCCCCCCCCCCCCCCCCTTATGAAAAGTTCTGGATCCGCCACTGTGCGGGAGTTTCTCGCTGCATTGAAGACCTATAGGTGACCTTCTGCTGTTGTCTGTTCCATGGTCGGGTTGTTGTCTCTTTGACACATTCCCTATTTCTAATCTCAATTTTATCTATTACAAGACCTTCCTATAGAATTTATAGTTAACTTGTTCTCGTTCTGAACATGCATGAAACATTTGTAACAGGATGTTAAGCAACCAATAATCAATCTTATGCAAGTTTATACACAAAAAATGACTAAGGTCAACTGTGTCCCACACATAAGAAATATTATTTAAATTAAAGTCCTGACCGCAAAGACACCTACAATATATGTATATCAACAGCCAGAAAAGTGATAACTTCCTAGCATTCAAACTGTAGGATAATTTACCCGGAACAGCTTTATACCCAAAATGGGACAGATGGACAGAAAGATAAAAGGACACAAGCAAAAATTGACCCCTGATAACTATGCCTGTCTTTATGTCTTTATAATGTATACTTTTCATTTGGTTTAGCTATATACAACTATATCGATGTGCTACAAAATTACTTTTCAACACGAATGTCTTAGCTATAGGAAACGACTATCGCCTCCGGGTGCGAGAATTTCTCGCTGCATTAAAGACCTGTTGGTGACCTTCTGCTGTTGTCTGCTCTATGGTCGGGTTGTTGTCTCTTTGACACATTAACCATTTCCATTCTCTATTTTATTTAATTATGAGCAATAATGAAAATTGATAAATTAAATTTAATTATTTTAAGGCCAAAGTTACCGGACCTAAGCCCAATTAAAATAGAACGGGGAAGTCATAAGAAGCAAATATTATAAAAGCACATTTGTCCTTTATAAAACTCGCAAATGTCTATTTAAAAAAGCTCAAATTTCTTATGAAAAAGCGCAAATGTCCTGCGCCGCATTGTATAGAAGATACATGTATGTCTGTCAGTTAAATAAAATCTGTGAAGGTTTAACAGAAATGCTGACGTTGAAAAAGAGAAAATAACCCCAAAAATGAATCTAAATGTTGATGACATCACTAGACATGCTAGATAAGGATTAGTTTTGTTACATAATTTTATTTTACTGTCCAAAAGTGCACAAGTTTCAATCATACAAAAGAAACATGAGAAATACAGAGCGATTTGGAAACAATAAGAATTTATATAAATCCGTTCCTCAAAGAAGGATTGTTATGTCTAGATTTTGGCGACTTTAGTTGCAGTCAACAAATAGCAAATTGTAAAACTGCATGTACAGTAAATACTGAAATTGTTTGTGTTGGTTAGAGACACATTTGTAATGATGATGACTTGTAAACTAAGACCGTGTTCACACCAAACGCTATGTATCGTATGTTTTTCTTTGTTGTGATGTTATGCTATTGTTTCAGAAAAAGGGAGAAGGTTTGGATCCATTAAAACGTTTAATCCCGCTGCAAATGTTTGCACCTGTCCTAAGTCAGGAATCTGATGTACAGTAGTTGTCGTTTGTTTATGTAATATATACGTGTTTCTCGTTTCTCGTTTTGTTTATATAGATTAGACCGTTGGTTTTCCCGTTTGAATGGTTTTATACTAGTAATTTTGGGGCCCTTTATAGCTTGTTGTTCGGTGTGAGCCAAGGCTCCGTGTTGAAGGCCGTACTTTAACCTATAATGGTTTACTTTTTAAATTGTTATTTGTATGGAGAGTTGTCTCATTGGCACTCACACCACATCTTCCTATATCTATATACAGTAAACATGTGTGGTCGGGTTGTTGTCTCTTTGACACATTCCCCATTTCCATTTTCAATTTTATTACATTTGGTTTAATGTAATGTACACTAGTTTCACATTAAATTTGTTCACATCTATACACCTTGTTTAGCTACCTGTACATAATATTTGTTCACACTTGTAAACTATATGTCATTTAGATGTTCATTACATAGAACCGAATTCAAATTTTCGAACAACAGTCTAGCAGTTAGGGAACGACCATTTGACTTTATGGGGATTTTCCCACAATTTGATTTTAAAAAATCGGATCATTCAGATGATAAGAATGAACAAATATTCTGAATCCAAAGTTTTCCCATACATTATAGTGTTAAATATTGAATTGGTACCATCGAAAAAAATAACTAATTATAAACTTTCGCGCGAGAAAAAATTCAGACTCAGAACACCCCCCCCCCCCCCCCCCCCCCATTTTCCCCTTTATTTTAAAAGTTAAGGGGTTGCTCCTTTAAAAAAGTCATTTTGGATGATTTGCAGTAATTTAAAGATGTCTCGATTATGCATTAAAACGCAGACTCGCCATCAGCGTGCTTACAGACGAAGAAAAACAATTGCGATGTTAAGGATCACTACATTTCTATCTTTTCTGTTTGTTTCAAATGGTATTTTTTCTCCAAGGAGTATTTGGCAAAGCATTGCAAAAACTTTGAAAGAAAATAAAAGGGGGGACCTTGTGTATATAAAATTCAAACGTCAGAAGATTTTGCCACTAGCTGATTTGGATAACAATCTATTTATGTAGAACAGTACTTTTACAATACATACATATAATACACATGTGGTCATTTCTGGTCAGTCATCTAAGATATTGTGGTAATCCGAAGATTTCCTGCTGTGATGACAAATACACAAGTGTTTGAATTAATGGTTTGCCAATAAGCTGTTAATTGGTTAATGTTCTGGCTATTTTGCTGAAGAAACTAAAAATCTGGCGTTTGTCCTATATGTATAACTGTTAAGTTGACTTCCTAGATTTGTCGTTTTTACCCCAGGGCGGCTAACAAACTGGACCTCGTTCTTTTATATAGATATCAAAAGTAAACATATTAATTAATTAAATTCACAGCCTGTTATCTAATCTTATCAGATTAAGTAATTACACCCATTAATTTTATTCAGTTGGAATGCAGATGCTGAATATTACGGTTTTTTAACGACCTTGACTGGCTATAAAGCCCTTGCACAAGTTTAATACCTTTTTATCAATATGCATTATGATTTTATGGGAAAAATTAAGGGTCTTCAAATTATTCAGAAAAACAGACAAAAAATTTATTTTATTTCCTGTACTTTCCAGGTATGCATGTATATGTTACGGACCATGTTAAGTTTGTATGGCGCGGGAATAGTGTCAAAATCGTGTTTTAATGCAATCGCATAAATCATTTATGCGATTGCGTAATTCATTTATGCGATTGCAAAAATAATTATGCGATGGCATAAATGGTGTCCTATGCAATCGCCTGATTAATTTTTCAATTGCACAATTTTATTTATGCAATTGCATAATTATTTATGCGATCGCATTTTTATAAATGCAATCCCAAAAATATTTATGCAATCGCATAATTACATTTACGGTATGGCAAAAATGATCGCATTGTCCAATGAAAATCTTCTTTATATGTTAAATTCAGGGTGAAATTTTCGGAACAACTTTCTACAATCTAACGGAACGGTCATTTTCTTTCATTGGGGGGATGGGAGGCAGCAGGGGAATATTTCTGATTTTTCGTCATGTCCATACTTTTGAAGAATGAAAATTAATTCAAGACCCCTTTATATAGACATTAAAATTACCCCCCCCCCCCACAAAAAAAAATAATGTATAGATACTTTTATTTCTTATTAATAGCAAAAATACAAACATACAATTTCTATTCATATTATTATCGTTCAATAAAACTTTGCATCAGTAGTCCAGGCGCGGATCCAGAACCTTGAGTTCTGACGGGAAAATTGGGGCACCATGAAACCAAATTGGAATATTTATTTAAAGATGTATATATGCGAGTGTAGGTGGTAATGATGGAAGGGGGTCAGATTATCGTTTCTAAAGTTCAATATCTGTATTGTTAGCATTTCAATTGGTCTCTATAATATTCGTCCTAAACATGCATGACATATTTGCTACTGGACGTTAAGCACCCAACAATTAATCAATCTATTTTCATATTTCATCACATCTTTATTCTGTTACATTTGTATATTTTTTGGTCTCATTATTCTCTTCTTTGTAAACCCCATTCATGTCCTTATAAATGGTGACCGATAGATAGCCTCATACATGAACATGGTAATTGAAAGAGGAAAAATATACTGTCATATATATATATATAATTACTGTATGTTTGGACATAGATAAATATATTAGTCTCAGATTGTGTAATAAAATAAGTCTCAGGAAAATACAATAGCATTGTATTGATAATTATATTAGACAATAATTGGTAATGTAAGGATTTTGTTATGAAGACATATCCCATATATCCCATATATCCCATATATCGATACTAAAGTTCTTGGCACTACATATTTATTTGTAATTATAAAAAAAAATTACGGATATGATTGCCATTGAGAAAACTTTCCACAAGAGACCAAATGACACAGAAATTATGAGCCTTGGGTCACCATACGGCCTTCAACAATGAGAAAAGCCTATACCACGTAATCAGCTATAAAAGGCCCCGACATTACAAATACAATACAATTCAAACGAGAAAACTAACGACCTTATTTTTGTACAAAAAATGATTGAAAAACAAATATGTAACAAATCAACAAACGACAACCACTGAATTACAGGCTCCTGACTTGGGACAGGCATATTCATACAGAATGTGGCGGGGTTAAACATGTTAGCGGATAAAACCTCCCCTAACCTTGAACAATGATGCAACAGTACAATTAACATAAGTTCGTTTTCTTTATTGCATCTTTAAACACACAACTTATCAGTTGTCTTTTGAACAGCATAAGCAAACATACGACATGAAAATAACACTAGCAAGCATCACCACTTCTCTCGACATTGACACAAATGGCCTTGTATATGGGTTAATATCCATGATGATAGAGATAAAAAAAAAATCAGTTTAAGCTCAAATTTGGATGTTTTTTTTCATCTTACTTAGGGTCAAACAGGGTTACCAAGGCCTCTAGTTCAACATTTACTATGACAAAACAAAACGGGATGGGCGATCTGGGTACTTTAGCAACTTAAGTACTCTAACATTATGTTCACGATTGAAGGGTACATAAATCTTTGAATAAATGAAAATATGAGACTTTAGTTTTCCATTTCTTTTAAATTTTTGCAGTGATTTCATCTGAATTCAATTTATATTTTTGGAAATACTTTGATAAAAAGTGTATTTCCCTATTTATTATTTTACAAATAACCAATGTACATTTAAAATAACATTACTCTGTTTCTTAATATTTACACTGAGAAGTAAAGCTGTCTTTATTTTTTCAGCGAGAATGTCAAAAAGAGACCAGCCTGTGTCAACGGCTCATTTGGAATTTCAGAGGAAACGAGGAAAGAAGGAATGTCCTGGTTGTAATGACATATTTGGGAAGCAGCATTTCGAAAATCATCGGCTTAAATAACCAGACTCAAGCTGGCAGCCACTTTTATCGGCCAATCAAGATAGCAGCCACTTTTTTCCAGCAGCCAATTTTGACGATATGTCTAAAAACCAAAAAACTGCATGAGACTCAAACGTTCCAAAAATCGATAAATCTTAGTTAAATATAATTTAACAGCGGAATTCGACAATTTCAAGGCTTTTACTGATTTTAAAAGCATTTCATTACGTTTTAAATATGTGTGTGAAGTTAGCTGCCGGTTTGTTATTCGATATTCGATATTCAATATCCAACCGGTTGCTAGAAGTCGGTTTAATATTAAAATGTAGTTGAAAATCATTAAAAAATATTTACTGTCTTTTTGTCATTTATTGTCAGATCATTATTACAATAAATAGGAAAACAACTATTATTCACTACTGTAATATAGTACAGAATTTATTTTCAATTAAACAGCTAACTTATGTTATTGTATATACCTGTATATTTATTCTACACAACTTTTCGCCTTTGTACATTTCTATCTTTTTAAACTGTTATTACTGTAAATTTTATTGTTCAAACTTTGAATGTAAGTGCACATTGTATTGCATGTCAAAGTTTGTAAACAAAGTCACCATGATGACCCATATATTGACACATGAAATAATGTGTATATTTTTTTGTACCATTAGAGAATGTTGTGCAATTTTTGAATTGTTTAAGTACTCTTTATTAAATGAATGTCATGTACACGAATGCTTAAATATCGAACTGATCTGTAAAAGACCTACCACTTACAAGAATATATCCGACATCCACGTTGTAAACTATACACATATATACCACGTGATCGATTTCGATCTAGGTCAGAAACAGGTCATGATACCTGTCTATAAAAATAGAATGGAAATTCCCCAACTTTCCGAAAATAATATAAAACAAACTTACCAATCGTATGAAAATTTGGAATAATCTTCACATTTGTTCTATTAATTGCAAAGGACTACAAAAAGCTGAAAAAAGAAAAAGATTAATAGAATGGTCAAAGCAACAAAAATGTGATATCATATTAATGCAAGAAACTCACTTTGTAAATAATATGTCAACCCAATTAAAAAATGAATTTGAAGGACAAATTATATTAAGTAACGGAACAAGCAATTCACGAGGTGTTGCAATTTGGATAAAAAAACCACTAAATTTGAAATTAATTGATAGTTTTGAAGACGAAGAAGGTAGATTTCTACTTGTAAATATGGAAGTTAATGACAACATATTAACTTTAGTTAATTTATATGCACCTAATAACCCACACACTAGAAATAACTTTTTTAAAAACATTAAATTATTGGTGGATAAACATAGTATAGGACAAATAATCATGGGAGGTGATTTTAATGACATATTAGCTCAAATAGATTCAAAAAATAAATCTAAACAAATAAAAAATAAAAAACCAGTCTGTAATCTTAACAAATTAATCAAATCATTAAAAGTTATAGATGTTTGGAGAGAGAAAAACAAACATAAAACACAGTTCACTTGGTGTAGAAAAGATAGATCTGAAGCAACAAGAATTGACTATTTTTTAATAGGATCTGAAGTGTACAAAAACTCCATTTCATGTGATATAAGACCTATAGTTCTGCAACATACTGATCATAATTGTGTCTCACTAAAAATAGATTTAAATAGAGGTCCTAAAGGCAGAGGATACTGGAAATTGAATAGCAGTATATTAGAGAATGAGGATTATGTGAATACAATTTCTAATTTGATAACTAATTATAAAAACAAAAGTATAAATTATCCCGATCTCGACCTACTATGGGATAACTTTAAAACTGAGGTAAGAGATATTTCAATCAATTTTTGCAAATCTAAAGCTAAGGAAAAAAGAGATAAGATAAATATTTTAGAAAAAGACTTACAAAGACTTAATATCTTAGCTGATACTGAAAACAATAATACAACCAAAACAAGTTTATTGCAAACAATAGAATACACAGAAGAAAAATTAGGAAAGCTTTACTATGAAAAAATAAAGGGTAACCAAATTAGAGCTAGAGCAAAATGGGTGGAAGAGGGTGAAAGAAATTCAGCTTATTTTCTAGGTCTTGAGAAATCTAGGCAAAGCAAAAAAACCATAACACAACTATATGATGAAAAAGGGGAGATAACTAGGGATCATGAAAAAATATTAAACCTTGAAGTAAAATATTATAAAGATTTATACACGTCAACAAATCCAAATTTACAAGAAACACAAAATTATTTAAATGATATTAAAAAACATAAAAAATTAACTGAAAGTGAAAGTGATACTTGCGAAGGAGAAATAACTGAAGAAGAATGCACAGAAGCTATATTTAAAATGAAATTAAACCGTGCCCCAGGATTAGATGGACTAAATGTTGAATTTTACAGAAAGTTTTGGGTAGAATTAAAAACTTTAATAGTATCAACATTTAACTATTGCTATTCTAAAGGACAATTGTCCAACACACAAAAAATAGGCGTTATATCACTTATTTATAAAAAAAATGACCCATTGTCACTTGATAATTATCGACCTATAACACTTTTGAATTATGATGTTAAACTTCTAGCATATGCCTTGGCACAAAGACTTAAACCCCTACTTCATAAACTGGTACATTCTGATCAAAAAGGATATATAAAAAATAGGTACATTGGTTTCAACATTAGACAGATACAAGATGCTATTGACTATTCAGAAAATCTCAAAATAGACGGAGCTGTCTTATTTCTAGATTTTAGCAAAGCTTTTGACTCTCTTGAGTGGATCTTTATGTTTGAAACACTAAAAAAGTTTGGTTTTAAAGAAAGTTTTTTAAAATGGATTCAACTAATGTATTCAGATATTAAGGGATGTATAACTAATAATGGCTGGGTTTCAAGTCGTTTTAAAGCATTCCGTGGTATTAAACAAGGCTGTCCGCTTTCTTCGTTACTTTTTGTTCTTGCCGTAGAAATAATGGCTATAAAAATTAGAGAAAATAAAAATATTAAAGGATTAGAAATTAAGCTAGAAAGCAGCACCAATACACTAAAAATATGTCAACTAGCAGACGATACCACTCTGTTCCTACATTCTAAACAGGACATTACAATTGCTTTAAATTTAATTGAAACATTTGGTAACTTTTCTGGTCTTAAACTTAATAGAACTAAAACTGAAGGAATATGGCTTGGCAAATTAAAGCACTGCAAAGAAAAATATGAGAATATTAATTGGAGTGATAAACCTATCAAAAGTTTAGGAATTTATTTTGGACACAACAGATTAGAATGTCAAAATCTTAATATTGAAAAACAAATATTGAAATGTGAAAAAATAATAGCTAACTGGAAGAAAAGAAAACTAAGTATATTAGGAAGAATAGTAGTAACTAAATCTTTAATTCTACCAAACTTAACATATATAGCATCAAATACTGTAATACCAAAAGATTCGCTACAAAAATTTAAAACCCTCATATATAATTTTATATGGAATGGTAAAAGAGACAAAATTAAAAGATCAACTCTTTCAACAGAGTACAAAAAAGGGGACTTAAAATGATAGACATCGATAATTTTATAAAATCCATACACATAGGCTGGATAACAAAATTATTTAATACTGAAACAGACAATTGGACAGTTATACCAAGATATTATTTAAATAAATTTGGTAATAACTTGATAATATTTCTAATGAATCTGAAAAATATAAATGATCTAGATAAATCAATTTTCAAGAGTGTTCCAGAATTTTACCAAGAATTAATTAAAACTTGGATTAGTGTTAAAGGAGGTGGGTCATCATACCCACATGACTTTCTACAAATAAGAAAACAATTTCTATGGGGAAATAACTTTCTCAGACTAAATGGAAAATGTTTATTCTTTGAAGAGTGGGTAAAAAGCAATTTGTATTTCATAAATGATATTATAGATGATAGAGGTCAAATTTCAGAAACATATATACTCTCTAAACTAAAAAACAAACAAGATTGGATCAGGCAGATATCTTGCATTAAAAAAGCTATACCAAATCAATGGCTTACAATAATAAATCAAGATAATTCAATTAAAACTAAAGTTAATATTCATAATACTATAAATAGTCTAAAAATCATGCTTAATCAAGAAATCAATTCTAAAATGAGTACAAAACAAATTTATAACATTATTATAAATGAAAACAAACTGGACAAACCTATAGGAGTTATAATGTGGGAAAAAATGTTTGCCAAAAACCTGTACTTCAAACTAGAAAATTGTTTCAACTTCATTTTTAACTACTTACCTGACAATAAATTGAAAATGTTTAGATGGAAATTAATTCACTTTATACTTCCATGCAATGATTTATTAGTTAAATGGAAAATACTCACAAATAATAAATGTAATCATTGCAGTATAAAAGAAGATTATGAACATCTTTATTTTTCTTGCAGTTACAACAGCAATTTTTTATCAAAAATATCCAACCTTCTTAAATTTATAGGTTTCAATGAAAGTATTCTTAATATAGAAAATCTTGTAGTAGGATATAAAATAAATGATGAAGCTTACTATGAAATTAACTTTCTTTTGACTGTAATATTTTTTTCTATCTACAAATCATATTACATCTCTGACTCAAGAAGAACAAAAGTAGATATCTTTAAAATATTCAAGGCAGAAATAAAATCTATAGTTGAAATCAATAATATAATTAAAAGAAAAACCAGTAAATTGATTTTAAAAACCCTAAACTACATAAATGATCATAAATAATAACAAGGATTTGTACAAATATCCCTGAGATCACATGACCCAAGTATTAAGTCACATGACTTGAGCATGTCAGGTGACATTAATGTACTTTAATACCACGTGTTAAAAAAAAAGATAATAATGTATCATTCAATATTGTATAATACACACTTTTTTGTCTTCTTTTTTTACTTTATACCTTATGTGTTTATCTTTGACAACTATGTGTAGTGCACTCTGATGTCGTGTATAATCATGTTTACCCGAGTAGTTTAGATACATCAGTCTAAAATACAACAGGTTTCAAATAAGTTAACAGTTACACTTTTATTATGATTCAAAACATCACGAAAATTATGATCAACTTACCTTTTAAATTAGACAAACTGTCTAAGTATTGTGAATTAAATTTATCCAAATCACAAAGATGATGATGGCAAAACGATGCACATTTATCTAATATTAAAAAACACTATCGGACGGAAGTGAAATATTCTCCGGTAAACATGAAATCATTTAAAATATTGTAACATTGTAATGTAACATCAATTTACTTTTATTAGATATTCTCCCTGGATACCTAATAACTAATATATCAGGGATACTTAGTGCAATGCTGTACACTAAGTAAATTGTTAACAGCAATAGAGTGCAATAAAGTATATTATCCACGTTAAAAAAAAAAAAAAAAAAAAAAATATGATTTTCATAGTTAACAGGAGTGAAAAATTACACCGCAAATAGTTTTATGACCCCTTCAAGCTGTCGTAAATTCTCGTTGTCCTCGAATATAAACCCTTATATAAATTGCATATTTGTCTTTATGTAATATAGATTTTTATCAATAAAACGACATCAAAGATTCATCAAAGATTTAATTTAATATATAATATATAAAACTAAAACTAAAGCCGGCCACTCTAAAAACATTCAGAAATATAAATAGCAATATCTATGGAAAGCCAAAAAAATAAAAAAAATATATAGTGAAAACCTACGGGAGACCGCTCAGAGGACGGTGAGACCCTGGTTTTTCATTATCCCAAATACAAAGATATTATAGACTTTGTAGTATATAAAATTGGGTGTATATTTAAACGTGACTAAAAGGATTTTGGGTTATGGGTATTGAAAATACATAAATGGGCAACTTTGAACCTCTGTGGTGGCCAGACGGGCCCGGATCCCAGAAAAATATTTAAGTGGGGAATAGCCTGGGTCAACACCTTTGAAATGAGCTAGGTCCGGTTCGGAACTTTGCCGTAGGGATATGCCGAAGAGTACCGAATGTGTAGTCGATATGGAAAATACATAAATGGGCAACTTTGAACCTCTGTGGTGGCCAGACGGGCCCGGATCCCAGAAAAATATTTAAGTGGGGAATAGCCTGGGTCAACACCTTTGAAATGAGCTAGGTCCGGTTCGGAACTTTGCCGTAGGGATATGCCGAAGAGTACCGAATGTGTAGTCGATATGGAAAATACATAAATGGGCAACTTTGAACCTCTGTGGTGGCCAGACGGGCCCGGATCCCAGAAAAATATTTAAGTGGGGAATAGCCTGGGTCAACACCTTTGAAATGAGCTAGGTCCGGTTCGGAACTTTGCCGTAGGGATATGCCGAAGAGTACCGAATGTGTAGTCGATATGGAAAATACATAAATGGGCAACTTTGAACCTCTGTGGTGGCCAGACGGGCCCGGATCCCAGAAAAATATTTAAGTGGGGAATAGCCTGGGTCAACACCTTTGAAATGAGCTAGGTCCGGTTCGGAACTTTGCCGTAGGATATGCCGAAGAGTACCGAATGTGTAGTCGATATGGAAAATACATAAATGGGCAACTTTGAACCTCTGTGGTGGCCAGACGGGCCCGGATCCCAGAAAAAATATTAAGTGGGGAATAGCCTGGGTCAACACCTTTGAAATGAGCTAGGTCCGGTTCGGAACTTTGCCGTAGGGATATGCCGAAGAGTACCGAATGTGTAGTCGATATGGAAAATACATAAATGGGCAACTTTGAACCTCTGTGGTGGCCAGACGGGCCCGGATCCCAGAAAAATATTTAAGTGGGGAATAGCCTGGGTCAACACCTTTGAAATGAGCTAGGTCCGGTTCGGAACTTTGCCGTAGGGATATGCCGAAGAGTACCGAATGTGTAGTCGATATGGAAAATACATAAATGGGCAACTTTGAACCTCTGTGGTGGCCAGACGGGCCCGGATCCCAGAAAAATATTTAAGTGGGGAATAGCCTGGGTCAACACCTTTGAAATGAGCTAGGTCCGGTTCGGAACTTTGCCGTAGGGATATGCCGAAGAGTACCGAATGTGTAGTCGATATGGAAAATACATAAATGGGCAACTTTGAACCTCTGTGGTGGCCAGACGGGCCCGGATCCCAGAAAAATATTTAAGTGGGGAATAGCCTGGGTCAACACCTTTGAAATGAGCTAGGTCCGGTTCGGAACTTTGCCGTAGGGATATGCCGAAGAGTACCGAATGTGTAGTCGATATGGAAAATACATAAATGGGCAACTTTGAACCTCTGTGGTGGCCAGACGGGCCCGGATCCCAGAAAAATATTTAAGTGGGGAATAGCCTGGGTCAACACCTTTGAAATGAGCTAGGTCCGGTTCGGAACTTTGCCGTAGGGATATGCCGAAGAGTACCGAATGTGTAGTCGATATGGAAAATACATAAATGGGCAACTTTGAACCTCTGTGGTGGCCAGACGGGCCCGGATCCCAGAAAAATATTTAAGTGGGGAATAGCCTGGGTCAACACCTTTGAAATGAGCTAGGTCCGGTTCGGAACTTTGCCGTAGGGATATGCCGAAGAGTACCGAATGTGTAGTCGATATGGAAAATACATAAATGGGCAACTTTGAACCTCTGTGGTGGCCAGACGGGCCCGGATCCCAGAAAAATATTTAAGTGGGGAATAGCCTGGGTCAACACCTTTGAAATGAGCTAGGTCCGGTTCGGAACTTTGCCGTAGGGATATGCCGAAGAGTACCGAATGTGTAGTCGATATGGAAAATACATAAATGGGCAACTTTGAACCTCTGTGGTGGCCAGACGGGCCCGGATCCCAGAAAAATATTTAAGTGGGGAATAGCCTGGGTCAACACCTTTGAAATGAGCTAGGTCCGGTTCGGAACTTTGCCGTAGGGATATGCCGAAGAGTACCGAATGTGTAGTCGATATGGAAAATACATAAATGGGCAACTTTGAACCTCTGTGGTGGCCAGACGGGCCCGGATCCCAGAAAAATATTTAAGTGGGGAATAGCCTGGGTCAACACCTTTGAAATGAGCTAGGTCCGGTTCGGAACTTTGCCGTAGGGATATGCCGAAGAGTACCGAATGTGTAGTCGATATGGAAAATACATAAATGGGCAACTTTGAACCTCTGTGGTGGCCAGACGGGCCCGGATCCCAGAAAAATATTTAAGTGGGGAATAGCCTGGGTCAACACCTTTGAAATGAGCTAGGTCCGGTTCGGAACTTTGCCGTAGGGATATGCCGAAGAGTACCGAATGTGTAGTCGATATGGAAAATACATAAATGGGCAACTTTGAACCTCTGTGGTGGCCAGACGGGCCCGGATCCCAGAAAAATATTTAAGTGGGGAATAGCCTGGGTCAACACCTTTGAAATGAGCTAGGTCCGGTTCGGAACTTTGCCGTAGGGATATGCCGAAGAGTACCGAATGTGTAGTCGATATGGAAAATACATAAATGGGCAACTTTGAACCTCTGTGGTGGCCAGACGGGCCCGGATCCCAGAAAAATATTTAAGTGGGGAATAGCCTGGGTCAACACCTTTGAAATGAGCTAGGTCCGGTTCGGAACTTTGCCGTAGGGATATGCCGAAGAGTACCGAATGTGTAGTCGATATGGAAAATACATAAATGGGCAACTTTGAACCTCTGTGGTGGCCAGACGGGCCCGGATCCCAGAAAAATATTTAAGTGGGGAATAGCCTGGGTCAACACCTTTGAAATGAGCTAGGTCCGGTTCGGAACTTTGCCGTAGGGATATGCCGAAGAGTACCGAATGTGTAGTCGATATGGAAAATACATAAATGGGCAACTTTGAACCTCTGTGGTGGCCAGACGGGCCCGGATCCCAGAAAAATATTTAAGTGGGGAATAGCCTGGGTCAACACCTTTGAAATGAGCTAGGTCCGGTTCGGAACTTTGCCGTAGGGATATGCCGAAGAGTACCGAATGTGTAGTCGATATGGAAAATACATAAATGGGCAACTTTGAACCTCTGTGGTGGCCAGACGGGCCCGGATCCCAGAAAAATATTTAAGTGGGGAATAGCCTGGTCAACACCTTTGAAATGAGCTAGGTCCGGTTCGGAACTTTGCCGTAGGGATATGCCGAAGAGTACCGAATGTGTAGTCGATATGGAAAATACATAAATGGGCAACTTTGAACCTCTGTGGTGGCCAGACGGCCCGGATCCCAGAAAAATATTTAAGTGGGGAATAGCCTGGGTCAACACCTTTGAAATGAGCTAGGTCCGGTTCGGAACTTTGCCGTAGGGATATGCCGAAGAGTACCGAATGTGTAGTCGATATGGAAAATACATAAATGGGCAACTTTGAACCTCTGTGGTGGCCAGACGGGCCCGGATCCCAGAAAAATATTTAAGTGGGGAATAGCCTGGGTCAACACCTTTGAAATGAGCTAGGTCCGGTTCGGAACTTTGCCGTAGGGATATGCCGAAGAGTACCGAATGTGTAGTCGATATGGAAAATACATAAATGGGCAACTTTGAACCTCTGTGGTGGCCAGACGGGCCGGATCCCAGAAAAATATTTAAGTGGGAATAGCCTGGTCAACACCTTTGAAATGAGCAGGTCCGTTCGGAACTTTGCCGTAGGATATGCCGAAGAGTACCGAATGTGTAGTCGATAGAAAATACATAAAGGCAACTTTGAACCTCTGTGGTGCCAGACGGGCCCGGATCCCAGAAAATATTTAAGTGGGGATAGCCTGGTCAACACTTTGAAATGAGCTAGGTCCGGTTCGGAACTTTGCGTAGGATATGCCGAAGAGTACCGAATGTGTAGTCGATATGGAAAATACATAATGGGCAACTTTGAACCTCTGTGGTGGCCAGACGGCCCGGATCCCAGAAAATATTTAAGTGGGGAATAGCCTGGGTCAACACCTTTGAAATGAGCTAGGTCCGTTCGGAACTTTGCCGTAGGGATATGCCGAAAGTACCGAATGTGTAGTCGATATGGAAATATAAATGGCAACTTTGAACCTCTGTGTGGCCAGACGGCCCGGATCCAGAAATTAGGGAATAGCTGGTCAACACTTTGAATGCTAGGTCGGTTCGGAACTTTGCGTAGGGATATGCCGAAGAGTACCGAATGTGTATCGATATGGAAAACATAAATGGGAACTTGAACCTCTGTGGCCACGGGCCCGATCAGAAAAATATAGTGGGAGCCTGGTCACACTTTGAAATGAGCAGTCCGTTGAATTTGCCGTAGATATGCCGAAAGTACCGAAGTTATCATATGGAATACATAAATGGCAACTTTGAACCTCTTGTGCAACGGCCATCCAAAAATATAAGTGGGATAGCTGGTCAACACTTGAATGAGTAGTCGGTCGACTTGCCGTAGGGATCGAAAGTACCGAATGTGAGTTGAAAAATAATGGCAACTTTGAACTTGGTGCCACGCCCGATCCCAGAAAATATAAGTGGAATAGCCGGTCAACTTTAAGAGCAGGTCGTCGGATTTGCGTAGGATCCGAAGAGTCGATGTGTGTCGATATGAAATAATGGCATTGAACTTGTGGTGCAGCGGGCTGTGGTGGCCAGACGGGCCCGGATCCCAGAAAAATATTAAGTGGGAATAGCCTGGGTCAACACCTTTGAAATGAGCTAGTCCGGTTCGGAACTTTGCCGTAGGGATATGCCGAAGAGTACCGAATGTGTAGTCGATATGGAAAATACATAAATGGGCAACTTTGAACCTCTGTGGTGGCCAGACGGGCCCGGATCCCAGAAAAATATTTAAGTGGGGAATAGCCTGGGTCAACACCTTTGAAATGAGCTAGGTCCGGTTCGGAACTTTGCCGTAGGGATATGCCGAAGAGTACCGAATGTGTAGTCGATATGGAAAATACATAAATGGGCAACTTTGAACCTCTGTGGTGGCCAGACGGGCCGGATCCCAGAAAAATATTTAAGTGGGGAATAGCCTGGGTCAACACCTTTGAAATGAGCTAGGTCCGGTTCGGAACTTTGCCGTAGGGATATGCCGAAGAGTACCGAATGTGTAGTCGATATGGAAAATACATAAATGGGCAACTTTGAACCTCTGTGGTGGCCAGACGGGCCCGGATCCCAGAAAAATATTTAAGTGGGGAATAGCCTGGGTCAACACCTTTGAAATGAGCTAGGTCCGGTTCGGAACTTTGCCGTAGGGATATGCCGAAGAGTACCGAATGTGTAGTCGATATGGAAAATACATAAATGGGCAACTTTGAACCTCTGTGGTGGCCAGACGGGCCCGGATCCCAGAAAAATATTTAAGTGGGGAATAGCCTGGGTCAACACCTTTGAAATGAGCTAGGTCCGGTTCGGAACTTTGCCGTAGGGATATGCGAAGAGTACCGAATGTGTAGTCGATATGGAAAATACATAAATGGGCAACTTTGAACCTCTGTGGTGGCCAGACGGGCCCGGATCCCAGAAAAATATTTAAGTGGGGAATAGCCTGGGTCAACACCTTTGAAATGAGCTAGGTCCGGTTCGGAACTTTGCCGTAGGATATGCCGAAGAGTACCGAATGTGTAGTCGATATGGAAAATACATAAATGGGCAACTTTGAACTCTGTGGTGGCCAGACGGGCCCGGATCCCAGAAAAATATTTAAGTGGGAATAGCCTGGGTCAACACCTTTGAAATGAGCTAGGTCCGGTTCGGAACTTTGCCGTAGGGATATGCCGAAGAGTACCGAATGTGTAGTCGATATGGAAAATACATAAATGGGCAACTTTGAACCTCTGTGGTGGCCAGACGGGCCCGGATCCCAGAAAAATATTTAAGTGGGGAATAGCCTGGGTCAACACCTTTGAAATGAGCTAGGTCCGGTTCGGAACTTTGCCGTAGGGATATGCCGAAGAGTACGAATGTGTAGTCGATATGGAAAATACATAAATGGGCAACTTTGAACCTCTGTGGTGGCCAGACGGGCCCGGATCCCAGAAAAATATTTAAGTGGGGAATAGCCTGGGTCAACACCTTTGAAATGAGCTAGGTCCGGTTCGGAACTTTGCCGTAGGGATATGCCGAAGAGTACCGAATGTGTAGTCGATATGGAAAATACATAAATGGCACTTTGAACCTCTGTGGTGCCAGACGGGCCCGGATCCCAGAAAAATATTTAAGTGGGAATAGCCTGGGTCAACACCTTTGAAATGAGCTAGTCCGTTCGGAACTTTGCCGTAGGGATATGCCGAAGAGTACCGAATGTGTAGTCGATATGGAAAATACATAAATGGGCAACTTTGAACCTCTGTGGTGCCAGACGGGCCCGGATCCCAGAAAAATATTTAAGTGGGGAATAGCCTGGGTCAACACCTTTGAAATGAGCTAGGTCCGTTCGGAACTTTGCCGTAGGATATGCCGAAGAGTACCGAATGTGTAAGTCGATATGGAAAATACATAAATGGGCAACTTTGAACCTCTGGTGCCAGACGGGCCCGGATCCCAGAAAAATATTTAAGTGGGGAATAGCCTGGGTCAACACCTTTGAAATGAGCTAGGTCCGGTTCGAACTTTGCCGTAGGGATATGCCGAAGAGTACCGAATGTGTAGTCGATATGGAAAATACATAATGGGCAACTTTGAACCTCTGTGGGCCAGACGGCCCGGATCCCAGAAAAATATTTAAGTGGGGAATAGCCTGGTCAACACCTTTGAAATGAGCTAGGTCCGGTTCGGAACTTTGCCGTAGGGATATGCCGAAGAGTACCGAATGTGTAGTCGATATGGAAAATACATAAATGGGCAACTTTGAACCTCTGTGGTGGCCAGACGGGCCGGATCCCAGAAAATATTTAAGTGGGGAATAGCCTGGTCAACACCTTTGAAATGAGCTAGGTCCGGTTCGGAACTTTGCCGTAGGGATATGCCGAAGAGTACCGAATGTGTAGTCGATATGGAAAATACATAAATGGGCAACTTTGAACCTCGTGGTGGCCAGACGGGCCCGATCCCAGAAAAATATTTAAGTGGGAATAGCCTGGGTCAACACCTTTGAAATGAGCTAGGTCCGGTTCGGAACTTTGCCGTAGGATATGCCGAAGAGTACCGAATGTGTAGTCGATAGGAAAATACATAAATGGGCAACTTTGAACCTCTGTGGTGGCCAGACGGGCCCGGATCCCAGAAAAATATTTAAGTGGGGAATAGCCTGGGTCAACACCTTTGAAATGAGCTAGGTCCGGTTCGGACTTTGCCGTAGGGATATGCCGAAGAGTACCGAATGTGTAGTCGATATGGAAAATACATAAATGGGCAACTTTGAACCTCTGTGGTGGCCAGACGGGCCCGGATCCCAGAAAAAATTTAAGTGGGAATAGCCTGGGTCAACACCTTTGAAATGAGCTAGGTCCGGTTCGGAACTTTGCCGTAGGGATATGCCGAAGAGTACCGAATGTGTAGTCGATATGGAAAAACATAAATGGCAACTTTGAACCTCTGTGGTGGCCAGACGGGCCCGGATCCCAGAAAAATATTTAAGTGGGGAATAGCCTGGGTCAACACCTTTGAAATGAGCTAGGTCCGGTTCGGAACTTTGCCGTAGGATATGCCGAAGAGTACCGAATGTGTAGTCGATATGGAAAATACATAAATGGGCAACTTTGAACCTCTGTGGTGGCCAGACGGGCCCGGATCCCAGAAAAATATTTAAGTGGGGAATAGCCTGGGTCAACACCTTTGAAATGAGCTAGGTCCGGTTCGGAACTTTGCCGTAGGGATATGCCGAAGAGTACCGAATGTGTAGTCGATATGGAAAATACATAAATGGGCAACTTTGAACCTCTGTGGTGGCCAGACGGGCCCGGATCCCAGAAAAATATTAAGTGGGGAATAGCCTGGTCAACACCTTTGAAATGAGCTAGGTCCGGTTCGGAACTTTGCCGTAGGGATATGCCGAAGAGTACCGAATGTGTAGTCGATATGGAAAATACATAAATGGGCAACTTTGAACCTCTGTGTGGCCAGACGGGCCCGGATCCCAGAAAAATATTTAAGTGGGGAATAGCCTGGGTCAACACCTTTGAAATGAGCTAGGTCCGGTTCGGAACTTTGCCGTAGGATATGCCGAAGAGTACCGAATGTGTAGTCGATATGGAAAATACATAAATGGGCAACTTTGAACCTCTGTGGTGGCCAGACGGGCCCGGATCCCAGAAAAATATTTAAGTGGGGAATAGCCTGGGTCAACAC
Source organism: Mytilus edulis (assembly GCA_019925275.1). Lineage (NCBI taxonomy): Eukaryota > Metazoa > Mollusca > Bivalvia > Mytilida > Mytilidae > Mytilus > Mytilus edulis. The sequence continues at coordinate 36,795 of JAHUZM010000143.1, forward strand.
CTTTGAAATGAGCTAGGTCCGGTTCGGAACTTTGCCGTAGGGATATGCCGAAGAGTACCGAATGTGTAGTCGATATGGAAAATACATAAATGGGCAACTTTGAACCTCTGTGGTGGCCAGACGGGCCCGGATCCCAGAAAAATATTTAAGTGGGGAATAGCCTGGGTCAACACCTTTGAAATGAGCTAGGTCCGGTTCGGAACTTTGCCGTAGGGATATGCCGAAGAGTACCGAATGTGTAGTCGATATGGAAAATACATAAATGGGCAACTTTGAACCTCTGTGGTGGCCAGACGGGCCCGGATCCCAGAAAAATATTTAAGTGGGGAATAGCCTGGGTCAACACCTTTGAAATGAGCTAGGTCCGGTTCGGAACTTTGCCGTAGGGATATGCCGAAGAGTACCGAATGTGTAGTCGATATGGAAAATACATAAATGGGCAACTTTGAACCTCTGTGGTGGCCAGACGGGCCCGGATCCCAGAAAAATATTTAAGTGGGGAATAGCCTGGGTCAACACCTTTGAAATGAGCTAGGTCCGGTTCGGAACTTTGCCGTAGGGCCTTTGAAATGAGCTAGGTCCGGTTCGGAACTTTGCCGTAGGGATATGCCGAAGAGTACCGAATGTGTAGTCGATATGGAAAATACATAAATGGGCAACTTTGAACCTCTGTGGTGGCCAGACGGGCCCGGATCCCAGAAAAATATTTAAGTGGGGAATAGCCTGGGTCAACACCTTTGAAATGAGCTAGGTCCGGTTCGGAACTTTGCCGTAGGGATATGCCGAAGAGTACCGAATGTGTAGTCGATATGGAAAATACATAAATGGGCAACTTTGAACCTCTGTGGTGGCCAGACGGGCCCGGATCCCAGAAAAATATTTAAGTGGGGAATAGCCTGGGTCAACACCTTTGAAATGAGCTAGGTCCGGTTCGGAACTTTGCCGTAGGGATATGCCGAAGAGTACCGAATGTGTAGTCGATATGGAAAATACATAAATGGGCAACTTTGAACCTCTGTGGTGGCCAGACGGGCCCGGATCCCAGAAAAATATTTAAGTGGGGAATAGCCTGGGTCAACACCTTTGAAATGAGCTAGGTCCGGTTCGGAACTTTGCCGTAGGGATATGCCGAAGAGTACCGAATGTGTAGTCGATATGGAAAATACATAAATGGGCAACTTTGAACCTCTGTGGTGGCCAGACGGGCCCGGATCCCAGAAAAATATTTAAGTGGGGAATAGCCTGGGTCAACACCTTTGAAATGAGCTAGGTCCGGTTCGGAACTTTGCCGTAGGGATATGCCGAAGAGTACCGAATGTGTAGTCGATATGGAAAATACATAAATGGGCAACTTTGAACCTCTGTGGTGGCCAGACGGGCCCGGATCCCAGAAAAATATTAAGTGGGGAATAGCCTGGGTCAACACCTTTGAAATGAGCTAGGTCCGGTTCGGAACTTTGCCGTAGGGATATGCCGAAGAGTACCGAATGTGTAGTCGATATGGAAAATACATAAATGGGCAACTTTGAACCTCTGTGGTGGCCAGACGGGCCCGGATCCCAGAAAAATATTTAAGTGGGGAATAGCCTGGGTCAACACCTTTGAAATGAGCTAGGTCCGGTTCGGAACTTTGCCGTAGGGATATGCCGAAGAGTACCGAATGTGTAGTCGATATGGAAAATACATAAATGGGCAACTTTGAACCTCTGTGGTGGCCAGACGGGCCCGGATCCCAGAAAAATATTTAAGTGGGGAATAGCCTGGGTCAACACCTTTGAAATGAGCTAGGTCCGGTTCGGAACTTTGCCGTAGGGATATGCCGAAGAGTACCGAATGTGTAGTCGATATGGAAAATACATAAATGGGCAACTTTGAACCTCTGTGGTGGCCAGACGGGCCCGGATCCCAGAAAAATATTTAAGTGGGGAATAGCCTGGGTCAACACCTTTGAAATGAGCTAGGTCCGGTTCGGAACTTTGCCGTAGGGATATGCCGAAGAGTACCGAATGTGTAGTCGATATGGAAAATACATAAATGGGCAACTTTGAACCTCTGTGGTGGCCAGACGGGCCCGGATCCCAGAAAAATATTTAAGTGGGGAATAGCCTGGGTCAACACCTTTGAAATGAGCTAGGTCCGGTTCGGAACTTTGCCGTAGGGATATGCCGAAGAGTACCGAATGTGTAGTCGATATGGAAAATACATAAATGGGCAACTTTGAACCTCTGTGGTGGCCAGACGGGCCCGGATCCCAGAAAAATATTTAAGTGGGGAATAGCCTGGGTCAACACCTTTGAAATGAGCTAGGTCCGGTTCGGAACTTTGCCGTAGGGATATGCCGAAGAGTACCGAATGTGTAGTCGATATGGAAAATACATAAATGGGCAACTTTGAACCTCTGTGGTGGCCAGACGGGCCCGGATCCCAGAAAAATATTTAAGTGGGGAATAGCCTGGGTCAACACCTTTGAAATGAGCTAGGTCCGGTTCGGAACTTTGCCGTAGGGATATGCCGAAGAGTACCGAATGTGTAGTCGATATGGAAAATACATAAATGGGCAACTTTGAACCTCTGTGGTGGCCAGACGGGCCCGGATCCCAGAAAAATATTTAAGTGGGGAATAGCCTGGGTCAACACCTTTGAAATGAGCTAGGTCCGGTTCGGAACTTTGCCGTAGGGATATGCCGAAGAGTACCGAATGTGTGGTCGATATGGAAAATACATAAATGGGCAACTTTGAACCTCTGTGGTGGCCAGACGGGCCCGGATCCCAGAAAAATATTTAAGTGGGGAATAGCCTGGGTCAACACCTTTAAAATGAGCTAGGTCCAGTTCGGAACTTTGCCGTAGGGATATGCCGAAGAGTACCGAATGTGTGGTCGATATGGAAAATACATAAATGGGCAACTTTGAACCTCTGTGGTGGCCAGACGGGCCCGGATCCCAGAAAAATATTTAAGTGGGGAATAGCCTGGGTCAACACCTTTGAAATGAGCTAGGTCCGGTTCGGAACTTTGCCGTAGGGATATGCCGAAGAGTACCGAATGAGTGGTCGATATGGAAAATACGTAAAATGGGCAACTTTGAACATCTGTAGTGGTCAGACGGGCCCGGATCTCAGAAAAATATTTAAGTGGGGAATAGCCTGGGTCAATACTTTTAAAATGAGCTAAGTACAGTTCGAAACTTTGCCGTAAAAAGATTCGCAGGAGTTCCGAAGAACCTCAATAAATGCGTTGTGTTTTCCATTTAAGTTTGATTGTCGTGATAGGTAATGAATAATACAATAACGTCACTCACTATAGCGTTACAGTTACAACGTTACCATAGCATAATATTTGTACTTTGCATATTTTTCTACGACATTCTAGGGGCCGAGAAAACTGAAATATGTAACGAAAAATTATAAGAAAATGTGATTCCACAATATAGATAAAATAAATTTTAAATTAATGTCCATCTCAAATTAAACAATCTAGTTCCGTAACATTAACTGATCACAACTAAAGTTTATCTCATAGTCCATTCATGGATATTTCTTCTTCCACATGCGATAGCTTCACTAAGCGGTAATTTTCTTTATGCGTTGCAAGTTCCTTTCCTGTATCTATTTGGCTTCTTGAGTCTACCAGTTGAGAGTGTGTTCGTTCGGACGGTCTAGGTAGCAAGTTTATTCCTTGGAAATTTTTCTCAAATGGGTTCATGTGCGATCTACTTTGTATGAGCCATTGCGATGTGTCTTTTGGTCTTCTTTTGGTAACGGTCGTACCTGAAGGTATATCATCTGGATGGTCATGTTTCCATAGCAACTTTGCCATGGACTTTCCTTTTTCGTTGTCAATAGCTGTGTCTAGTCTTCAATGACGTTTACCAGAGCTGTAGGTGTTGACGGATGGTTAGTATTTCTATTGATTGGTCCTGATAACAAATAAGCGATCTTTGAGTGTACAGCGGGGGATCCTTTTCCTCTTATAACTCTGTCCTCGATAATTTACCAGTAGTAGTCGGCTCCTGTCATGAGTAAGTCAATTTCGAAACGTTCTGTACTTAAGTTTGAGTCCTCTCTAATGTGGCAACTTTCTTGTAGTCTGTGAAATCTTGTTTTGAATCGGAACGGCAATATCTGGAACAATGAGTTTGTCGATATGGACTTTTTCTCCTAGGTCGGTCTGTAACTGTATTGTTGCAGTGTCTTAGTTGCGAACCTTCTGGGATAAATCTCCTTACACAGACGGATGAATGCTTACTTTTTCAGTTAATTTCTGAGTTATAAAAGAACGCTGTGCTCCCTCGTCAAATAAAATGTTACATTCTACTTCTTATTCGTTATTTACAACTGGTGCAGTTGCTGTTTTGAGGAGAATGTCATGACTCTGTTGTGAAGAATACATTACTCTAGTCTCGTTTGGTGTTTCAACTACTTTGATTGCTGACTGTTGTATTGTAGACTGCGGTGTCACACCTGGAATTACCTCTTTTCTTTTACATATGCAAGTATGATGCATTCCGTTACACTTTTTGCATCATTTAGTGGACTGGCATGCGGCCACTTGGTGTAACCCTTAAAGCATAACTGTTTCTGTTTTACAATTTGATTTCTTATGTTTGCGTCTGTTATTTTAGGGCGGATAGTGCCCACCTAAACAAAAAATACATGTATGTGTATTTACCTTCTTACGTGTGCCTGTGAATTTGCTCTTGTATGAATATGATTGCGTACCCATAAAAATGCAGTGGCGTACAATATGTCTGAATCCATGACTCCTTCGCCAGCCTCAAGTATTTCAATCTCTTTAGTTATTGATTTTCGTAGATTTTTCAATATCAAATTATATCTCCCGTGTTCTCTTGCAATAGATTTTCTTATGTCAATTGGTAACTTGTTCAAAACTACAGGTACCAAAAGCGAACCATACATCTCAGGTGTTTGACAAAGTGACTCTAATCCTCGCACATATGATTCAAGTTTGTCTCCGTAAGACCTCAAGCTAAATGCATCATTTGTCGGTGCGGGTAAGCTCATGAGTGATTTCATGTAAGCATTAAAAGTTTTGTGTGGGTTTCAAAATCGCTCTCTAAGCAATCAAACGGCTGTCTCATAATTGGCGTGCGTAAGCGCAAATCCTGCTATGGATAGGCGGCGGCGAACCAGTAAAGTTGCGTGATTGATTTCCGGTAGGATTTTCCTCTGATGGAATTCGTTCTCTAGTGTTTAGCGTGTAAACGGCTGTTGTGTTTGTATTAATAGCGTTTGATGTAGGTATATAGCATTCAGCGTTAGCGTTCATTGTTGACTTTTCTTTAAAATTAGAAGTATTGCTGGAGGATTTGATTGTTTGCTTAAGTTTTCGTATTTGCCTTAGTTTACTGTCTAAATTAAACATATACTCATCCGATTCTGTAATTTCTTTTTCAATGTAATCCTCGTGTAGGACTTCTTTCATCTTCTCGTTTAAGTCATGAATAATCTTCTTTTTTCTGGGTTACGGCATACTCTATGGCCTTGAATTCCTCCATTTTGACGTTTTCAGGATTTTCCTTTAGCTCCTCGAATTTGATCCAAAGCTTCGTCGCGTATGCTCTGTTGCCAACACGTATTGCCTTTAACATCGTTTCCATTGTTGAACAAATTTCCCGTCAGTCACGGCACCATAAATGTAAAACGATTTCAATAAATGCGTTGTGTTTTCTTTGTACGTTTAATCATCGTGATAGCTAATGAATAATACAATAACGTCACTCACTATAGCGTTATGGTTACAACGTTTCCATAGCGTTATGTTTATATTTCGCGTATTTTCTGACAGGATTATTATGAAAAGTCTGTTAAGACACAACTTTAAACCCCAATGGTGGTCAGAATTGCCATGATCCCAGAAAAATATTAAAGCTCGGAACTTTGCCGTAAGGATATGCTAAGAAGTACCAAATATGTGGTTTGTAAGTAAAATACGTGATATGAATTTCTGAACCACTGTAATGGCCAGATGGCTCAGGATTATATAAAAAAAGTAGTGAATAGCCTTGGTTAATACCAGTGGTGTAGAATAGAGAGTGCTGCCACACTTTCAAATTTAGTAACTAACAGTGAACGTGAAAGAAGGAAGATGATAGTGAAAAAGAAAGTGACGTCATATAAGTAAGTAAAAGTAATGGCGTAACATTATACAGGTAAAGTAGTGTCATGGTGTAAAAGTTAAAGTAGTCTGATTTAAAACTGTTGAATAGGAGTAAGGTGTTTAACGTTTTAGGGTAAGGTGTGTAAGGGTAAGAGTGTTAGGGTTAGAATTTGAATAGGAGTACGGGGTGGTGTTTTTTAAATCGAAAAAAAAACACCAAAATATAGAAATATTTTTAAAAGTATTGAGATTACGATGGCATCTTATAATCAATATCATTTCATTGAACTGAATACCTTTGACACAAAAGTAAAACAAAAATGGAGGGACCTGCCAACAAATGAGGTGAACCAAATTATATAGACTACAAGTGTGGATGGAATATTTTGTGATAGTTACCTACTAATCTTAGTTTAAACAATATTTATTCAAAAAGTGCATGAAATATAAATATACAATATAAATACGGGGATTCGGAAACAAGAAAAACTTATATAAATCCGTCTCCCATTAGAAAAAATGACAAAATTAATCTTGAAGTCAAGGAAGTGGTAACAAGTAAGGTGTGGGCTTGTAGTGGGTTGTATTACGAACGAGAACGTTCATCAGAAGTACGATTGCCTACACCCTAATTAGACAGAAAATCGCGTGGTAGTATGTGTCCTTGTTTTCCTTTTCACATCTAGTAATCATTAGATTTAAAAAAAAATACAAGTGGTGGTTAGGGGTGTAAAATTGAAAAAAAATCATCAAAAAAGACGTGTGTGTGTGTGTAAGGTATTAACATGGCATTTACAAACAAAAACATAACGGGTCCGTCTATATTGTCGTTTAATAAACGTACTATACTTAATAAAGTGGTGGTGCTAGGTTTATAAAGACAATACCAACGGGTCATTTACAAATAACGGTAAACCAATTACATCGAATGGCAAAGGATTTTGGGTTAAAAAGATATAGTATGAATCCAAAAGACGTGTTGGTGAAGCTTATTGAAGACAAAACGCATCAAGTGTTACCCCGTACACAAGTGTTCACTAAAAATGAATTAATACTAAGAGCAAACAAACGGGGTATACCTTATAGATCTAGGTGAAAGAAAAACGACTCTAACAAGACATAGGTAAGAAACCTGTTATTAAGGTGAAAGATGGTAGAAAAGAATTACAGTGATCATTGAACCATTTGTTAATTCATTTTTAAGGCAAATCGAAGTGCTTTACCTACATTTGATTAGTAAAATTTCAGACACACAACAATTAAAGTAGGCATCGAAGATACAATGAGTGCTTCTAGTACAGTTGGTAAAAACAAACCCTGCAACAGGTGACAGTGATTCCACTTTTTAGGTCAACTCAAGTTAGTATTACTCATGAATCAATGTATCAGTAATGACAGAAAAGGCAAAAGAAAGCATAGCAACTTGCATGCGTGATGGAAGTGAGTGAACGTTAGTTATATTGTAGAAGTACACCTTCATATGGATAAATTGTATCCCTGAAGTGTAAGTCTTACCTACGCCTTTCAGAAAAAACTAGCACAGAAGAAGACTATTATTTACGTGGGCTGTGTTCTCAAAATCACATAATGAAGAGGTGGATCAGAAAAGTACACACCGAGTGAGTCAATACAAAACATAGGAAAACGAGTTGCATAAAAAGGGGGGAGGGGCTAGTTATTGTCGTTGAAACATATTGACCAAATTTGAAAGGCTAAATACTATCTTGTATACTTTATGTGTTTGGGTATGGTGTTGAAATAAACAACAACTCTTAAGAAAATTTGAAGTGAAACCCGTTAGGAATTCAAAGAACATCAGAAAGGATAGAACTCACACAAACATGTTGTATTTAACCAATGCTACTAAACATCATTACTATTGGATAAAAAGATTATCACATTTGTTAAGTCCCCAAGTGTCATCCCACAATGGTAAAGTGTTATTGTCGAAGATGTATGAACCACTGTTGAAGTGAGGACTTTTTAGACCAACATTTAGTGTATTGTGATAAGAGGAATGCAGTAAAAATAGAGATGCAGAAGAAGATACCTTTACAATGTCATACAACTTAGTACAAACGTAAAATGCGACTACCTTATGTTATTTATGCTGACATTCAATGTAACTTAGAACAGATAGACACTTGCCAACCTGACAAATTAAAAGCTTGCACGGATGTTAACCAAAAAAATACACCTTCTGGTTTAACTACCGTGTCAAGTATGCTCATTGGGAATACAAAGACACAAAAATGTACTCAGGGGAAGACATTGATAAGAAATGTGTGTCTTGTATGGAAGAGATAATGAAGAAGATTACAGACATGACAGACATGTACATGGATAAAAAGGCCTGGTGATGACTGAAGTAGACCCCAAATGTTTTACAGCGAGTTAACATTGTCACACGTGCGATGATGAATTAGGAGAGGCAAAGTGCGTGAATACGGCCACTTGACAGGTAGGTATCGTGGTGCAGCACATAAAACAATGTAACTTAAACTGTCAACAATCTACCTTTGTTCCAATTGTGTTTCATAACTTAACAGGGTATGACTCCCACTTGTTCGTAAAGGTGTTGGGGTTTACCGATGGTGAAGTGAATTGCATTCCCAACACTAATGAAAAGAACATATTTTTTTCTAAGAAAGTGGATGGGTAAGAAATGCTTTTCATCGATTTGTGTAGGTTTATGTTAAATTCGTTCCACACCTTATATATTTAGCTAAGAATTTAAAGTTGAACCAATTAACGGTATGAAAGTCGTGATTTGGGTAGCATTATGAATTAATGAAAAAAAGTAATTATCTTATGATTTCATGAAGGGTCATTACAACATGACTAAAACACAACTACTATCTGCTGACCGACTTAACAATAAACACATTAGTGTGGTTAACTATGCTTATGTACAACATGTGTTTACTACATTTAACTGTCAAACATTACAAATTGTCAAGACTACCACGACTTGTACTTGAAAGGACACGTTGTGCAATTGGAAGATATCTTTAAAAACTTTAGTGCCTGTTGTTTAAAATACAACGGGCTTGACGCATTTCATTATTACACGTCAACAGGGCTGGCTTACGATGTGGCGTTAAAAATAAGCAAAGTTAGATTAGAATTTTTACACGACCCAGAAATGTTACTTCTATTTGAATAAGCAACACGAAAAGGGGGCTGCTCAAATAAGCCGTCGCCATGGGGTGGCCAACAACAAATACATGAGTGACTACGACCCTTCACAACCAACGACTTTCTTGGAATACTTAGGTACTAACAATTTGTATTTGTTAGTCATGTCCGTAACCAACAGGGGTTTGGAATGCGTGGACCACCTTAAGTCATTGACATGTGGAAATATGAGGATGAGGTTGGGAACATAATTGAATGTGATTTGGATTACCCAGCAGACAATACACAGCCATAACAACTAATCATTTTTACATGAAAATATATAAATGAACAAGGTTCATAAGTTGGTACCGCATTTAGATTAAAACAAACGTGTACAGTATGTTATTTATCATAGATTTTGAAACAGTGTTGTTCCCACGGGTTGGTATTAACCAAAGTGCATCGTGTGTTAAATTTTTAACAATCAATCTGGCTTAAATTTTTCATTGACCTGAACACTAACCTTAGAATCATAGCCAGCATCGTGTCTGAAAAGTATTCTTTTGAACTGATGAACAACTCAATGTTTGAAAATACCATGGAAACATACGTTTACGGGTGAATATAATATTAATGACTACTGATAGGCAACCGTTGAAACTAATAGCTAAACCCAACTGTGACCAATTCGTGGTATATAACGAGTCCATGGTAGTAGTTATCATAAAGAAAACCAAACTCAAGCTTGACAAGCCTGTGTACTTGGGAGCATGCATCTTAGAAATTTCAAAGATTTTAAATGTACGACATTCATGTGGACTTAAAACCAACGGGAACAAAGTTCGACTACTGTTTACCGACACTGATATATAATTGAGCTTATAAATTCAAACCGACGACTTTTACAAAGACATATCTCACATTCAAAACAAGTTTGACACATCAACCTATTGTATGGACAACCCGTTTCGGAATTCCGACCAACTTCAACAAAAAAAAAAGGATTGGTATGCATGTGGTGGTCAAATGATGAAAAGTTTGTAGGGCTTCTTACAAGATGTGATAATATCGAATGGGTGATGGTCAACACACCAGGAAAGCTAAAGGAACGAATAAACAAGTCAATAGACAGAACATTACATTTAACGATTACAAGACGTGTTTGATGACCCAGTAAAGATGTCATAGAAAAATAAACGTCGTTCGCAATAACCTTCACAACGTTGTGTCTGGAGAAATTAACACAATATGAAAAACGTTAAATTTTAAAAGATGGAATCAGTGCCTTGGCACATAGACATTACAAAATTGAACAAAAAATACTATAAGGACGTGCGGTAATAGAAGTACCAATGCCTGGATTTATTAAACTTCTTAAAAAATCATTATACGAAGAACGACAATATTTATCATATTAAACAGAATATGGATATTATTAAAAAACGATTGCAAATTCGCGCTAGTTTGGAGGACCGGAAACTGAAAATAAGTGATACGTGTACACTACATTCTATTTCCCAACAAGCTCCTATCAAAAGGAGGGTAAAATAATTGATACGTGAACACAACATTCTACTTTCCAACAAGCCCCTATCAAACGGAAAATTGGAAAAAACAGTTAAAACTCTTCAGATATTCTATTTTCGAGGTGTATTAATGCAGGTTACCCTTTTTCAAAACCTTTTAATCCTTCCATTATGGGATCTGGAACCCATTGGACGTGTTAGTTTAAGACGACAACCAGCAAAGTGTATTTTGATTCTTACGGACTTCCACTCCCCTTACGTAATGGTAAATTACTTGAAATTTAAGATCTACTACATCACCGATGAACTTCAGATAAGAGCACCAGTGGTCTGTTGACACTTTTGTTAGTATGTGTCACAATTGTTGTCTGAAGGTAAACCTTGATGAAGTTGCGTTTCCATGACAGATAAATTTGGATTTTATGGAAATGGAGACATAAATATGAGTCAATTGCTTGAAAAATTAAACATGAACGACAATCGTATCACTAAAATTAAATCACCGAATAATAATACGGATGCTGCAACAAAACGATGAGTCATGCGTCAATTGAAATACTATACGAAACAATTAGAATTACAATTACAATTCGCGTGTAACCAGATAAAGACGGATATAAAACGACTAGAGAAAGGATATGATACAACCATTAAAGAACTCGAGAAAAATGTAGATGAGTTTAGACCACTCTACAACAAGAACTCGAGGTAAATCAGATTAAAAGCTCGACACATAAAACATTGATGAACTCTTGAAACTTTCTTGAAACTTTCTTGGTCAATAGAAATTTAAGAGCAACACAATGAAGATCTAGAGAGTCTGAGCATTTGTATTCTATTGAAACATAATGGATGGAGATTAAAAGCCGTTAGTGGTTTATTTTTTGGTAAGGACGTAGCCCAGATGTGTAAGCCTTCACCACAATACTCGTATTAAGTATCCTATATAATCTTGGGCAAATTGTCAAAGACTATACTTGCTAAAAGTAAAAGGTTAGTACTGCATATCTGGTTGTTTGAATCAAGAGTTTAAGGACTTAGGTTACCCTCTCAATCGAACAAAGACCTCTTTCACTCCACACCTGTTTCTTTTTCGCAAGACCTTTCCGATGCGGTTCAAATCCTGAACCGTCTTTCTAAGTTAAGGTTCATAAAAGGAACCTTGTACTTCTTCGTCAGTAAAATCCTTGAGGCGATACATTTGGGCTAAATGTTTAACATGTGGGACACAGTTAAGACTTTTCTCGGTCCACCTTTTTAAACATGCTTTTCTTTAAAGTTTTAAAACTGCGTCCGTCCCCTACTTTAAATTTAACCTGTTTTAATGGAAGAAGGTTACCATAAAAGTTCCATACACTTTATGTTCGTGTTCTGTTTGACTAACATTGATAGAAGCCATCTAAATTGATCTATATTTGGAGGTGTACTGATGAAACAGATTGGCCACTATAGGGATTCAAAGGTGTGCCTTAACGTACTTTTCATATTAACCACACATGCTTTCGGTAATTCTAGGCTTATCTCTATGGCAAATAGTTATCAAAGGTACCAGGATTATAATTTAGTACGCCAGACGCGCGTTTCGTCTACATAAGACTCATCAGTGACGCTCATATCAAAATATTTATAAAGCCAAACAATTACAAAGTTGAAGAGCATTGAGGATCCAAAATTCCAAAAAGTTGTGCCAAATACGGCTAAGGAAATCTATGCCTGGAATAAGAAAATGTGTCGAACCAGACATAGCTTATTTGAAAAGCGTTGACCGAGGCTATTCCCCACTAAAATATTTTTATGGGATCCGGGCCCGTCTGGCCACCACAGAGGTTCAAAGTTGCCCATTTATGTATTTTCCATATCAATCACACATTCGGTACTCTTCGGCATACCCCTACGGCAAAGTTCCGAACCGGACCTAGCTCATTTCAAAGGTATTAACCCAGGCTATTCCCCACTCAAATATTTTTCTGGGATCCGGGCCCGTCTGGCCACCACAGAGGTTCAAAATTGCCCTTATAGCGAATTTTACATATTAACCACACATTCGGTACTCCTCGGCATATCTCTACGGCAAAGTTCCGAACCGGACCTAGCTCATTCCAAAGGTATTGACCCAGGCTATTCGCCACTTAAATATTTTTCTGGGATCCGGGCCCGTCTGGCCACCACAGAGGTTTAAAATCGCCCATTTACGTATTTTCCATAACAACCATACATTCGGTACTTTTCGGCATATCCCTACGGCAAAGTTCCGAACCGGACCAAGCTTATTTCAAAGGTATTAATCCAGGCTATTCCCCACTCAAATATTTTCCTGGGATCCGGGCCCGTCTGGCCACCACAGAAGTTTAAAGTTGCCCTTATAGCAATTAATTTTACATATTAACCACATATTCGGTACTCCTCGGCATATCTCTACGGCAAAGTTCCGAACCGGACCTAGCTCATTTCAAAGGTATTGACCCAGGCTATTCGCCACTTAAATATTTTTTCTGGGATCCGGGCCCATCTGGCCACCACAGAGGTTTAAATTCGCCTACTTACGTATTTTCCATACCAACCATACATTCGGTACTTTTCGGCATATCCCTACGGCAAAGTTCCGAACCGGACCTAGCTCATTTCAAAGGTATTAACCCAGGCTATTTCCCACTCAAATATTTTTCGGGGATCCGGGCCCGTCTGGCCACCACAGAAGTTCAAAGTTGCCCTTATAGCGAATTAATTTTACATATTAACCACACATTCGGTACTCCTCGGCATATCTCTACGGCAAAGTTCCAAACCGGACCTAGCTCATTTTAAAGGTATTGACCCAGGCTATTCGCCACTTAAATATTTTTCTGGGATCCGGGCCCGTGTGGCCACCACAGAGGTTTAAAATCGTCCATTTACGTATTTTCCATACCAACCATACATTCGGTACTTTTCGGCATATCCCTACGGCAAAGTTCCGAACCGGACCTAGCTCATTTCAAAGATATTAATCCAGGCTATTCGCCACTTAAATATTTTTCTGGGATCCGGGCCCGTCTGGCCACCACAGAGGTTTAAAATCGCCCATTTACGTATTTTCCATACCAACCATACATTCGGTACTTTTTTTGGCATATCCCTACGGCAAAGTTCCGAACCGGACCTAGCTCATTTCAAAGGTATTGACCCAGGCTATTCGCCACTTAAATATTTTTCTGGGATCCGGGCCCGTCTGGCCACCACAGAGGTTTAAAATCGCCCATTTACGTATTTTCCATACCAACCATACATTCGGTACTTTTCGGCATATCCCTACGGCAAAGTTCCGAACCGGACCTAGCTCATTTCAAAGGTATTAACCCAGGCTATTCCCCACTCAAATATTTTTCTGGGATCCGGGCCCGTCTGGCCACCACAGAAGTTCAAAGTTGCCCTTATAGCGAATTAATTTTACATATTAACCACACATTCGGTACTCCTCGGCATATCTCTACAGCAAAGTTCCGAACCGGACCTAGCTCATTTCAAAGGTATTGACCAAGGCTATTCGCCACTTAAATATTTTTCTGGGATCCGGGCCCGTCTGGCCACCACAGAGGTTTAAAATCGCCCATTTACGTATTTTCCATACCAACCATACATTCGGTACTTTTCGGCATATCCCTACGGCAAAGTTCCGAACTGGACCAAGCTCATTTCAAAAGTATTGACCCAGGCTATTCGCCACTTAAATATTTTTCTGGGATCCGGGCCAGTCTGGTCACCACAGAGGTTTAAAATCGCCCATTTACGTATTTTCCATACCAACCATACATTCGGTACTTTTCGGCATATCCCTACGGCAAAGTTCCGAACCGGACCTAGCTCATTTCAAAGATATTAATCCAGGCTATTCGCCACTTAAATATTTTTCTGGGATCCGGGCCCGTCTGGCCACCACAGAGGTTTAAAATCGCCCATTTACGTATTTTCCATACCAACCATACATTCGGTACTTTTTTTGGCATATCCCTACGGCAAAGTTCCGAACCGGACCTAGCTCATTTCAAAGGTATTGACCCAGGCTATTCGCCACTTAAATATTTTTCTGGGATCCGGGCCCGTCTGGCCACCACAGAGGTTTAAAATCGCCCATTAACGTATTTTCCATATCAACCATACATTCGATACTCCTCGACATATCCCTACGGCAAAGTTCCGAACCGGACCTAGCTCATTTTAAAGGTATTGACCCAAGCTATTCCCCACTTAAATATTTTTCTGGGATCCGGGCCCTTCTGGCCACCACAGAGGTTCAAAGGTGCCCCTTAACGTAATTTTCCGTATTAACCATATGCATACATTCGGTACTTTTCGGCATATACCAACGGCAAAGTTCCGAACCGGACCTAGCTCATTTTAAAGGTATTGATCCAAGCTATTCCCCACTTAAATATTTTTCTGGGATCCGGGCCCGTCTGACCACCACAGAGGTTCAAAGTTGCCAATTTACGTATTTTCCATATCAACCACACATTCGGTACTCCTCGACATATCCCTACGGCAAAGTTCCGAACCGGACCTAGCGCATTTCAAAGGTATTGATCCAAGCTATTCCCAACTTAAATATTTTTTTGGGATCCGGGCCCGTCTGGCCACCACAGAGGTTCAAAGTTGCCAATTTACGTATTTTCCATATCAACCACACATTCGGTACTCCTCGACATATCCCTACGGCAAAGTTCCGAACTGGACCTAGCTCATTTCAAAGGTATTGACCCAAGCTATTTGCCAGTTTAATATTTTTCTGGGATCCGGGCCCGTCTGGCCACCACAGAGGTTCAAAGTTGCCCTTTGACGTATTTTCCATATCAACCACACATTCGGTACTCCTCGACATATCCCTACGGCAAAGTTCCGAACCGGACCTAGAACATTTTAAAGGTATTGACCCAAGCTATTCCCCACTTAAATATTTTTCTGGGATCCGGGCCCGTCTGGCCACCACAGAGGTTCAAAGGTGCCCCTTAACGTAATTTTCCGTATTAACCATATGCATACAGTCGGTACTTTTCGGCATATACCAACGGCAAAGTTTCGAACCGGACCTAGCTCATTTTAAAGGCATTGACTCAAGCTATTCCCCACTTAAATATTTTTCTGGGATCCGGGCCCGTCTGGCCACCACAGAGGTTCAAAGTTGCCTATTTACGTATTTTCCATATCAACCACACATTCGGTACACCTCGACATATCCCTACGGCAAAGTTCCGAACCGGACCTAGCTCATTTCAAAGGTATTGATCCAAGCTATTTGCCAGTTAAATATTTTTCTGGGATCCGGGCCCGTCTGGCCACCACAGAGGTTCAAAGTTGCCCTTTGACGTATTTTCCATATCAACCACACATTCGGTACTCCTCGACATATCCCTACGGCAAAGTTCCGAACCGGACCTAGCTCATTTTAAAGGTATTGACCCAAGCTATTCCCCACTTAAATATTTTTCTGGGATCCGGGCCCGTCTGGCCACCACAGAGGTTCAAAGGTGCCCCTTAACGTAATTTTCCGTATTAACCATATGCATACATTCGGTACTTTTCGGCATATACCAACGGCAAAGTTCCGAACCGGACCTAGCTCATTTTAAAGGTATTGACTCAAGCTATTCCCCACTTAAATATTTTTCTGGGATCCGGGCCCGTCTGGCCACCACAGAGGTTCAAAGTTGCCCATTGACGTAATTTCCATATCAACCACACATACGGTACTCCTCGACATATCCCTACGGCAAAGTTCCGAACCGGACCTAGAACATTTTAAAGGTATTGACCCAAGCTATTCCCCATTTAAATATTTTTCTGGGATCCGGGCCCGTCTGGCCACCACAGAGGTTCAAAGGTGCCCCTTAACGTAATTTTCCGTATTAACCATATGCATACATTCGGTACTTTTCGGCATATACCAACGGCAAAGTTCCGAACCGGACCTAGCTCATTTTAAAGGTATTGACCCAAGCTATTCCCCACTTAAATATTTTTATGGGATCCGGGCCCGTCTGGCCACCACAGAGGTTCAAAGTTGCCAATTTACGTATTTTCCATATCAACCACACATTCGGTACTCCTCGACATATCCCTACGGCAAAGTTCCGAACCGGACCTAGCTCATTTCAAACGTATTGATCCAATTCAAGCTATTCCCAACTTAAATATTTTTCTGGGATCCGGGCCCGTCTGGCCACCACAGAGGTTCAAAGTTGCCAATTTACGTATTTTCCATATGAACCACACATTCGGTACTCCTCGACATATCCCTACGGCAAAGTTCCGAACCGGACCTAGCTCATTTCAAAGGTATTGACCCAAGCTATTTGCCAGTTTAATATTTTTCTGGGATCCGGGCCCGTCTGGCCACCACAGAGGTTCAAAGTTGCCCTTTGACGTATTTTCCATATCAACCACACATTCGGTACTCCTCGACATATCCCTACGGCAAAGTTCCGAACCGGACCTAGAACATTTTAAAGGTATTGACCCAAGCTATTCCCCACTTAAATATTTTTCTGGATCCGGGCCCGTCTGGCCACCACAGAGGTTCAAAGGTGCCCCTTAACGTAATTTTCCGTATTAACCATATGCATACAGTCGGTACTTTTCGGCATATACCAACGGCAAAGTTTCGAACCGGACCTAGCTCATTTTAAAGGCATTGACTCAAGCTATTCCCCACTTAAATATTTTTCTGGGATCCGGGCCCGTCTGGCCACCACAGAGGTTCAAAGTTGCCAATTTACGTATTTTCCATATCAACCACACATTCGGTACACCTCGACATATCCCTACGGCAAAGTTCCGAACCGGACCTAGCTCATTTCAAAGGTATTGATCCAAGCTATTCCCCACTTAAATATTTTTCTGGGATCCGGGCCCGTCTGGCCACCACAGAGGTCCAAAGTCGTCTTAGGGTGGTCACCGTCATTTAAGCAGTCTCTGGTAGGTGTTCACTATTATTTTCTTTTTTTTTTGGGCTTTCCATAAGTATTTCTATGAACAGTTGTATATGTTTCTGGAGTAATTGGATTTTGTTTCATATTTTATGTATTAAATTACATCCTTGGTGAATCCTCTGTAATGTTTTATTGATAAAAATCTATATAACATAAAAACAAATATACAACTTGTATCAGGGTTTATATTCGAGGACAACGAAAATTTATGACAGCTTGAAGGGGTCATAGAATAGTATCTTTTCCCTCAGGCTTTATGGTGATTTTCAACTAAATTTAAATATTGAACCGACGGCTAGCAGTCGGTTGGATATTGAATATCAATTATCGAATGTCAAATAAAGGACAGATCGCTTACATACATATTTAAAACGGAATGAAATGCTTTAGAAATTAGCAGAAATCGTGAAATTGTCGATTTCCGCTGTTAGATTGCATTTAACTGAGATTTAGCGATTTTTGGAACGTTTGAGCCTCACGCAGTTTTTTGGTTTTTAGACATATCGTCAAAATTGGCTGCTGGAAAAAAGTGGCTGCTATCTTAATTGGCCGATAAAAGTGGCTGCCAGCTTGAGTCTGGTGCTTAAATATTATAATAACAGTATGTGGCACTGTAGTAGTAAGACATTGAAAAGTCAGGAAACTTCGATAGATGACAACCAAGAAACAGCAAGCCCCGATTTGGCATCATCAGCTGATGAAAATGACCGACCATTAATTTCTATTATAAAGGCAAAATTAAAAAGTAACTTGCAGGCGCTTAACCACGACTCAGATGAATCCGACAGCGAAGAAGAAGAAATATGGGACAGTGTAACGATCGCAGACATTGATTCTGATTTCAACACAGGAGACGATGCACGTCAATTTCAGACTATAATCGGTGATCATGACAGTAGCCTCTCAAATATGCCTTCCCTTTTAATGTCCTTATTGATTTTTGTTTGTACATGGCAGGCCTGTCACATTATTCCAGATATAGCAATCCAGCGTTTGCTCTCATTTTTAAGCGATTTTTTCAATGCTTTGTCTGCAGAAAATGTTGCAATTGCAACAATATCAGCTGCTTTTCCTGCTTCTGTATACAAATTATATAGAGATATCGGTTTCAAGAAAGATAATTTTACTAAATATGTCATATGCAAGAAGTGTTACAAATTATATGATTACGAAGACTGTATGCACATTATCGAGGGTCAACAAGTCTCAAAACCCTGTCAGAATATTCGCTTCCCAAATCATCCACAGATCGGAAGGAGAAAAGTATGTGGAGAACTTCTTTTGAAAGTTGTTCAGCTGCAAAGGAACAGAAAGCTGTATCCTTATAAAACATTTTGTTATAAGTCTTTGGAATCTTCAGTGTCAAGTCTTGTCCACCTTCCTGAATTTGAAAAGAACTGTGAAAAATGGAGATCAAGACGACAAGAAGAAGGTTTTTTTGCAGATGTTTACGATGGACGAATTTGGAAAGAATTCCAAGGTACAGAGAAAAACAACTTTTTGTGTAGCGAGAGACATTATGGATTAATGATAAACTTGGACTGGTTCCAGCCATATGAGCATGTTCAGTATTCTGTAGGTGTTATGTACGCTGTAATTTTAAATTTACCAAGAAACGAACGTTTTAAGTTAAAAAATGTCGTTCTCATCGGTATAATACCGGATATGGGAAAAGAACCAAGTCTACAAACATTCCTTGACCCACTTATAGATGAACTCAAAAGTGTATGGACACACGGTTTTTCGTCGAATTCTTTTCAAAGTAAAAAGGATAAACAGAATTTCAAGTTAGCATTGATGTGTGTCGGCTGCGATATTCCTGCAACAAGGAAATTATGTGGATTTTTAGGCCATGGCGCTACCTTAGGATGCTCCAAATGCATGAAAACATTTCCTGGTGATATCGGTAGGAAAATATATGGTGGTTTTGACGTTGAAAATTGGATACCCCGGGATTTAATTCATCAGCGACAGTTGGTTCATCTCATAAGACATGCAAAAACACAAACAGAAAAAGACAGTCTAGAAAGCAAATACGGTCTCAGATGTTCTCCCCTTTGGGATCTGGAGTACTTTGATCCAATCAGGATGTCAATTATAGACCCGATGCATAATCTTTACCAGGGAACAGCGAAGAAATTAATTAAAATTTGGTTGGAATTGAAAATTTTGCTACCAGAAGAATTGAAAACGGTACAGGAAAGGGTAGACTCTGTAAATGCTGCTAGCAACATCGGTGCTATACCAAGAAAAATATCCTCCTCTTTCGGTGGATTTACTGCAGAGCAATGGAAGAATTGGACAAATGTTTTTTCCATATTTTCACTAAAGGATGTCTTACCTAATATAGATTTGGATATTTGGCGGAAATTCGTACTTGCAAGTCATACAATCGCTTCTAAGTATGTTACAGAGGCAGATATAAGGCAATATGAGGATAGCATCCTACAGTTTTGCAAAGACTTTGAAGCTAAGTATGGCAAGGATCGAGTTACACCGAACATGCATTTGCACTATCATTTGAGCGATTGTATAAGAGATTATGGGCCAGTTTATTCGTTTTGGCTTTTTAGCTTCGAACGATATAATGGTCACCTTGGTTCACTGCCGAAAAACAATCGATCGGTAGAATTGCAGATGATGCGACGTTTTACTCGAGATTCCTTTGTAAAATCTGTAAAACTACCAGAAAAATACGAAATCACTCTAATAAAACACTTTCAACAGATGGATACCCTTGGAGCAGTAGCAGCCATAGCTGATGAAGAGGTTAGACATCTTCTCTACTTTGCAAAACGAAGTGCCCCAATTTTAAACCAGGACTGGTCACACATTGGTGCATATCAATACTCAAAGGCATCACGACACTGTCTTACATATGACGAACACCGTATTATTTCTCGTACTTACAGTGTCATGTATCCAGATTTGTCGGAAGCTGTAATTCCAGAATCTTGTAGAAAATGCACAGCAGTTAGTTTAGGCAATGAGGTATATGGTTCATGGGACTCTAGACACAAGCGTTCATCATTTGTAATGGCTTATTGGCATACAAAAGACGGGGAAATAATTACTGAGACCGGCACTGGGGATCTTACACCCGGCATTATCCAGACTTATTACTTACATAACCTGTTGGTCAGAGGTGATAACAACATGCACTTATTTGCGAGGGTAAAGTGGTTACGTGCTCTACCAGCTAGATACAGGTATCACTGTGGGAGACCAGTAGAAGTGCGGAGCCAAGAAATGTTTGAACCTTTTGGGCCATCTGCATTTATACCTGTTGCACGAATTTATTGTAAATTTGTACGAGCGGATGGTGAGCTTTCAGGAAGGAAAGTTTCCTTTATTTGTCCATTAAATACTGGAACGAATATATAAACATTATTTCACTATTGATTATTAAAATGTATACAATTTAATGCACATATTATATGATATTGATTTGAGTTTTTTGAAACAAATATTGATTCTTGATTTTTTTTGTCGTTGGGGCCGTCATTTTTAAACAAAGTACGTACGTTCCAACTATAAAGTTCACTTTAATCACTTGTGGTAGTAAAAGTCAATTTGAATGTTAAGTTATTGCATTCAAGCCACGTTTTCAATTGCAGATATTTCTGTTTTTATGGTTTCACAAAGATAAAAGATTTAAATAGCAAGTTTTATTTCGATTGGGGGGGGGGGGGGGGGTCTCTCTGGCAAATCCAGTGCAACACAATTGCCAAGGGAAGATAAACTTCTTTCGATACCTTGCGTATGTACATATGTACATGTATCATTTATCTTCATATTAACCATTTGGAAACTATTTTCTTTTAAATGTATAGTACTTGGATCGTTTTATATAAAATATTGCAGAAGAATCGTGGTCTTTATAAAATCTTTGTAATAGACATACAGACTTATTTTTACAAATGCATAATTTCATTGAATTCTCAAATTTTCTTAATCACAAACAAACTTACATTTATATACACAATGCATACACATTTATTTTCTCTTTGACTTCTTTCAACTTCTAAGAAATGATTACTTTAAAACTATAGCATTTCGAGCTCATATTTTGTTTTAATTCGGCTGTTCATGAACATTTTATTGTTTTCATCAGTTAATGTTAGTCTTTTATACTTTCAGAATGAACTTTTCTCTTGTTAAAAGTTTGTTCCCTGTATTTTATTTATAGATATAGGAAGATGTGGTGTGAGTGCCAATGAGACAAATCTCCATCTAAATAACATTTTATAAAAGTAAACCATTATAGATAGGTCAATGTACGGCCTTCAACACGGAGCCTTGGCTTTATATCTGTTTTATTTTGTGTAACATATATTTTCTGCGTATGAATTCTATGAACATGCACCAATTTTATGCTGAGCCATTTAGATTAACTATTAAGTAAGCATTGCAATTGTAATAAAAAAAATTGGATATTATTATAATTGTTTTATATTAAAACAATATATGGTTAATTGTGTAATATTTGTGTGTGCTTTGTATTATGAAAAGACTTTATAATATTCGAACGAGGAAATATAAACCTAAACGACCTATCTGAAATCTCGTATTTCCAAAAAATCAATTCCAACTGATCATTTCAGCTTATCAGGTCAATTTATTATTTTAACAAAGAGATGACCGGATATCGTTGCCTTTACCAATTATCACACTCAATTTTCTATGATTTTAACAAATATTTTATACTGAAGCGTTGATAATGTGCACAATATGTGGTGTCTTTATTGTAAAAGTAAAAGGTCATTGGATCAAAATCAAAACAAATATACAACAAAACAAACGATTTACGTCTTCGGTAGACAAATCTTTAAACTATACTGAATTAAAGAAGTTATTTTCTTTAAAAAAAAGAAAAAAAGAATAAAACAACACGTGAACCTGATGCCTCTTTGCAAATTCAGTAATTTAATCTTTATTGCAAAATTACACCAACATGACCCATAAGGGTCAAGCAATACACACAAACAATGATTCAATTAGATGAAATACAATGCAATGATATGCAATACAATATAACATATTCTAAGAAAGAGTTCAATTTACAAATATATAGCACACACAAAAATTATGTGAAATTAAACATTTTTTATATGAAATGTAGTAAACTGATATGAATTATATATAAATACAATTGGCTTAGATGCTGAGAGGACAAACGCGTATTGCCAACCCAGGAAAAGTAAATTATCGTCCCCTTAACGCGGTCAGTTTGAAAACAGTTTAACTTATTTCTTTTTCCTTAATCCATTAAACAGAAACAAAGTAGTTGTTATACAAACTAGTCTAAGGGAAGCAGGCATCATCCATTGTTGTGTACCCTATAAATAACATGTCACGGGTATGATTGCAAATGAGACAACTGTCCTCCCAAACAAAAATCAAATAACTTATAATTATGTAAACAACTATATGAGATACCATATGGCCTTTAACAATAAGCAAAATGCACACCGTAAGATTATATACATCATAAGTGTTAAACAATTCAATGAGAAAGTGAGCGTTCCGATTTATGGAAACGTAGGAAATGATAAACTATTATGACAGAAAGCGTTCAAAGCTAGCCAATAAATTATAAATGGCTGACATAGGATATAGAGATGTTTTGAAAGTTGGATTTACTGTGTTTGCAAGCTTTAACCCCGCTGCATTTTTGCGCCTGTCCCAAGTCAGGAGCCTCTGGTCTTTGTTAGTCTTATATTATTTTAATTTTAGTTTCTTGTGTACAATTTGGAAATTAGTATGGCGTTCATTATCACTGAACTAGTATATATTTGTTTAGGGGCCAGCTGAAGGACGCCTCCGGGTGCGGGAATTTCTATGGTCGGGTTGTTGTCTCTTTGATACATTCCCCATTTCCATTCTCAATTTTATTTAAATCCCTTCAAGAGAGTTGCTGTATTTATACCACATGTCTAGTTAGACAGTCTGCATGTTAAAGATTTCTGAAATAAAAACTATAAAATGTGTAAAGAAACAGCAAACATGATGCTACATGTATCATGGCAAAACTTGGACTTTTTCACCATATTTTATTTTCTATTCCGTTGTGTCATTACAATTTTGAAACTCCTGGTTCTCATTGAAAAGGGTAGGGTTTGTGATATACACAGTGACAAACGACAACCACTGATAGAAAAGATACTGACTTTAGACAGGAACGTACACAATTTAACGGAATACCTAGTATATATGTGTTTGCTGGAACCAATCCCATCTCCTTATTGTTCGCCATAGGACATGCATTTGTGATAATCATATATGGGCGGTATGATATAACTTTTATATTTTGTGAACGGGATGACAATTGGAATTTATTTTTGAAAACTTCGGAATTTAGTACATATACATGTATAAAAAAAGTTCTTATTAGTAATCGTGTCAATAAAATAAGTTTTATATATATTTTGGTGGGAAGGTTGGCAGTCAACACTGTTCTTTTTAATTCTTAAATGTATCCCACTACGCGACATACGTTGTGGTGGACATTAAACTTTTGGGCGTCCGAATGTGTCCGTGTTTCTGTCATTCTATCTGGTTAGTTAGCCCTCTCATGTACAATTCTTGCCAATTGTGTATCAAACTTATATCAGAGATAAATCGTCAGTAATGGTTCGGACGGTAAAAGAAAAGTGACCAGTATTGAATTTCAAACTAGTACTAGACATTGCTCATATAAACGATATACTTTTAATAAATATCTGTCAAAAATTGTCGACATGAGAGCGCTTTGGTCCTCAATGCTCTTCAACTTCGTAATTTATTTGGTCTTTTGACTCTTTTGGAATCGAGCGTCACTGGTGACTATTTTGTAGACGAAACGCGCGTCTGGCGTAAATACAAAATATGAATTGTTTTACATTTGTCATTTTGGGTTTTTATAGCTGACTATAAAAAGTTTTGCTCATTGTTTATTGTAATAGAAATTATTAGTTGGTCTTAAACGGCCGCATCTTATACTTTATTATGAAAATGAGAAAGGTGATTATGTATTGTTTCGTTTTTGCTTTTCGAAACATATTTTACAAGCTATCCTTTCATCTGATATTTTTTTGCAAACTCAAGCTTCAAAAAAGGGTCAGCGATCAATACTTTTTTTTATAGTGTTTGAAATTATAAAATTTGGTAAAGTATGGAAAACTCTTACACAGACCAATACCTTCCTCACAGATTACCAGCAGGTTATTTCTGATTAAGTGTCTGATGTTAATATTTATTTTGTTGCGGTTAAAACCACATTATATTCCGCATTATTTTGAAATTTGCACCCAATTGACCTCACAAATAGACTGTAGGAATTCCCAAGTGTCTATAAACTTTGTTTTAAGAGGCAATGACAATGTAGCGCATATTAAATCATTATTATAGGTATAGGTCTCCATTTTGGTATAAAAATGTCTGGAAATATACATGGGTATATATCATGTTAACACAAAAAAGAATGTATCTATATACATGTATGTTTCTGTACGGCTTCGTTATTGCTTGGTTATCCATCCGTAACATACCACATCGTCATAGTTGTATGCATATTTGTGTAAACTATGTTTGTATTTTAACCCGTCTGGGTAATGCGCCCTCATAACTAGACCTTACGGAAACGCGAACTATGTTGTACAAACGCGTAATATGAGTTGCGAAAGAGTCAGGAGCAAATACAACCGGAATACAAAAAAATCCCGTTTACTTCGTGAATATTCAAAAATTTGCGCTTAAAACAGCTCTCACTTTTTTTATTGTGTCCTTTTATACTAGTGTGCGGCAAATTTTGTTAAATTTATAAAGAATTATCCATCCATTCTTAAACTTGTATTAAATATGAAGAGGAAGACAGATTTCATATGTATTTTTAGGCAGTTAAGCTGCCTTATGCGAGCACTCTGGATTTGTGTGCTACCCAATAAAATGCTGAAATACGTGCCATTGTTATAATCTAGCTGGCTACTATATTATTTGTAACTTATTGGACAGTTTTTTTATACTTTTTATTCTGAATTACAAAAAATATGACCAGAAAAACCTTAAATGATCGTCGATTTTCCCAAAAGTTTTGAAGTTGCACATAGGAAGTAGAGCACATTAGGAATCCTTATGTAGTTTATTATCCTCTGAGCTTTTGGCTAAGATGTCAAAGAACAAATGTATGAAATATCTAATCGCCGAAAATCTCTAAAGACAAGTAGTTAAGATTTCCCGAATTGCAAAAGTCGTAGGAATATTGTTTGTCGACAAAACGTAGTCAACTACGTATATAAGTTCAACTGTTGGCGGCAATTTTGAATTTAAAAGAAGACGAAATTTTCGTATCTTTTCAATTTGGACGCAGGGGTTTAAATTAGCGGTGGTCCAAGGTCTGTGACCTTCCACTTTTGCAGTCGGACTTTCTACTTTGTTACTAGCTACGCACGACATGCCCGACGGACCTTGAAATAATATAAAAAAATACTGAACTTTGCAAACATTTTTACCAAAGTTTCCTAATAAACGATCTCAAACTTATATTCATCATTACTATTCATGACAGCCATGTTCAATTTGTTCTACCGCTAGCTTTATACATAAAATCGCCGATAAATAATGTGTAAATCCGAGTAAAATCGTATCTCACTATCTGTCAAAAACAACATTGAAACCAAAATGGCTGCCACGAGATTACAATATCGGATCCGATTCCGGAAGCGGATGAGGGTAATCCCGGATTTGGCTACTAAAAAAATCCAGACAGGTTACAAAATACATCTATGCATCTATGCATGTTAATAAATATAAACACTAGAATTAAAAACTAAAAGACTTATATGAAAAAGAAAGAAAAAGCAGAAAATATTTTGTACACCAATTTTAATGTGAAAATCAAATACATTGTGACAGCTGGGAACAGTTTATCTAACAATATATATGTTCCTGGTAACAGTATAATTTTTTTTCATCAGTGATAAATGTTGGTAATGCATGTTAAATGCTTTTCAAGTTGAACATATTACTGCAATTTCAAGGGGTATTTTTTCCTTCTCAATTTTGATAGGTCAGTTAAAATAGCTTGAAGTTTCTTATATAAAAAAAAAAGATGTGGTATGATTGCCAATGAGACAACTATCCACAAGAGACAAAAATGACCAAAACTTGGTAAAGGACAAGATCCCCACCCCTAAACCATATATCTATATTCATGTATGGGACAATATAACAAATCATATGAAATATAGGTGGAGTTCGTGGGGCCACTCTGTTTGAGAATATATAATGGTCGAGATCCACAATCTTAAACAATATATATATTTATGTATGGGACAATATTACAAATCAAATGAATTATAAGGGGGTCCCTATGGTCACTGTACCCCCTCCTGTTTGAGAACTTGGAAACATTCGAGATCATCACCCCTTTACCATATATACTCATGTATAAGACTATATAACAAATCAAATGAAATATAGGGGAAGTCCCTGTTGTCACCCTACCCCTCATGTTGAAGAACTTTGAAACAGTTGGGATCCCCAACTCTAAATTAAATGAAATATAGGGGGAGTCCCTGCAGTCACCTGATTAAGAAATTGGAAAGAGTCGAGATCCCAACCTTTAAATTAAACCATATATATTCATGTATGAGCACTAATCAAATGAAATATAGGGAGGGTCCTTAAGGTCACCCTACCCACTCCTGTTTGATAACTTAGAAACATTCATTCATTCATATCTTTATTTCCTTTATCCCCACCCCTCAACCATATATATTCATGTATTGGACAATTTAACAAATCGAATGTAATATAGGGGAAGTCACTGGGGTCCCCCACCCCTCCTGTTGGAAAACTTGATAACGGCCGAGATCCCCACACATAAACCATATAATTATATTCATATATGGGACAATATAAAAAATCAAATGAAAAATAGGGATAGTCCCTAGGGTCACCCCACACCCTCTTGTGTGTGTTTTTAAAACTTGCAAAAGATTGAGATACCAACGCCTAAACCATATTCATTCCTGTTTGTCATTTCAGAAAAGATTGAATGACATACAAGGTCAATCTCATATGTGACACATATGCATATCACTTTGCTAGACCCTAACACCTGTCATTTTATTCCAAACTTAGACATCGTTGATTTGGGGTGAAGGTGGGAGTCGTTTACATTTACTATGGACAGGTCAGTCAGACCTCACCATTGATCCCTGTAGTAGTAAACATTTGTCTGATTTGTGTCTCATAACTTTTGTACTGTACAACACAAACTCAGTTTGCTTTCCAGGGAAGCAAGTCCATTCATACTTTTACAAGCTCGTACTAAAGTCATCTTGAACTACTAACAGTCAACTAATACGAACAATTACGATCAACTAGAAGAACTGCAATCATTGCAAATTTGTACCACTGCTGACTCATGAAAGACTCATGACCACGAATGGTCATGTGCGTTGCTATTGAAAACCTTAATAAAATATGAATTATTTGCCTTAATAATTAATTCATTAAATGAACATAAATGTACAATTATATATGAATGTTTAATGTTTGTTCTTTTAAATCTTTAAAAAATGTTGAAGCAACATTGCCACAGTTTTCGTAATTATGTTTGCCTTGGTTTTTGGTTAACTGCCTACAGTGCTTACAGCGCTTTGATTTAAGCTTTACCAATGCAATGTTAGGGGAGATAACTTAATTTAAAAACAAATATTTTCCTCTGAAACAGATATTGTTGACAAAAAGAGTGTATCCCATTATAAATATTACTAAAGTAAAACGATATTTACGAAATACCTGAGACAGTACACTGTTGAGGGAAAAATAGTATATATATGATTATTATAAATATTATCAATTGTAATTAAAATGTCATAAATGTCAAAATATATTTAGTTTATTATAAGGGGGATAATCAAAACTGCTTGTTTTAAAAAAAAAAAAATTCTATTTGTGTATTATATTGTATTCAATAAATTTATTTGTTGAAACTTATCAGAACTGAATAATTTCTAAAAAAACAAAAAAAAACACGATAAAAACAAACGATGAAATTAAGCAATTATTTAAGCTCTTGTCATTTGCTGTGTCAGTTTTGTATTTTCTGTTATTGAGAAAAATAACCAGAAATATCTATGGAAATCCGAGAACGACCTTTATCTTAGTTTAACTATACCCCTCATTGGTTGTCATTGTGAAAAGTTTTGGGATATTCAAAATTTGAATATTTCCTTACGTAAGTTGTTGATATATTTGCAACGAAACTTTCTAATTTTTTTTCAGTTTGGACAATTTTAATAAGCCAGATTGTAATGTTGTCTTTTTCTTCTTCTTAATAACGCTCGGTTTTACTTTGTACAACATGTATTCTTCAGTATTGAAGCCTTGTTGACACAAAGAAGAAGAAGGAGAAGTAGTCCTGTGTAATAAAACAAGATATAAACACGTTACGAAAACTGGCATTAAATTTCAAATTTATTGAAAAAAATACATTCGTATAATCTTGTTACTTAATCCAATTTAAATTCAATTAAATTGTCTTATATTAGTAATTTTGTTAAAATATAAACCTATCTGTAAACTAAAAGTTTAATGAGGATAAACTAGATTTAAATCTTTTAAATAACAAATTTAAATTGGCATTATTTTTCAAATAATTAACAAATTTAATAACCCGTATATCGGAATTAAACTCAAGTAAATTTGAAATTTAACAAAAGCATTAAATTTTCATAAACTACTTAAATAATTCTTCGTAAATCAGAAGTTAAATTTAAAACTAGAAATTTAATATGAGAATAAATTTTGTAAACGTATCATTTCATGCAGTGCTTAATATGTTCACTTTCTTATAAAGCGACTTGTTTGTTCATCTCAATACCATGAGGTGCGTTTAATTTACTGTTGATGTTTGTGAGTTCTTGTATGATCTTATGTTAACTTTCTCATATATCCACTTGTTAGTCCAAATGTCCCGCTCCTTCATCCATATCGAGCCCTATTAAAGGACCTACCTATTGTACGTATTGTTAGTTTGTTCTTGTCTTGAAAATGCATGAAATATTTGCCACTGGACATTAAGCTACCAACAATCAATTAATCTATAGGTAAAGAGCAATTATGCTATCATCATTGCTAAAATACATTTATCTGCGTATACAATGTACATCAGTACATGCTTGAATTTTATCTTTCTTTGTAATTTAAGGTTTTGTCAAGAATGCTAAACTTTTATCAATTTCCTGCAAAGCTTAAGTTTTATTTTTTGGAAGCTACAACTTTAGCGTTTGTTCTAACTTTAACCAGCTAAAGGTTAAAATCTCTACGTTACTATTTATTTCAAGCTTACATTTTATCTTATGATTCTTTTTATTATATTTCAGGATTGGTGGATTGTTTACACACAGCAGAATAACAATTATATGTGCATTTGGCATTATCTCTTGTCCTTGATATATTAGAGAAAAAAAATTTGTCTGCGCTTTTGTTCTTTTGTACATTTTTTGTATCAATGTTAAAAAAAAATTATCGTAGAATAAAGAAACAATTGGTAAGGTTTTAGATATTGTTAAATTTTATCATTTTGGGCTTAATTTCTTTCTTCAAATTCTTAAAAATCAAAATACTTTTGAAAAAATCAGACAGTCTCAAAATATCAAATCCACTTTAGAATATTCTTTTATAACAGCTTTCAGTGAAAGTTGTAGTTATAAACATTCGTGTAGTGAGACTGCATCCCCAAATCACAATTTACCAATACATGCATCTAATATCAAAACACAATATCAAACAAAAACAGAGACCACACATGGTAAGGTATCTATACATCCCGCAACAACAAAAGAGACAACGAGATCTCAGAGTACTTGCAGTTACTGACAGCTTTCTCAAAGCCAATATATAACAAAAGAAATAATTTTATTTGAAGATCTTGATCATTTATAGTACAATTTACTGTTTTTGCTTTGGTCGACGTGTTGATGTCTCTTTGACACATTTCTATCCTCACTTTAACACGGTCACATCGTTTTAACGGCTACTAGAATACCACCTAAACGTTTGTCTACATATTTCAAAATCACTGTAATTGCCACCTGTCTTACGTGGTCAATTGGCATCCTTAATTTCAAACTAAATCGCCATGTCAACTTTCAATAAAAATCATTTTAACGTTTTAAACTACCAAAATAATCTTTAAAAAAAATATGTGTGTTCATTATCGGAGTCAAAATAGAAATCAAAACCCGTTTGCAGACCGTTTTGTACCCACATGAAACCGACGCTTTAACGTAACACAATTTATTTTTCAACAAATATAGAAATATTTCAAATGTTTGAATCAAATTTACAGAACCGAATTCTGCCATTTTGTGTTTCACTGCCGCAAGAACAATACTACTACACATTGTTTTAGAGGGGAAAAAAACCCACAAGGCGTTTAAAAAATAACCCTCCTTATTGCTGTTCCTTTATTATTTTCCATAGTGACTGCTTAATACAGGTTTGATCGTACTTGCATATACATGTATCTTGTATATCTGAAATCTAAAACAGTAGACATATACGTTAATTTGCAATCATAAAAATAAATAAATTAGAATATACATGCATGTATTCACTTCAAAAGATTAATAACACAAAGAACGTTTTATCTCATTATATACATAATTATAACTGATGTCCTTGCAATTCTTTTAATTCTTCTTTCATTTCATCCATTTTCCCCTTTTTTTAGCTTCTGTAATGCCTTATCTTGACTAGCATCAGTTTCATGTTGTGTTTCATTTCAGATATTTCATTTCTACAGACTGCAGTATTCTGCAATTTTGATTTCATGTCTTCAAACTTTTCATTAGTTTGCTCATGTATAGCATGTATATATTTCAATTAAATTTTATTTCCTTTTTCATTAATTCAATTTCATTTCTGTGTTCACCTTCCGCAATCACAAATTTGTCCTTCAGTTCTTCAATTTCATTTCTGAGTTTCCTTTCTTCGGTTACATAGAGTTACAGAGAGTTATACGTTGTATACATATAATGAACTTAGCAAAGCAACTACAGAAACTGACAAAATTACTATAAAGATCTCCATTACTGATATATTTAAAACATTGAATGTTTAACGTAACAACATTGACGGGCCACTGAGTGTTTTTTTAGTACGTTAAAGTTTAAATACCTTGCACATATGTACGATGGTATGGATAAAAAATAAAGTGTGTGTTATGATACCCGTATTATTGTCAATGTTGTGGATTAAAATGCACGAGAACAGTTTGTAATTATTTTGAAGTTTTAAGTGGTTGTTTGTTGACCTTTACTCTCATACATGTACAAATATATTTCGTTATAAAAAGAGCATACACAAGATTTTTTAATAACTCTTTTATAATGTAGAATACAGTTAACAACTTATCTAAGAAAACATACCTTTAAAAGTATTATTCATATCTAAATTACAGTGAACTCTTGCCATAATGAATTCAGTTATAAAATCATGTCCAGTCTTGCGCGTTCTGTAGTTAAGTGATTGCAGCATAATACTTTTCTCGAAGTAACGGCATGGTATATGCTTTCGTTTTCTTTTACATATGGTATGTTATATCAATTTCTGTAAAGGCTGATATTACAAACAAAAGGTAAGAAAGTTGTTATATTGCATCTATACCTAGCAATTATATTTGAATTTGAAAGAGGAATTACATGTGGAAAAATATCATAACAAATTGACATAGCGATGTAATTATTTTGATAAGAATAGGGTTAAAGTTGGTATTACTTCCCATAAATTCAACACCATCAATCATAAAATACAGTGGTTCTTTTAAACAACGATCATTTCATTCTAATAAATGTAACAAATGCAGATCAACGTAAACATGTAACAACCAGTACTGTTCCAGAAACCGTTCAGTTTTACAATTTGTATGACTAGTATCAGTATAGAAATGATACAAGGCGTTTATCAATTTAGGGATATATATGTTTGATGCATTGTTATCTTGTGTAAACAGGATGAGCATATACATGTACTTACCCTTCTGGTAGAGAATTACATCCGATTTTAGTGAGTATATGTTGCTAAAGGTCAAATTTGGTTACCTTGCTTGCTTGCTGAACCGTGAAGTCGTTGTTAGGTTAGGTAAGAGTAGACTTGTCCGACAGATAACCAATCTAGGCTACTTCGAAAAGAGGGAAGTACACTTTATCTAGTAATGACAATAAAGCAAGCTAACCAAAATTATTACGTTTAGCTACATACTCATTAAAATCGGCTGTAAAGCGTCCAAATGTATTGCACTAGAAGCATTCGACAATTAATGACTCTTCAGTGATACTCGAGACCAAATTATTTTAAAGCTTAAACCCTTACCAAAACTGAGCTATGCATTAAGGAGCCTAATTAAAACGTCGAAGTGCGAATAAAGTAGAAAACCCAATTAGTAAATTCAAAGCTAGAAACGGAATGAGAGTTATGCATGCGAAAGACACATTCTTAAAACTAAAAAAAATAATTTTAACTGTACTGGTTTAATAACATTAAATTTAATTAGAACAATACCCGCATGTTCGTAACAGTATCGTAGTACTGGCAACTGGGCTTGTGATACCGATGAGTACTTATAGCCCTCAAGCCGAACTGCTGCAAAAACCCCGGTTTTGTAGGGCTTGTTGTTGCTAATATTTTAGTTTTTATGTAGTCTTAATCGGATTTGAATTGTTTTTTTTGTGTTTTTTTTTTGCCATGGTGTTGTCAGTAAACTGTTACTGTCTCATTTGTATTCCCGCCATTTCTTGTTTTTTATAACAATAAGTTCCTATTCGTGTTGATTTTTTTGGGGTGTGTTTTTCAGTTTATTATAAGACCATAAACCGTTATAATCAATAGATTTAGGCATCACAGAAAAAAACTGTGGAAAACCTATCGAAGGGACATACTGACAACATGTAACTGATATGCAATATTGATGGAAAGACTGACCTTTGGGAGAAAAAAAGGATTTTGCGTTACGCAACGTTCATAACTTTTAACGGGAAATATTTTGCTTTATAAAAGACACTTCTTCGAGAGAATCAAAACTGTAAAAAAAGAAACTAATCACTGAGGTTCAAAGAAGCCTGAACCCTAATAAATATATATTTTTAATGATATAAAGCCATTATCTCACCCTATTGAACCGCCATAAGTTCATAAGTTCTCAAACTTCGTGAAATTAATTAATATTGCATTTCCTGGAAATTATGACGAATATTAAAATTCTCAATTCAAGAAAAGCGGGCGATGGCCATTCGTCCTTTCTCTGACTTTTCTCTGAAATATGATAACACCATGTTATTATATCATCATGATAATTAACGATACTATTTAAGAAGGTTGTCCCGCATTTACATTTGAAAACAATTTTCTTGATTTTTTTATTTTTTTCCCTTTTATGTGGAGACAATTTGGTTGATTATTTTGGGAATACTGAAGCATGACTGGAACGATCCCCATCTTCGACATTCAGTGCACCATCCCCCTTTAAAGAAAATATTTTGATCCTCCACTGCATAAACAATTAGTGTTAATTCATCAGGACTATTTATCCGGCCAAAACAATGCGCATGTCCCTTTACATGTATTTGTACGTGTACTATTATCTTCATCATAACCAGATCTGGAGCCAGAGGGTTGCAAATTATACATAAATATAGGTTCAAAATGCAAAGTTAAATTGTTTGGCCCTTTTAAGTTGTGTGGCCCTATTAAATTGTGAGGCCCTAATCTTATTATAATTACTGCTAGTTGAATTGGTTAGATTAAATTGGCACAGGCACATATAAATTTGACTTTCTAATAATTAAAATCTGATATTTAAAATGAGTATTCAGTAGCTTTAACACATGCTTCATTATAAATCAATTATGAAGGGTTATTTTCTGTTTTGAATTATTTAGGCCCAAATCTTTCTGGTTGAAAATGTGCCATTTAAACATTAAAATATCACCCAAAGTCTATTTATAAAAATGGCCTTAAAAAAAAAAAAAATTGATGGTAAAAAAAATTAAGTCATGATTGACTCATGGAATTTAAGGTACAGTATTTGCTCTAGTTTAAAAAAAGGTACAAAAAAGGGACGAAAGATAACAGAGGGACAGTCAAACTCATAAATCGAAAATAAACTGAAAACACCATGGCTAAAAATAAAAAGGACAAACAGCCAAATAATAGTAAACATGACACAACATATAAAACCAAAGAACAAACAACACGAACCCCACCAAAAACTAGGGATGATCTCAGGTGCTCCGAACGGGTAAGCAGATCCTGCTCCACATGTGACACCCGTCGTGTTGCATAAGAGATAACAAATCCGGTAACTAGTCTAATTTGGTAGGTCACATTTATGAAAGGGTAGGGGATTGTAGTTACGACGTAAGGAACATATCCGATTCAATTGTGAAACGGTTATTCCATAACTGTCAACCAACTCGTGATGGCGTCCGTAAAATTTACGAAGGGATTATTTCAACTTCACCATTTGGAACTCTTGATTTAATAGCTATCTTTTGAGCAACAACCCTTTATCGAGAAAATCATAATGGGAAATGTAAGCACGGGAATATCGTATCAATTGGGAGATATATACACACCGTATGCAGGTTCTGCTGGAATGTTGCTACTTACATGTTATGTCTGAATTTTCAAACACAATTATATAACTCCTCAACATAAAATTACCCTTATTTTTAATGAAAGGTGATAGATTTTTTAAATAATCCCCAAACAATTAAACAACACTATAAAAATATTAGTCGGAATCCGGAATGGATTCTTTTAATTTGCCTCTATAGTCTTGAAAAATGCACTACGTGAGGGGGTCGGGCTGACAACAGATTATATTTTATCCAAATCCTTCTTTTTCTCCCTAAATCGCACTTGTGCTGTCCCCTTTATTTCGCATTGACACTTTTTACAAACTACATACCATATCCCATACTTTATCCGGCCATTTCCAAAGATTAATTTTTGAAATATTATTAAATTTATTAAGTTAGACATGCTTTTGTAAAGGCCTTCTACCACTACTCTTGCTTCAATAATTATCCACCATTTAAACAGCTACATGTAGAGATAGTCACACTTGATAAAATTTTATTTCTCCGCTCTTTCTTAGATATTTCTTGTATTTATGTCCCAAATTCTGAAAGCTTGCAAATTTAACTAAATATTGATATCGCTGTTTTCAGTCATGGTCTCAACATCAGTGATCGGATAACAAACAACCCTGGTGCTGCTGAATATGATAGTTACATTACTTCCGCCCGCATATAAATTTCAATGGCAAGACAAATATTCCTAGCACTATTCGTCCGACTAGGCGGACAGATAGCCACTCCGTTAAATGAAATATTAAAGCGAATACATTAGAAACGTAATTTAGGCAAATAGAATGTGCGTGTATTTCGTATTACGTCTTACCCATAATACATGTGTTACATCTTATTTGGAAACATTATCAACACCTTTTGGAGAACAATTTTTTTTTATACTAAAACAAAACTTCCTGCGGAATTAAAGCGTTTTATTGTTTTTGTCTGGAATATCTTTGATTTTAGTTATTTACAAATGTCCTGAGTGTTCTTGCGTATGTTTATATTGTATTCCTGTCGCGTAGTGTTGTCATTTCAGTGATATTCTTT
Organism: Mytilus edulis; assembly: GCA_019925275.1. Classification (NCBI taxonomy): domain Eukaryota; kingdom Metazoa; phylum Mollusca; class Bivalvia; order Mytilida; family Mytilidae; genus Mytilus; species Mytilus edulis. Next base: position 73,196 of record JAHUZM010000143.1, read on the forward strand.
TAGCACCGCCATATAAGCGGGAGGTTTGGCTAGCCATAAACCAGGTTTAATCCACAATTAACAATGTCCTGTACCAAGTCAGGAATATGGAATTGTTATCAAATAGTCTGTTTTATGTATGTTAACCTTTGTTGTGTTATACTTCAGTGTTTCTGTTGTTTTCCTTTTATAGTTAATGTGTTTCTCTCGGTTTTAGTTTGTAACCCGATTTTTTCCCCTCAATCGATTTATGACTTTTTAACAGCGGTATACTACTGTTGCCTTTATTTATCAAAGTGTCAACAACAGTAATGCGTCACTCTAAAATATCAGTAACTAAGTGATAATGATTAACAAAAAAAAAACCATAAATACTAGTACTCTGTTGGATACGTTCAAACGGTCGTAACTACAATTCAATGTTTTTTTCGACATCACCGAATAAAATTTAGCAGTGATTATTTTTTATGGGTGTATTAGGTTTTAATGGCAAATCACTGATAGTGTGTGTAAATTAAGCACACGTTTTCTATGGATTATATTATAATTTATAAATGTATGTTTTTCAGACAAATTAAACTAACAAGTAGTAACACAATTTACTATATACTACTAACGATTAACGAGGCCGGGATAAGGTACCGGTATTTGATGTATCCACTAACAAATGTTAAAAACTATCAATAAAACATGATTCACCTTAAAAAAAAAAAAAAAAAAAAAAAAAAAAAAAAAAGCACACGTTTTCTAGCCAAGTTTCGGACTAATGCTGTTGAATTGTTTAACTCCATTTAGGGAGGAAAAAAGAGAACAAACACATGATGGCAATACAAAACACTAGTTCAAGGCTAAAGAAAACCAAACTAACATGTGCAGTTTCTTATCAGTGACAAATACTTCTTTTGTTTCTAAGAACTGGGAGAAGATATTAACTAACACGTACATTTTTTTTCAATATGTGAAAAAGCGACAAATATTTATCGAAAATATCCAGAAACAAAATGGAAAACAAAACAAATCTCATATTAAACATTAATAAGCAAAAAATCACAAACAAAACAGGGGATAAAATGTTATTTTATTTCAAATGTTAATTTGCATTATACAGTAATGGTAACACGTTGAGCTGCATTTGCTCATACAAGTAAAAACTAAACGTTAATCTTTATTCCCAAGACACTTACTACATTATGGACACAAATTACAAGTAACCGGACAAAATGTAGCTAAGTTTGTACTGCACGCATCAATATCGCATGTGAGACGTGGGTCATCAATACAAGGTTGTGTTGTAGTTGCCATTGTTGTTGTAGTCGTTGTTGTAGCTGTAGTTGTTGTAGCTGTGGTTGTTGTTGATGCTGAAAAGATACATATTTTAGATTACAAATATGCCTTAGACTTGCATGAATCCAATGTTCAGTTTTTGTCGTATGTTTGTGTGGTTCAAAATTGTTTCTCGTTTCTCATTTTTGGTATATTGATTAGACCGTTGGTTTTCCCGTTAGAATGGTTTACGCTTGTAGTTTTTTGGGGCCCTTCATAGTTTGCTGTTCGGTGTGAGCCAAAGCGCCGTATTGAAGACCATACCTTGACCTATAATAAATTATTTTTATAAATTGTGACTTGGATGGAGAGTTGTCTCATTAGCACTCATACCACATTTTCCCATATCTATCCAACATATTTAATGTCATTTTTTTCAAAACAGGGGTTTGCTTAAAATCTATCGAATCGATCCTTCGAAAAACTATCAGTAATTTTAAATTTGACTTTTGAGAAAACAAATTTTCTTTTTAATCATTAGGATGATACGCTTGCCATCTTGGACTACATATTGTCGTCCTTTAGTTGCTTTAGTTGCTTGAAGATAGGTGTGTCACTAACAATCATACCACATCTTATAATGATTGTTTTCTTATATCTACCTCCTCCTCCGCCTTCAACTCCACCGGACTGATTCAAGACAACTGAAAAAATAAATGACAATGGAGCATTCAATATCATATACTGAGGAAAACATTTTTTATATACTGAAGAAAATTATTATACTAGTATTATATACTGACGCAAAAACATGATAACGGTTGAAATGTTATCTGATATCGAAACTTAATATACATATCATAGTAAAACTAGCAATCACATGTTCTATTGCGGTACATCGATAAACTACTGATGCCTCAACTCATAGTATTCAATTTATAAAACATTTTCCTCGTTTTAAAAGGAATAAACTCAACACAGATACCAGGCTTTAATTTGTGTATGCCAGACGCAATATTCATCTACAAAAGTCTAATCAATGCCGCTCAATTAAAACAAAATCAAAAGCCCATCTCCTTTTCCATATGATTGAAGTATTTGATATTGAAGCGGGCAGTACAGACTTAGCTACATTTTGCCAGGTTACTTGTAATACATGTCCAGTATTTAGTAAGTGTCTTGGGAATAAAGATAAACGTATAGTTTACGATTATTTGAAAATAATTTATATATTTTTATTCAAGTGTCATTGATATTGATCCCGTGGCATAATACTTTAAGTGGATGAAGATTTTTTTAAATTGTTACAATGCAAACATCCTTTTTAGCTTTGTTCGCAAGGGAAAACAAAATATATAATTGTATTAATTCACCAACATTTTGTTCTAAATTTTTTACTGGCAGGTATATCTAAAATAGGCTGTTGACAATTGTACCTCCCTATAAGCATCTGTTAGTGGTATTACGTACATGGGGGACATATACTTGCCTTCCAGGGACCTTTATGTATATTTGCTTAATAGCAACAAAAACACATCTAGTTCCATAGAACGTTTATTTCAAAGAGACAGATGACATCAGATGACAAATATATATGCACCATCATCATACAAAGGTACCCAACTCTCACGACTAAACTACAAAACATATACGACCATACAATACATATACATAACAGTGAATACACCGTCAATTGATAGCAAATGTTAACTGTGAACACACAAGTATTGTCAAAGTACGATCAACTGTTTAAATCATAAATGACACTTTTATGTAAGCAACAAATATAAGAATGTACCGTACACTGGAAAATTTTGCTGTCGAAATATTTTGTAAACATTAAAATCATTTTTTAAATAGATTATTATTATTTTTTAGCAAATATCACATAAAATGAGTTGTAATCATCTCTATTGCAGTACATTTTAATATATTGCCGATCAAGTATTAACATTCTTGTCGTTATGCCTCTGGCAGTACATGTTAATAAGTTGAAGATAAAGGATTACCAGGAGTTTTGAAATTCTAATTACCAATACCAGCTGCTAATCCGCAATTTTAGTCTGGCATAATAATGAGTTTTGTAAATTAGGGGGATTCTTAATAAACATCTATATTGTGTTTTCTAAACAATTTCAGAAAATTGACAATTTCGTTTAAATTATTTAGTGTTGTCGTCAATTTATTGCAGGCATTTTTTGCAGATTTTGCTATATATATAGAATTGTAGGAAAAACACGGAAGATAAAATAACATGAAATATTTTCCCCAACAATTATATTAGTGTTTGCTTTATTTTCGTGTGTTTAATTTTGGCACTTTCATTGGAAGCACCAAATAAACCGAAAAAAAAATCAACCTGAATAACCCAATTTACGGTAGTCTATATTCAAGTATACAATTTGATATTATTTGAATTGAAGATGAACACATGCAAAACATGGCTCTCGCAAGAATTTAGCACACAGTTATCTTGAATGGTTCCCCTGCTTACTACTGTAATGTAATTTCAATATGAATGAGGCCTTTCGATATTTGAATCACAAGATGTTGAATTGCACTTCAAGTACATTTTGAAATTAAAAGTATTGTTATATAAAACTGGAAAGATGATGTATTACATTACGTTGCTTTAAGACTTTATATTTGTAAACACTCACCTCGAGACGCTTGGAATAATATAACTGGAAATAAAAAAAGAAACATTGATTATTAGACCTGCAGAAAAAATAGCAAAATGACATTTATTTAACAACAGGACTGGTAAAAAAAGTGTTTACATCCTTTAATTAGGACTGGGACAATTTCTATCTTATCTTGTTCATTTGAGAAAAAAAAATATTTCAGAATTTCCACCTACATTTAACAGCTAATGTATTTTTAGACTATTTTACTTTATCAAAAAGTATTAAAAATGAAAATTTTTTGAAAGTGTAAAAAGCTTTTAAAATTTCGCGACTTGTAAATTGTATATACTCGTGTGTTTATTCTAACTTCGAGACCTAATTCGAGGTTGTTTTAACCATATCTTGATACTGTATGCTCGTTAAACATCGACGACAAATATTTGTTTATTTTGGTTCAACTTTTTTTTGGATATTTTATTGATGAAATCTTACTATAAATCAGTAAGTCATGATTTTATAATATTTGTTTGAAAATTTATTATCATAAAAACAGAAATGATGCAACATAATTATGGTCAACATCAATAAGGTCACAATATCATATCTCAAGTCCAGAATCTACGTACATGTAACGTAACAAATATATACAACATTATAGTTGCTGAAATGAGACAAACTGTTTGAAAGACATCGTGTGAGTAAGATTTCAATAAGGAAGTTCGATGCCCAGTTTCAAAATAAATAGCTTTCCATAAGACTAGTATATATTGACAGGGGATTAATTGAGGAATCAAAAAAGCAACAAAAAAAATAGGGGTCAATGTGCTTGTTTTTTTAGATATTAGCCATTGGAATTTTGGCGTTTAAACATTCTCTCTTAATTTTTCATAGCTTTATCATTGACAAGTTAAAGTTTTCAAAAACTATTAAACAATAAATAGGATTTTATAACACTTTTACATATGGCTCATAATTATACATGTACAAGATTTATAAAAGGAAAAATAGGGGTCCATGGGCATAATTTTTTAAGGCATTCTGATGGCTAAAACAAGAGGATTTCGAAAATCTGACAAAAATTCATAAACATATCTCTGCAGGTACCATATATTATATATATATATATATAATGTAATACGTCAGACGCGCGCTGCGTCCACATAAGACTCATCAGTGACCCTCAGATCAAAATAAATATAAAGCCAAACAGGTACACTGTTAAAGAGCATTACGGACCCATAATTCCTAAAAGTTGTTATAAATACGGCTTAGATAATCTATGCCTGGGTTAAGAAAATCGTATTATAACATATCTGTATACAATATAAATTATATAATAGATATAGGAGGATGTGGTATGAGTGCCAATGAGACAACTCTCCATCAAAATAATAATTGATTAAAGTAAACCATTATAGGTGAATGTACGGCCTTCAACACGGAGCCGTGGCTCATAACGAAAAACAAGCTATCAAGGGACCTAAAAATACTAGTATAAAACCATTCAAACGGGAAAACCAACGGTCTAATCTATATAAAGTAGAGGCTCTAAAGAGCCTGTGTCGCTCACCTTGGTCTATGTGAATATTAAACAATGGACACAGATGGATTCATGACAAAATTGTGTTTTGGTGATGGTGATGTGTTTTAAGATCTTACTTTACTTAACATTCTTGCTGCTTACAATTATCTCTATCTATAACAATACTTTCTGTGGAAAATGTTATTAAAAATCTTCAAATTTTAAGAAAATTGTTAAAAATTGACTATGAAGGGCAATAACTCCTTAGGGGGTCAATTGACTATCTTGGTCATACTGACTTATTTTTAGTTCTTACTTTGCTGTACATTATTGCTGTTTGCAGTTTATCTCTATCTATAATAATATTCAAGATAATAACAGAAAAACAGCAAAATTTCCTCAAAATTACCAATTCAGGGGCAGCAACCTAACAACCGATTATCCGATTCATCTGAAAATTCCAGGGCAGATAGATCGTGACCTGATCAACAATTTTACTTCCTGTCAGATTTGCTCTTAATGCTTTGGGTTTTGAGTTATAAGCCAAAAACTGCATTTTACCCCTATGTTCTATTTTTAGCCATGGCGGCCATCTTGGTTGGTTGGCCGGGTCACCGGACACATTTTTTAAACAAGATACCCCAATGATGATTATGGCCAAGTTTGGTTAAATTTGGCCCAGTAGTTTCAGAGGAGAAGATTTTTGTAAAAGTTAACGCAGGACGACGACGGACGCCGGACGCCAAGTGCTGAGAAAAGCTCACTTGGCCCTTTGGCCCAGGTGAGCTAAAAAACGAGAAACGAGAAATACGTATGAATTACATAAACAAACGACAACTACTGTACATCAGATTCCTGACAGGTGCAAACATTTGCAGCGGGATTAAACGTTTTAATTGTACCAAACCTTCCCCTTTTCTGAAACAATAGCATAACATCACAACATAGAAAAACACACGTTAAAACATCAATTGGAAGGCTTAACTCAATCAAAAAATGTAAATCAACACACTATGAAGGATTAAATTTAATCTGCGATACCTGAATGCAAATACATAGTTAATAAAAATTATTAGGGACAATGTGTACTAAAAATATATAATTGAAGTTTATGTTTACATATAAAAAAAAAACATGTACAGATCCTTTACTACTGTAATGATGAATCTTCATTTCACGAACATAGCATTGCATAGGTGATCTGGAAGAATAAACAGTTTGTTGTCCATGAAAGACACCAGTCAAGTGACAAGTGGGAATCAGCTTATGCGTCGAGGTTATTTTAAGATATTAATGTGTCCTAATTTTAAAATTTATGTCAAACTGCTGAATTTAAGGATAATTGTGCATAAATTAAAGATTAAGCCAACATCAATGAAGCAGCAACCCAAAACGGCAACAGCAAAGTACAATTTACAACGACGTTGCATTTATGTTATATGGCAAACCTGTTATATTATAAAGAATAATCAGTTTTTAATAAAATGTGAGCGAAAAAAAAGAAAAAGAAAAGAAAAAACCCGCAACGTAATATTTATGTTCAAATAATGATATTTTTTTTATTATTATAAATTTACATAATTTCTGAGAAATAAGACATTGCAAGGATGCTAATAATAATAACTAAAATAACTTACACAGTATTGCCAATATCTCTACAAAATTGATGTATTTGTCTTGTTGTATTTGTTGCTTGAGTGGTCCTATATCACTAAATAATGGACTGGGCAGGACGGGGTACGGGTAATAAACCTTAGTATATCGCATGGGAAATCCACCAGCACCACCGCGACCGACACTTTCTATTGAATCTGCATTTGCAAAAACTGTTGCAACAACACTTGAAAGAACAAGTAGCAGTAGGTATTTCATGTTGTTAGTGAATCCCTGGTTAAATAACATTGCCAGACTTAGACATTGTCGGAATCGTGTCTGTATTCGGTTACCTACTGCAATAATCCATTTCAAAAGGCCATGCCTGTTTTTTTCTTTTTTTTTTGTTGTTTTTTATGTGTTTTTTTATTATTCATTTTGCGCGGTAAAACCCTAATTGCGTAGAAGTAAAAAAAAAAAACACACACATAAAATATTAATACACCACCATAAACTAATTATAAATAATCATGCATTTTAATTCAATTCTACACGGTATTTGTTCGTGAATTTTATTGAACAAACTACACACTTATATCATTCAAATTTGAATTAAACTATGATGTTAACATTTATATGAATTAACATCCTATATCCCTCAGCATCATTTTTGTCCCAATACAATTTTCACAAATTCTTGTTTTTTGGTTTTTTTTACCTTTATTTACCTACCTTCGAGTGAAAACAAAACAGAGAAAGCACAACTTTGGCCTTAAATTAGAAGTGTGAAATAATCAATACCATTTACCGTGTACCACTTCAGGACAACTAGTGTCTGGTGTTGTGTAATCGATGGTAACCGATATGTGTAAAGTTAACACGGGAACGTTGATTGCTAAATAATAATCAATAATACGAATATTCAACGTTACATTTATATTTTGCAATTACCAACAATTTCATTTTTAAATGAGATACTAAAGAATATTTGACCCATTGTTCAGGGAAGAGTATGTCCCTTAAATGAAAAGTGTGCACAATCATAACGACTTATGTAAAAATTACAAAACACAGTCTGCATGTTCACGGTATAAATCAAACTTTAGGGAAACAATTAAAATAAAATAATCATTTAAGACTTTTTTTCAAATATTGAATTTTGACTTCAACTTAAAAACATATTTTTCTCGCAAGATCCAATAATACGCAACATATTTACACACAGTGCATGATTTTAATCCTCTAATTAGTTATGTCAATCTTATGTTAAGGTACATGAAAAATAATCATCATTTACAATTATATCACAGGAATCAGTGGTGTTCATCTGCATTCTTTCATTCGATCCTTACCAAATAACTTTTGAAAAATTACAAAGTAAAAACTTTAACTCTCGAATTGACATATATTTTTTTCATAAAGATCAAAAGCCTTGTTTTTTATAACTCAGTGATATATACATGTATTGTATGACAAATGAACACATTTCATGCTCTTTTTGGTCAATTGACATAAGCAACATAACACAGCTTTAAATATTTACCGCTTTACATACTAAGTAATTATATATGAGTATTTAGGTATGTAATGCAGTATTTTCCGTTTTTGTTTGTATTCTTCGACGCGTGGTTTATCATTGGTTTTTTTTGGAAAATAGTTTTTAAAGATACCAGGCTTATACTTTGATACACCAGACGCACGTTTCGTCTAAATAAGACTCATCTTGTCAACTCCATTTCGTGATGTTGACGTTAAAACTAAAGTAGTGTCGATTTTATCAGATATTCTGCCAATATGCATATACCTAGAATCAAATTTATAACAATGTGGTTGACGGTAAAACGTTTGTTATTATTTGAACTGAAAAATTTCCCTATAACTTGTTGGTCATTGGCGATGATTTTATGCTCACTCATTCTATCAAAGCCCTACCAGTTGGGTTTTTAATAACCACTCGTTACACATTTCGATGCATAAAATTAAACTTTCTTTTCACAAAGCTTTAAAGAAATTTCTTTTTAATGATTTTTATACCATCACACACAACAGTTTCAATGCATAAGGGTTCCGTGGAACTCAAGTGTCTCGCCTACTTTTACTGTTAATCGCAGGCTCAACAAAAATGAGGGAAAAATATTCCACTCAATATTGTCTTTAGATTGTGATTTGCTTCTGTCCAAGTTTGGTTCAAATCCAGGATAGTTTATGAATCTAATAAATGTTTAAACAAGAATGTGGCCACAAGTACACGGATGCCCCATCCGCATTATCATTTTCTATGCGCAGTGGACCTGTACAATGGGGTAAAATCTCTAATTTGGAATTGCAATTAGAAAGATCATATCATAGGGAACATGTTTACTAAGTTTAAAGTTGATTGAACTTCAACTTCATAAAAAATTACCTTCACCAAACACTTTAACCTGAAGCGGGACATATAGACGGACGGCCGGACGAACGAACAAACGGAGGGACGGACGGACGGACGCACAGACCAGACAACATAATTCCCATAAATGGGGCATAAAAACTTTAGCTGCAGACTGTATGTAATGTTACCGTCCATTAATAAGTAAATTACGGATACAAAATTTAACAAACAGTCCTTTTATATACTAACTTTTGATCATAATCAAGCTTAATATGTCCAAATTTGGTTCAATCCAGGCTTGTTTAAAAAAGTTATTAAAATTCTAAATTGTTTAACCACAGGGTGAATGTAATGTTTCCTGGCAGAAACACTAAGTCAATTTACAAGTAAAGAGCTGCAAAATGGATTTTTCAATTCTCAATTTCATTAAAGATATAAAATTGAGAATGGAAAAAATGAGGAATGTTTTAAAAGGGGACAACAACCCTACCCATAAAAAAACAAAAGCAGAAAGTCCCCAACTGGTTTTCAATGTAGCGAGAAATGCCCACCCGGAGGCACCCCTTCAGCGGGGCCCCTAAACAAATATATACTGGGTAAGGTGATAATGAAAGCCAAGAGGCTCCTAACTTGGGCAGGCGCACAAAAGCGGCGGGGTTAAACATGTTTATAAATGAAATATGGAAATAAGAATATGGGGTTTGTGATGGGACAATAAAACCAAATCATTTCAAGGGAACCCAAAAGACGGTAGCAACTATAAAGGGCAAACCCTGGGGACCTTTTAAAAAAAAAGCAACACACATAAAAAGTATAGGGATGAAAGTTATAAAAAAGGGCTTTGCATGGCAAAAAAAGACAGATGGGAAAGGTGATAACAGAGAGAGAAAGAGAGAAAAGAGAGAGAAAAAAAACCACGGAATCGCATGGACAAATGGTCCGCAATATTACTCGCTAAAATAAGGGGGAAAAACTTGCGAATGAAAAATCCCTTTTCTATGGGCTTGGACGTTTGTTTAAAAAAAAAAAAAAAAATTGGAAATTTTTATAATGTAAGACATGATTTTTATTTGTGAGTGACTGAAAGGTCGATAATAAGTAATGACTCCCAGAAAGACAAAAAATCCATAAAAAAAGGTTATGCGGGGCTACGTGCACAGTATATTATATTTATATTTCTTTCCGATCATTAAAAAAATACGAAGTCGTCCGTAATATGTAAATTGGGTCATTGATAAAAAAAATTGTTTTGAAAAAAAAAAGAAAAGATATGATTGTAGTGAGAAGACCCTCCACAAAAAGTCCAAAAAGAATACGTTTCTTTCGCCAAGGGTTTTTACAAGGGAAAAGTTTGTGAACAAAAAACAGTTCAAGTTTCCCATTATTACCCCAAAAATTTTACATTTTGCGTATTTATTTAAAAATTTCGTAGGCTTGATCCCAATTTGCTTTGTTTTTTTGTCCAATAACGTGGGAAATACGAAAAAGACAGACCTAGCAGAAGTATTCTTTCTATAATTTTGTCTATATGTTTTGATTTTGCACAACTTTCGAAAGTTTTATTTTGTATTCGTTCTAAATAAAATTTCAGACCCTATAAAACAGAT